>CP139502.1:216915950-216957434 GCA_021014915.2 Artemisia tridentata subsp. tridentata | reverse complement strand
ATTTATAAATTATTATTTTGGCTTCAATATTTTTACAAAACTTTCTTTTGAACAAATCACTTTGATTTTCAAAATTTGTTTTCGTTGGTTGAAAATCACCAATTGAAATGACACGCCAAAGATCTTGATCTATTGATTTCACATAACTCTAAAATCTATTTTTCCATTCAATAAAATTATTGTTTTCGAAAAATGGTGGTTCTTTCAAAGAACGCCCTTCTAGATATCTTTCATACTTCATAGATCGATTCAAGTTTTAAAGTACAATATACTTTAAATCTCTTGAGTGACCCGCTCTAATACTAATTGTAGAAACTAGAAGGGGGGTTGAATAGTTTCACCGTTTGGAATTACGTTTTAAAATATTTTTTGTTCTTTTATGGTCTTCTTGTAAAACCGTTAGATTCGATAGTTATGTGATATCTATAATAACAACGAGGAAAGTAAGTAAAGTAAGTAAAGTAAAGACAATAGATAAGGAAAGAACACAACCACACGGAGACGCCGAGATTTATAGTGGTTCGGCACGAAGCTTACTCTTCACCCTACTCCACTCCCCGAGTGCCACACTCGAGAGTTCACAATCACTATGTCAACATACTCCCTTCTGGCAGAGCAAACCGTACACAAAACTTACACCAAGTTTAACGACACTAAGCGGAATGTCGGGTCCTAATCCTTGCTAGAACCAATCTACACAAAGCCCACATGGCTACACGAACAAGCACTATTGTCCACTTGGATTTACATACAATCCAAGTCTTCACACGGATGATCACCCCATCCAAATCTTCACATGGACGATCACCCCGTCCACTTGAATCTTCACCCGATCTAAGTCTTCATGAACCTTCACTAGGTCCTAATCTTCACTTCTCAGACTTACACTAAGTCCAAGTCTTTACACACACCGACACACCAACTTACACAAAGTCCTAGTCTAGATACAACACTTCACGGACTTACACTTGGTCCGTATTTCTCCTAACACACCTAATCACGACTCACACACAAGTCGGATACACAAATCTACAATATATACAACTTAGAGAGTTTGGGGGGAAGAAGAGAATCATCAAAAGAGTTACGTTTGTGTGTGATGACTCTAACACTTCGTTTCTTGACGAATACGAGCATTCTTCTCTTCCACTTTGATATAGAGGGTAACGGGATCAATTATTAACACATACCGACATGTTATAGTGATCAAAGAAAGGAGGAAGAAAGAACAGAATGTTTTTGTGCAAAGAGGATTAATTTTTCTAAGAAAACAGTGCAGTATTTATAGGCACTAGGAGGTGCGGGGGACGGTCCCTTAAAGCTGGACGGTCCCATATATATAAGGGACCGTCGTCTTGTTTGCGGGACCATCCCGACATACGCTCCTATTTTTATCCTGATGTGGTGAAAGTTTATCTGGTGAAAAACTTATCTTATTTGAGCGGGAAAACTAGTTGTTGGGAGATTTGAAATTCAAACGTATTTTCTTTAATAAAACATTTCTTTTTAATTAAAAAAATACTTTTTTAAAAATGTTTTGTCACATAAAAATGTGAATTTTTAGAAAAATAAAATCTTTGATCACTTTACTAATGTCGGTATTGTGTTTGTTCATACCTGAAGTGATGTTGTAGTCGATACGTTGTCGAAACGATTTTCCTCGGTTAAAAACTTATCAAATATAGTTTTACGTATCGTGTTTTGATATTTTGTGATTATCAAAACGTATAGAGACCGAATAATGCAAATAACGTTTTTTACATTATTTGTATTAACAATCTCCCCCTTTTTGATGATTACAAAATATAAACTCATGTTAGGTAAAATTATATTAGTAATAAGTTTTTAATGAGTTTTTCGTTTACTTCTCCCCCTTTTTGTAGAATCAAAAAGGTTCGTCGATGTATAGAGAGGAAAGAAATCGACGGTACTAATTCTCCCCCTTGCTTAGTGCTCCCCCTAGATGAGGGCACCGGGGAATCTCGAGCAATGGTGTTGTGCTACAAAAACAAGTTAGATTCCCCGGTGCCCTCATCTAGGGGGAGCACTAAGCAAGGGGGAGCATTAGTACCATCGATTTCTTTCCTCTCGATACATCGACGAAGCCTTTTTGATTCTACAAAAAGGGGGAGAAGTAAACGAAAACTCATTAAAAACTTATTAACAATATAATTTTACCTAAAATGAGTTTATATTTTGTAATCATCAAAAAGGGGGAGATTGTTAATACAAATAATGTCAAAAATGTCATTTTCATTATTCGGTCTCTATACGTTTTAATAATCACAAAATATAAAAACACGATACGTAAAACTACATTTGATAAGTTTTTAACCGAGGAAAATCGTTTCGACAACGTATCGACTACAACATCACTTCAGGTATGAACAAACACAATACCGACATTACTAAAGTGATCAAAGATTTTATTTTCCCAAAACTTCACATTTTTATGTGACAAAACATTTTTACAAAAGTATTTTTATAATTAAAAAGAAATGTTTTATTAAAGAAAATAAATTTGAATTTCAAATATCCCAACAGCTAGTTTTCCTGCCTAAAACGAGATAAGTTTTTCACTAGATAAACTTTCACCACATCAGGACAAAAATAGGAGCGTATGTCGGACAGTCCCGTAAACATAGCGACAGTCCTTTATATATATGGGACCGTCCAGTATTTAAAGGACCGTCCCCCGCTCCTCCTGATGCCTATAAATACTGCACTGTTTTCTCAGAAAAACCAACCCTCTTTGCGCAAAAACATTTTGTTCTTTCTTCCTCCTTTCTTTGATCACTATAAAATGTCGGTATGTGTTTATAAGTGATCCCGTTACCCTCTATATCAATGTTCAAGAGAAGAACTCTCGTATTCATCAAGAAACGAAGTGTTAGAGTCATCAAACACAAACGTAACTTGTGTTACGATTCTCTTCTTCCCCCAAACTCTCTAATTTGTATATATTATAGATTTATATATCCGACTTGTGTGTGAGTCGTGATTAGGTGTGTTAGGAGAAATATGGACAAAGTGTAAGTCCGTGAAGTGTTGTATCTAGATTAGGACTTTGTGTAAGTCGGTGTGTCGGTGTGTGTGAAGACTTGGACTTGGTGTGAGTCCGATAAGTGAAGACTAGGACCTAGTGAAAGTTCATGAAGACTTGGATCGGGTGAAGATTCAAGTGGACAGGGTGATCGTCCGTGTGAAGATTTAGACTGGGTGATCGCCCTTGTGAAGACTTGGATTGTGTGTAAATCCAAGTGGACAAGAGTGCTTGTTCGTGTAGCCACACGGGATTTGTGTAGATTGGTTCTAGTTAGGATTTGGACCCGACATTCCACTTACTGTCATTAAGCTTTGTGTAAGGTTTGCTCCGCCAGAAGGGAGTGTGTTGACATAGTGATTGTGAACTCTCGAGTGTGGTACTCAGGGAGTGGTGTAGGGCGAAGAGTGAGCTTTCGGCCGAACCACTATGAATCTCTGCGTCTCGGTTTGGTTGTGTTTCCTCCTTTATCTCCTATCTTTACTTTACTCACTTTACTAGTTATTATTGTGTTCATAAGATATCACATAACTATTGAATCTAACGGTTTTACAAAAAGAACATAAAAGAACTAAAAATATTTTAAAACGTAATTCTAAACGGTGAAACTATTCAGCCCCCCACCCCCCCCTTCTAGTTTCTACAGGTTATCCCTCGCATAACAAAAACCACATTTAGATGTTTTATATCACACAAGACTAATGTTTAGTCTACTCAAATTTTTTTTTAAATGATCATTTCCATTCAAATTCATTGTTCTCAAATAACTAGCGTTTTACGCGTTTCAACTTACGTTTTAGACATTTTAATTTATAAACGTACATTTACTTCAACCAACCCTAGAATATGTCCAATCTAAATGTTTTAGACATTATACATTCATTTCATGCATATTTTATGAGTTACATTGTTATTTTTCTATTATTACGTAAACTTTGTAGTTTTTGCGTTTTACGCGTTTTCAATCTGCGTTTTTTATTTTTAATTTCGTTTTAACAATCCGAAAATCCCAAGTCTTTCATGAAATATTAAAATTAGTCATTTTAACACATCATAACAAATTTATAACATTTTTGTAACAAGTTTCTAAAATTCACATTTTTAGGTTACCCAGTACTGCGTAATTCGCGTTTTTAAGTTCGTACTCTTGATTTAAACACAATAATACACCAAATACTAACCTAATACTAATAAAATCTGATCTTTTCCTTTTTTTTCAAGCCTTGTTCGTCCACCATCCTTCACCCTTCCCATTTACCACTTACAACTCCTAAAAACTACTTATTACCTTACAAACTCCACTCCAACACTTAACCATTTAACTTGTAAATGTGAATAACCAAAAATTTGCATCATGAGTGTGTTGGAGACACAAAACCCATGCCCCAACCCTCTTACCTTTCCCAAGACCCAATCAAACTCAAGCATGCAAAACATAATCATTTCCTTTAAACCTACACTATACCTTTTTCTCTTATAACCCTTACATCCCATTTAGATCTCAAAAAAATTTCTCCTACTCCTCCTTCTCTTCTTAGCCACCATAGCAACGAAAGTTGTACCCCCAACCCCAAAAACCTCACCATCTTTTGATTTCTTGCTAGTTCTTGATCATTAGTTCAAGGTTTGATTTCTAGGATCTTAATCTTAACACTTATTACCAAAAACAACCACCAAACCACCTTTGATTCTAAGGTTTTTGAAAGTTTTCTTCTGGAAATCTACAGGCTCTTGGGTTATTAGAAAACTTGGTTTTTGAAGATTGGGTTGATTGTTGATTCGGGTTGTTGTTGTGATTGTGTCTTGTGATTCTTGTTCTTGATTCAAACTTTCACCACCATCTTTGTAAGCATCACCACTCTTATATTTTTCTTGTTAGCTACTGTATTATATATATATATATATATATATATATATATATATATATATATATATATATATATATATATATATATATATATATATATATATATATATATATAACTGGAGGTGTACGACATCATCAATGACATGGAAGTCCACCTAATCATTCATTAGTTCCAAGTCATCACAATTAAAGCCACCTAATGTATTTAACAAGATTAAATTCGGATTTTTAAAAAATTTGACACTTGCAGGATTTGAACCTAGGTCTTGGCATCTAAGCATAAGCGCTTCAACCATTGGACCAGGCAAGATTTTATGATAGACATTTGAAAAAAATAATGACATGCTTAAATTGATCTCAATGCCCTTATCAAACGTATAAACCTACGTAAAAAAAATTAATGTCATTCATACACGTTCATTCTCAAAACCCTAACCCTAATCGCGTAACGCAATAAGGTGTATCATTCAGTATATGTTCTTTGCATTGTGTACTTATTTAACTGATAGTGTAGGTACATCTTGATTATCTTGAAGCTGGTGCTGA
Organism: Artemisia tridentata subsp. tridentata; assembly: GCA_021014915.2. Taxonomy (NCBI): domain Eukaryota; kingdom Viridiplantae; phylum Streptophyta; class Magnoliopsida; order Asterales; family Asteraceae; genus Artemisia; species Artemisia tridentata. The sequence continues at coordinate 216,951,978 of CP139502.1, read as the reverse complement.
TATAATAATAACAATATCTTATCAGGTAATACAATTATCCAATTATCCTTCATTAATACACATACGTCTGGTGTTCTACCTCTCTTAATCATCTTGAATCGAACATGCAATATTCATGGGTTTGAAGCTCAAGGCTCTTCTTCAGAAGAGGTGTATCCACGCTTTTATAATGCAATTCAGTAATCATGATTTTTATTTTGAAGATCATAAATTTTGTTTCTACATATAATCAGATATAAGTATGGTTGAGAAACATCAACTTTTTCTATGATAGGAGTAAACTCACATTCTTTATTCTAATTTGGCTAGGATCTTAGTCAAAATCACTGCCTCAATACACTCTTCTCCAAGGTTAGGTCAAATTATGGAATATGTTTTTTTTTATTAGATATTGTTTTAGATAGTAAACAATCTTTATTTATTTGATGTTTCACTTACAGCTGCAAATCAACCAATCTATTATCTTCTGTTAATCGAGTTGAGCTATTAGCTACTTCCCACTCAAACCCTAATAAACTTTTCCAAGCCACCACAATGAGAGAGGTTATTGATCAAACTCATTAAGTTTATTCTGTTTTGTTGTTGTTTTCTTTATTTTTCGCATGTAAATAAAATATGTAATTTTATGATTTTTGCAAACTCCAACCGAAGAAAAGGTCTAATTTTTTTTTTTTTTTTTTTTTTTTTTTTTTTTTTTTTTTTACTTTTGTTTCAAAAGATTTAAGTTATTAGTATGTTTCTTCGTATGAATAGGTTTAGTTAATAAGGGGGTGTTTGGGATTGCTTATTTTTCTGCATGTTAAAAAATAAGTACTTTTGGGATGATGTTTGAACGTACTTATTTTGTAAAAGCTGTGAGAATACTCAAAAAAATAATTATTTCTTGAAACTTTTTAGTCAAAACCATTTAAAAAAGGTTTTAAGTTAACTATGTTTGTAAGAAAGTGAATTTGAAATAATTGAAATCAGTATAATTTTTCGTTAGTATCAGGCTAATTGGTTGGATAATTGAATTAATTCTTGAAAGGTCTTTTTTGAGTTGAATCCCTCTTTAGTTGGATAACTGACCTCCACTGAGGTAAGTTTTAGATGTTTGAACTTTATAGTTATACAAGTTGGTGTACAAGTACTAATCATGTGGGAATTAGCAATTATGTAGCACCTTTGGAGGGAGTCATGTCAATGAATGAGAACACCATGCCTTGGGCGCCAACTTGTGTACTATTTATTGTTTAATTTATATGTATATTTTTTTCCATTTTTGGGTTTTATAAATACCTTATGTTTTGTTTAAATGCCGCATTTTTTACAGCCAATGACAATATATGTGCAACTCATAGCTACATTACAAGGAACATTCACTATCTTCAACAATTCATGGAGATAAACCCGTTGTGGCCACCTGCATCTGCAACCGCAACTATGTTTGAGGCCGCTTTTGCCTAGACCCAAATCGACCTCCATTTGCAGGTATGATCACTGTGGGACGATTATTCAGTTTAGTTTATGCAGGTCTTAGTATACTAATTTAATCACCAATTTGTGTTTTTGGATTGGGTTTTAGATTGAAGTATGTAATCTGACCGAATTTAATTTTTAATGATCTAATTACAATTAAGAGAAATATAGCAATGTTGATGTAATAAATCAGGTTCTTAGCTTAATAACTAATTTAGTATGGATTTACCTTATTGTTTCTGGGTGAAAAGGGGTTTTTTTAGGGTCGATTCTTTGTCTAAACATACTTAACTTGCCAGCTGCTTGAAAACTTTCAATCAAAGTTAGCTTAGTTTGCAAGTTCATGAGATTGTTTTTCTGTAAATGTAGTATCAGTAATGTACAATTCATGCAAAATATAAAAATGAAAGGCGAGGTGATATTAGTCCTTATATAAAGTAACATTCTCAAAGAATCAGAATTTGCTAAACACTCGCTCACCATTTAAACATCCCAGTGTTACAATTTTTAAAGAACATTAGCACAACTGAACGTATCTCATAACACCCCTTTTATTACAATAATGTGATTCTGATTTTAGTATAACATCACTAGTTTGAAAAATAAGTTTGTATAACAGCTTATTCCTTCTTTTTATATGTTAAATGAATGTACAATAATATGATTATGATGCTGTTTCTTCACACTCTATTGTTAAATCGATAGATGGGCCCACTAACAGAGATGACTGTGAAACTGTTGGAGGATCATCGACTACCATTACCAGGTTGAAACTCAAAATAACTACTAAAATACCACGCTCAAGAAAATGAGTTGAGATAACCAGGTTGGAACTTTTTACAAACATGGCACATACTTGACTTTGTTATCATCTTTTTTAGTATTATTATTTTACTGTCGTTTTTGTGCCTATGGAAGCTCAATATAACAGCTGCCAAAACTTACAAGAACAAGATAAAAGTAGTCCAAAATAAATACTTGATAAAACAAAAAACGTGGTGTGTAAGTTGATGAAATATTCGATAAGAGCTTATGTGGGATCTTGCATTTGCGCATTTTCAGTTGGGTTAATAGAGAACTTAGGCTGCAAACTGTGGCTTCTGATCAAGTTCTTATTTAGACCTTAGTCTAAGGCTCGAGCTTAACTCACCATTGATGCGTGGTTTTGCGACCTTACAACAGGTTTTACCTCTCGAGGGATCTCAAGAGGCTTGCAATCCCCATCAGGCAGTGTACCTGACCGATGTAGTATAGTGAAGTGGCAAGTACCGGGGGATTGATCATTCTCTAGGGGAATAGTGTCGTTAGGATTGAAAAACTACTCTAATAGGTCTAAGGGTGAGGGAAGATTCTTTTTGTATTTTATATTTTATGGAAAGCAAGTAAAATCTCGGGTTTGAAGGAGTGGGCGGAATTAGTTGCTAGTCAACTAACCCAAATACTACAAATGCAAATAAAATAAAATAACTGAAAATGAAAAGGTTGTGAAACTTATATGGAGAGAAATGTGTTTACTTAGATTTCCTTACTCCCTAACTATCTTTTACCAGTTGATTAGTGTGTATTAATTGCGTGGATGACGGGTGTATTCCTTAATACCAATCGTGGGGTGGCGTACGTACTTCCCCAACTCTATAAGCTCCTACTTCACTCCTATGTCGAGCCGGCTAAGAAGCTCCTAACATGGGATCACTAGAATTCGCTCATGCATTAAATACAACCATAATAACCTTAGTACGCATTGGTTCATGTTTCTTAAGACGTTCAAGCAAGTTACCGTATAGGAGGTTAGCCAGTTTTCTTAAGCCTAATATCGATAAACAATCATCCAATACAATTAATAACACACCAACAACCAATAATCAATAGTTAGGTTTCATTAGATCTAAGTAAACACAAGATAAATCTAGCCTAGCATGTTAATTAAAAGACAAGAACAAGATATAATCAAACAACACATAAACATATTGAATGATTAAGTGATTACTTATCTTCAATTAAACATGGGAGATCTAAGGGTATAAAACCCTTAAAAATGGCAGAAAATTCGTCTTAGGGTTTCTCCTCACAAAGTTGCACACTAATGACTAAAAATTATGAAAGTATATATAGGAAAACAGATCTGACGGCGTCACGTTATAGATCTTGACGCCGTCACCTCGCCGCGTTTAGGGTTTCTTGATGGCCTTCTTGACGTCGTCCCCCTTTAATCCTCCAAAATCCTCTCTGGCTTATCAAGGCTTGACGACCTTCTTGACGCCGTCCCCCTTTAATCTTCCAAAATTTTTCTCTGGCTTATCAAGGGCTGACGGCGTCACACTAGGGCTTGACGCCGTCACAGGTACTTTCCAGCATATTTTTGAGACTTTGTCGTTTTCTTCACTTTTATGCTCCAAAAACGTCCAAAATGCTTCCTTTTCCAGATTTCATCTCCAAAGTACCTAAAATGACAAAAGGAACGATTTAGGGTAATATTTGATCAAATAAATACGATTTAGGGCTTAAATGACCCCCTAAAAGCGGTACACTTTTCGCTTCATCAAATACCCTTACACTTGAGATTTGCTTGTCCTCAAGCAAATGCGCTTTTATTCTAATCAAAATACAAGTTAGGGGTCATTTAACGCTAATATAAAAGTAATTATAACAAATAGTCGTTCCAATTTAATCATAATAAGCACGGAGATTACAAACTAGCACCTCACAAGTAGTGTTTAGATACTCACATCTCTCAGGTGTCATAAAAGTATATCTCATAAATGAAAACGGATAATATCTCTCACTACCTGTCATAGCAAATAGATTACCATAGGCTTGGGAAAGGATCAAAAACCTTCTCCACTAGGCGTAAGCACCTAAGATAAACTATCAAAGAGGGATTTTAAACGGGTTATAACATTAGGTGTAGGGATATGATAAACACGGATTTGTTGGATAAGGGATATTTTACTGGTGGCGAGTTAAAGATCTTGATTAATTACATGTACACTATGGCGTTGCTAAGCCAAGACTAGACTCGACTTAAGCTAATGAAAGAAATAACAAAAACATAAAATAAACATAAAATGAAACGGGATGGTAGTCCGTATGTTTTTTCTACTTTTCTTTTTCTCATTTTTTTTTGGTATTTTTCTTGAATTTTTTTTTTTTTTTTTTTTTCATACACTCTTGCCCTACCATCCAAAATAATACATCGAAGGGGCGTCGCATTCCCCTTACACTTGAACTTTTACATAACTTTACAAATAACTATTCTAACGACTCGAATTAAGATAATCGAAACACTTGGAGTACTTTTAAAATATTTAGCACATATGGGGGTAATAATGTTGTTCTTCCCCATTACTCCATTACACTAGTACTTTACCCATGAGTCCCAATCGTCCCAAAACAATATGTACAAGGATATGACTCGACTTAGCAACCATGTAATCAATTAGATAATTAACTTGGGGTTTAAACAAATGTTGTCACAATAATGCACTAAAGACGAGTGCATACAAGGTAGGCTAAGGCGATTTGGGTGTACATTTAAGTGGGGTGTAAACAAATTCTTACTTTAAGTAAAATGCTTAAAGTTAGAAACGAAAAGATAGGCTCTGAGGGGTGTACTAGGGGTATCGTGTACTAAAAATGAGTACAACGCAAAGGGTGTGGGAGAATTACTTGACCAATGTAGCCAATGTAATTATAACAAAAACACAGGTGTAAAACAATGGGTTAATCCTAATGCCTCTTATCATGTAGTAAATCTAACTACACGAATGTAGTCTCACTTGTGGCCTCGGAATGGTTCTAACGCAAGTTCTAGAATCTAAGTGCTACCGGTACACACATCATAGCATAAATGCTTTTCCTACCAATTCTAGGGGCGAACCTCACATATTTAGGGGTGGAAAATTTTTTAGTGGTACGGTTTTGTGCTAGTCATATAACTCCTATCCATGAGACGCTCATTAAGATCAAAGTTTCACTCCTATATGTTGTAAAAAAATTTAAATTTGGCACTAAAATTTCCCTAACAGGTATTTCTCTCAGTTTTATTACACATCTACCATTAAACAAACAAAAATCAAGTGCAATTGTATTCTCTAAAGTATCGTACTTTTACCCCCCCCCCCCCCTTACACTTAAGATGAACATTGTCCCCAATGTTCAAATAACAAGATGTAAAAGTAAATATGGTAAAAGAATGAAATCAAATACTCCCCTGATTCGCTCGGTGGATAAAGAGGTAACATGGTTAGATCTTCTTCCAAGAGAATGTAGAAGCTTCAAGACTAAAGCATCGCCAAAAGCTTGATTCCACATACATCTCCTTGTCCAAAATAACCTGTTAAACCTGAGAAAACAAACACGAAAACCTGCATAACATCGGCGGGATAAATCTATATAGGGATATAATGCTTGTGGAATGATTATTTTGCAGATTCCTGGAGTTTATAAGTTAGAGATTTAAAAAAAACTTTTTATGATTCCGGTAGAAAAACAAAACTTTCAAAAATTTCAGAAAATTAAAACCTGACGCCGTCAGGTTGTAAGGCCTGACGCCTTCAGAAATGATCTGACAGAATTCTCATGTTAAGTTTTCGGAAAATTTCTGGAAAAACCTATACCTTACTTCCTGGAATTCCTGCAAAACATCATTATGACTCGATACAAGCATTTGACTCAAACAATTACTAATATGTATGTTAATTTAATATTGTTATGATTCATGTTCATTTGTTCTAATAAACCGATTTGGATTTCCCTTACACTTATCTTTTGCAAAATACCTTTATATGTAGTTAAGACGAAGTTAAAAACAAGATAAAGCATTTTCACAATTTAGTTTCGAACATGAATCAATAATAATAAAAATTAAACATACATACGGAAGCAAATAAAATCAAACAAACAAATAAATAAACACACAAAGCAAATAAAGCTTGGGTTCCTCCCAAGAAGCGCTTTTCTTTATTAACGAGTCTTGTAGCTAGACTCAAAGTCACGTACATTACGTGACTCCATCATTGGTCACGGTTTCTAGGCCATTCTCCTTTGATTCTCTATCAGAATCACTTAACACGAGTTGGGAACTTAACCCATCGAGCCCTCCATAATCAATCTCCTTGAATTCTCTCATCTTGTAAGGCGTTTGGTATGAGATTTCCCTAATCCCATCGGTGAAAGTCATGATCCCATTGAGCTCGTCCACAACCAAGCTTGTGGCCTTGCAAAAAGGTGCCCCAAAAACAACTTGTGATAACCTGGGATCGATGTACTTTTCGATATTATCGACGATTACGAAGCTCATAGTGAATGTCATATTTCCTACAAACACCTGTACATCATCATCTATGCCGATGTCATCCTTCCCTTTATGAATCATCCCCCATCTGCAAATGTTGTTATAATGAAACAAGGACATCAAATTTTTGGGTAAACATGTGTCAATGTAAACATTATAAAAATGCTTGTGACCAATCATGCAAGGTATTTTGAGATTATTCGGATCACGTGCTTAATTCGGCCAGGCCTTCTACCGTGTAGCCCCCATGTGTTGCAAATTGCTGATGGTTGATACTCATACACTTCTTTACTGCCATTCCCGAAAAATCACTTTCCTGACACCATCGGTAAATAATGCACTACTATCATCCTCATCGAGTATTACTCCCGTTGCTTTTATGAATGGTTTGCCTAGAACAAGGCTAGTTAAGGATGGGCTGATGATCGAGTTCATGTTATTAAATACAGTTAGCTCGATATGAAAGAGGAACTTTTCTATCACAATTGGTACCCTTTCTATTACCCCGATGATATTAAACCCTTCATATTTGACCTGTTTGGTGAAGGCTTCGTTATATAGAGAAAGGGATATTGCATTCATAGAAGAGTTGGGGTTTATGTAGGCATCTTTTATAAACTTTTTCCTAGTGGTGCAAGATATCTTAAAGACCCTGGGAGCGCCATCCTCTATTCTCTCTCCAAATCCCATAGGCAACTTTGCTGTGCCCCTCTCAAGTTCCTCCACTAGGGGGCGGTCTAGCAGTCCTGGGAGCCCCTAAGGCATTTCGGATTTCTCTTCCGAGCCCTCCCCATCGCTCACCTCTCTTGTACTAGAGTTCTTTGGTGAGTCTAGATAGTCGCCGGGCGCCTCGGGGTTCTTTTCGGGAACTTCACCCTCCATTTCATTGTCCACATTCTCGGTTGATTTTTGGTCCAGGTTGGGTTTAGGAATAGGTATTGTTGTAATGGTGTTCACGAAGTGAAGTGGTTTTGAAGGGGTATGAGTATCTCTAGTTTCTTTTCCGTTTTGTGATATATGTTTGAAGAGTTTACTAGGGTGCTTGATTTTTACAGGAGGGGGTGTTTGGTGAGTCACCGTGACAGATTTGATCTCATTAACTCGTGCCAACTCACAAGTTGACCTGCCAGCAATGCGATCATTGATAACCTTTAACAGGTTATCAACCTTGTTGTTCATATCAACTTGTTGTTGTCTGAATTGATTCTCAAGTTTGGATAGCTGTGTTTCTAGACAGAGAATGAATTTTTGCAGTGATTCCTCGCGATTTTGTTGTTTATGCGTATGTTGATGAGGATAATGTTCAGACCAGGTGAGTGGGGGAGAGTCATTGAATGATACGCTTCGAGTTTGGTTCCAACTAAAGTTTGGCTTACTCTTCCATGCCTCATACCTATCTTCGGAATTCTTGGGTCCATAATTAGTGGTGAGCCACTTATCTCCCGCCATATCGATTCGCGAGGATGCGAATTCTTTGAAAGCCTGTTTGGGGAGTTCCATGCAATCATGAGTGTCGTGGGGACCACTACATAATTTACACGAAGAAGTGATTTTGTTCACTTGGCTTGAAGGTTTAGGAGCCTCGTAGGATTTCATAAGAAACTTGACTTGGTCTTCAAGTTCTATGATCCTACGGTCGGAAGTGCTTGAATTGTTCGAAGGCAAAGATATTGCCTTGACCGTTTTATTCAAATCACGGGGATCACTCCAACTTTCGTTGTCATAAAGAGCAAGATCTTCCAGGAGAGCCCATGATTGTTCCGCACTTAGATCACGTAGCTTACCACCGGCCGATTGGTCAATGGTTTGCCTCGTGGAGAGATTGATATGGTCATAGAAGATTTGGACTTGGAGCCAAAGTTCTATGCCATGGTGAGGGACTTTTTGGAGTAAGTCCTTGAATCGAGTCCATGCCTCGTAGAGGGTTTCGCCTTGACGTTGTTGGAACATCAAGATATCATTCCTTAGCTTGGTAGTTCTTCCTGGTGGGAAAAACTGAGCGAGGAAACGAGTGGTGAGATCATCCCAAGAGGTGATGGATCCTGCGGGTAGACGCTCTAGCCATTGACTAGCTTGGTCCCGCAGAGAGAATTGAAAGAGACGCAATCGGGTTGTCTGACGAGTGGCAACATCAAGGTCTATGGAATCAACGATTTTGAGAAAGTCCTTGAGATGTTGATTAGGATCTTCGGAACGAAGTCCATGGAATGCGCATCCGCTTTGCACCAATCGGATGGTGTCGGATTGCAAGGGAGTGACATTGGCTCCTTGAGTGAGCTCAATGGTGTTTCGATAGCCATGGTGGCTAGGACGGGAGTAGTCTCCTAAGGTACGGGCTCTAGGAGGTGGGTGTTGTTGTGGTGGTGGGTTGTTGGGATCGAGGATATTACCACCTTCCATGATGTCGGATGGTAATGGTTACGAACAAAGAAACGAAGAAAAAAGATAGACTAAAGAAAAACCTAGAAAAATAAAATAAAAATCTCACTAGAAAGGAATCTAGTGAGTAGACCTAATAAAATAAAAATTCAACCTAAACAATAACTATTCCCCGGCAGCGGCGCCAAAAACTTGATGCGTGGTTTTGCGACCTTACAACAGGTTTTACCTCTCGAGGGATCTCAAGAGGCTTGCAATCCCCACCAGGCAGTGTACCTGACCGATGTAGTATAGTGAAGTGGCAAGTACCGGGGGATTGATCGTTCTCTAGGGGAATAGTGTCGTTAGGATTGAAAAACTACTCTAATAGGTCTAAGGGTGAGGGAAGATTCTTTTTGTATTTTTATATTTTATGGAAAGCAAGTAAAATCTCGGGTTTGAAGGAGTGGGCGGAATTAGTTGCTAGTCAACTAACCCAAATACTACAAATGCAAATAAAATAAAATAACTGAAAATGAAAAGGTTGTGAAACTTATATGGAGAGAAATGTGTTTACTTAGATTTCCTTACTCCCTAACTATCTTTTAACGGTTGATTAGTGTGTATTAATTGCGTGGATGACGGGTGTATTCCTTAATACCAATCGTGGGGTGGCGTACGTACTTCCCCAAGCTCTATAAGCTCCTACTTCACTCCTATGTCGAGCCGGCTAAGAAGCTCCTAACATGGGATCACTAGAATTCGCTCATGCATTAAATACAACCATAATAACCTTAGTACGCATTGGTTCATGTTTCTTAAGACGTTCAAGCAAGTTACCGTATAGGAGGTTAGCCAGTTTTCTTAAGCCTAACATCGATAAACAATCATCCAATACAATTAATAACACACCAACAACCAATAATCAATAGTTAGGTTTCATTAGATCTAAGCAAACACAAGATAAATCTAGCCTAGCATGTTAATTAAAAGACAAGAACAAGATATAATCAAACAACACATAGACATATTGAATGATTAAGTGATTACTTATCTTCAATTAAACATGGGAGATCCAAGGGTATAAAACCCTTAAAAATGGCAGAAAATTCGTCTTAGGGTTTCTCCTCACAAAGTTGCACACTAATGACTAAAAATTATGAAAGTATATATAGGAAAACAGATCTGATGGCGTCACGTTATAGATCTTGATGCCGTCACCTCGCCGCGTTTAGGGTTTCTTGATGGCCTTCTTGACGCCGTCCCCCTTTAATCCTCCAAAATCCTCTCTGGCTTATCAAGGCTTGACGACCTTCTTGACGCCGTCCCCCTTTAATCTACCAAAATTTCTCTGGCTTATCAAGGGCTGACGGCGTCACACTAGGGCTTGACTCCGTCACAGGTACTTTCCAGCATATTTTTGAGACTTTTTCGTTTTCTTCACTTTTATGCTCCAAAAACGTCCAAAATGCTTCCTTTTCCAGATTTCATCTCCAAAGTACCTAAAATGACAAAAGGAATGATTTAGGGTAATATTTGATCAAATAAATACGATTTAGGGCTTAAATGACCCCCTAAAAGCGGTACACTTTTCGCTTCATCAACCATCAATCAAGGTATGTAAGGGCTATTATTTATTTTCATGATTATCTTTATGGTACACCAAGAAATGAAGCTTAGAACATTTTTCATGAATGTGGTTGAAACACGAGTTTATGGCATTAGGTATCTACAAGAGATTAGTCTAGAAGATCTCTCTTAACATTACAACATACACGACCTCAAGGATTTTCGATATACAGGTGAATGTATTTGTGAGTAAATTGCAGCGTTAATGAGGTTTTACTGCATATTATTTGGCACCCCTTAATGAGCATTTGTGAGTATATTTATGTGAAAGACCCCTTTTTGTTTACTTCAAGACTAAATGTAAAAACATCATGACGACCAAGTTAAAATTGCAAAGTATTTTCATACTAAACATTGTTACTAATTCATATTTTTTGTTAAACCGATTTAGTGTGAAATTTGTGTTAGACTAAATGATTAACATTGATATGGTTCATCTGTGTTTGAGCTGAAGCCTGCGTTTGGATCCAAACAAAGTGACTATACAAATCCCTCAGGTAAGTAAAAGTTCTTATTTTTTACTGTATACACATGTTTATGGACCTCAATTGATGTTTTTAGAATCAAGGTATGATGAGGTGTTGCTTACAGAATGGAAGCAACAGCTGGATTGTGATATAGAAACATTGAAATCACTATTAAATATTGCCGCATCCATGCAATGAGTATATCTTTATAAAAGTTACTTTTTTCTGCAGACCATCATTTAAGAAAATTTGTATCTACTTGGATGATTCAAGTTTACATCAGAGTTTACTTACAAAATGCATGACACATCGTAAATGTTAAAGAATGAGCGGGTCAGATGGGTTGGGTAAACGGGAAAAAAATGGTTTGGGTCAACTTAGCTACTTATTTGTATGGGTCAATGGATCGGGTTGGGTTGACCTTTACTCCCACATGAATAAATATTTTGATAAATTATTATGGTGTTAAATATAATTATAAAAATCATATTGTTACATTACTAATCGAATGATTCGATAGGATGCATCTACTTATGAAATTTATTATTATTTTGATTTGTTACTCGTGTTTATTTATATTCATACCACTTTGACCGGATTCACCAAATAAATGGTTAAAACTGCTACCTCCAATGAATCATTTTCTACGTGGTTTTGATTTCAGGATTTCAGGTTCTTAACCGAGTCGGTCTTGATTGCATTAACCTTCACGCTCTGTGCCTAAAAGATCAAACATTGACAAATGGCAGTGAGTACATCTTCTTTCTGTCTGTATGTTACCGTATTTCCCTTGACTATGTATAGCTTTTGGCTAATGTCTACTTTAATTTAGGATTTAAAGGCATGTAGAAGGTTATAGGATGGGCTTTGAGTTATAACTTTATGTAGACTAAAGCTTTTATTGGGATATCAAGACAAGAACTAAATGTCGTTAACAGAAACCCACAAGCCCAAATTTTGTGTCTTATGAACTTATTAAGATTTAAAGATGAACTATTAGTTCATAAGCTGCAACATAAGCCTAACTAATGGGCTTATGAAATATAAGCTTAAATCATCATTAATGCTCATAAGCCTATATTCAATCTTAAACAAACGTCCCCTAAGTTATTGGTATTGAATATTGAAATTAATAAAGTGGTACGCATTCGGTAGCTGATATTAGCCCCATTGCATTATGAAAAAAGTAGTACTCCTTCATCACTGCCATCGAGTTTCAAAATATCTCACTATTTCATTAGTTTTATGGGCTCACTGATTTACTTGGTGCAATTTGCAGTGCTGACTCGACTCATATTTTTGATACAGGGTAATGAAGCGAATCCGGATGAGCTCAATAAACTTTTAACAGATTATGGCGTGACCAAAGAGTTAACCACCAAAGGTCTTACGCCGAATTGCTTATGCTCATACTATCTTTACACATTTTAAATATTATTAAGCTATTTTATACTACAGTTCCACCAACATTTTAGGTCAGACCGGCTATATTTATTCTATTTGAGGACGAAACAGAGAAAGGAAGCAATAATCTTCTAGCTCGACCACGGACACCCACTTGGAGCAATGTAGATAAAGCAATAACAGCGTCCATTAACGGGTCATTACTAGAATACTCCAAAAAACGTTCAAAAGCTAATAGTGCCACAACCTCATTCGTAGCACATCATTCCTAACAACATCCATGTGATCTGAATTTGAATTGGGCAGGTTCAGGTAGAGCTCAATAAAGGTATGTTCACTTCCTAAATTTTAAACGTATGTCATTACTAAGGTCAGTTATGAGAAAAGCTACTAATATATATACCTTTTTAGTTTCTCCAACTACAAGATAAGTCCTATTGTTAAAATCATACTCTTATGCAGGGTTTCACGGCCAATACTAACAGGAAAACAGTGAGTATTAGTTCTGTGTAAAGTTCATTGAATGCTGACTGACGGCTCCTACAACACTGCTTGCTAGTCTATAGGGGACGGGAAATTCTAGGTTTAATAGGAACAATCAGCAGCCACATTCGATGTACCAAGGTATGTTGTTGTAGGTAGTTCTATATGTATGGATATGGTCACTGTTCTCAGCAAACAATATTATTGCCTATATTAACTGTTAACAGTATGTTACTGCTGCTGATGTTCTTAAGGACACACAAAACACTCGCATAAGTTTGCACAAGGACGCTAACATCACACAAGTCTTATTCGTGGTAAATTTTTTTATTTTTTCATGCACTTTAACATTTTCAGTTACATAACACGGATACCTATTCATAGCGACCTAATGTACTGTCTTTTCTTAATTTGGTAGGAATGAATACGTCAGCGGAAAATGTATCTAGCAGTTTGCGCGTTCATAATAATTTCACATAACCTTTTAGTGCAGGCAAGTAGGCACACAAGTAGGCATGAATGAATAAGTCGGCGGAAAATGCATCTAGCAGATTATTCTGACATTTAATCATGGACCATGCTAAGCATAATAACCCGATGGGATGCTGTAAACCTCCATGTGCATTTGTAAGATCAGGTTGGGTCGGGAACAGGTAAAAATGTGTTTGGGTCAAATCAGGTAAATTCAAAAAAAAAATTCTTTGGGTGAAAATGGGCCAGGCGGGTTGGGTTAACAGACCTTTGTTATTCAGGTCCTTGGTGGGAACAAGTCCTCCATGGAGCAATTGAACACTGCTCAACAAATGATAATGTTCAGTCTCCTTGAGGGTAGAAAAATTGACATTGGAGAAATTATCTTCAAAGACCTCATAGTCAAGCTCTCATGGAAATCCAGGCAAAGACACATGTCTTACCCTAGGTTCATTTCCTGTGTGCTTCAAGACTTATTAGGCTCTGAGTACATTAGGCCTAATATACAGGGATCTGACCCTGATGTCTTACATAAGGCCAATTACTCTAGAGACCTCACTGAGGTTACACCAGTCACCTTGACCACATACATGTTGATGGTCATTCAGGGTGCTAATGCCATATCACCTGTGCCTTCTCCTTCCAAGAAGGAGAAGAAGAAAAAGAAGAAGGGGTCCAGGAAGGTGGTTCAACCCAAACCACTCGACACTGAGACCTCTGCTTCAAAGCCTGAGAAAAGAAGGCTAAAAAAGGCCCAGCCCACTGAGACACCCATAGAGAAGACCAGTTCTCAATTGGCTAAAGAATAAAGGCCAACGGAGGGCATTGAGACATCACACTCAGTGTCCTCGGGAAAACCCTCTCCTAAAGACTCTGCTGACAAACACAAGTCAGTGGAGTCAGGAACCATCCAAAAATCACTTCCCGATGAGGGCATTCGCAAATCACCACTTTTGCCTGAGGGAGAAAAGGGTCCTGAATCCTCAGTAGAGCAGCACTACTCTACCGAGAAGGGGACCCACACCCTCTCACATCTCGCTCACGATTCTGATAAATCACAATTAGAGTCTCAGGGAGGACTGGTCCCTAAATCTTCACCAGGGCAGCACAACCTTGGTGGAAAGGGGGACCCCAACCTTTCACATCCTACTTATGGCTCTGATCAATCACAATCAGAGTCTCAGAGAGTACCGGTCCCTATATCTTCGTCAGGGCAAACCAACCCTGATGGAACGGGGGACCTAAACATCTCATTGCCTAGTAATGGTACTGGATCAAACCTACCAGTCCCTGAAGGCATCTCAGGGGACAAAGGCTCAGGGGGCATGCAACCACCCGGGGGCATGCAACCACCCACTGATATGGAACCTACACCCCCTCAAGGCGTTGCGCATCTCTCGGGAACTGACCCTAAGGACCAAGCAGATCAAACCCAGTCTGCTAGAATAGAGGGGTCAGGACCTGTCCAAAACAAAGGCGAGCCCTCTTCCGAGGGGGGAGCCGGATATAAACCTGGTTCCTACTCTTGCTGATCTCCAAATGCTTATCAATGAAGAATCAGAAGAAGAAATGGTTGACTTTGGGGATGATGAGGTATTCGCTGCTGGGGAAGACATGGAAACTGATGACCAACATCTTACTTACACCTCCCCTCAGCACACTGAATAGCCAACCTCATCTCCTCCTCCTGAAGAACAAGAATCCCATCACCATCCTACATCATCATCATCATCATCATCAGACAACTCATCAGGCTCCTCAGACTCTGCTGCTGCAACTCCTAACTACATGCAGAAGTATGACAATGTCCTACCCCTCACTGAAAGGTAGCTAGTCAAATTCCTCAGGAAGTCCAATACTGCTCTCTTCAATGCGATTATCAAGGAACAATGGGATCAGCACACCGACGCCGCAGCCTCTTATGCTGATTTTAGAGCTGCTGTTGAAGGCTCACATGGTCAACTTCATCAGGTCACTGCTTCTACTGATAAACATGTCAGTGACCTGAAGACCGCCATTGAGACACTGGGACTTGAACAAGGGACACACTTCAACAAGTTGCTGTAGTCTCTCAGTGCTATTCAAGAAGAGTTCAACGATGACCCAGCTCTCATCACCAAGCTGAATGAGTTCATGGATTCTCGGAAGACCACCTCCTCCAACATTACCGAGCTTCTCAGGCTCCTCAAGGAGGTGGATCTTACACCTCTCAAGTCTCAGCAGGAAGCCATTCAGAAGTCAGTCTCTGATACCCAAGGATGCCTGACTCAAATCTCCACAGCTTTTGACCAGCTCTCTACCAAACATAATGAGCTGGTCAATCACAACACCACCAGGGTCACCCAACTCTCAGAAGCTCAAGTCAACATGGCTACAGACATTTCCTCACTGAAGAACGAGACCTTGGAAATCAAGAACATGGTCTCCACCATCCTAACAGTTCTTCAGACCTCTCAAGTTCCCCCAGCTCCTTAGTCAACAGATGCTTTCACTGAAGCTCCAGCATCTGTTGAGGGGGAGAAACCTGATGAATCAGTTCCTGAATCTGAAGCTACCGATATCACTGAAGTTGTTCCTCTTCAAAGCTTCATGCCAGTAACCTCAACTTATTCAGCCCTTGTTGTTGCTACCACTCCCATTCCAACTGAAGAAACAATAACCATAGAGTTCCCTGAAGCCTCCTTCAGTACACCCCCTCCCACTGACAAAGGGAAGGGAATCATGGAGACTAAAGATTCACCTCCCAAACTGGTTAACGCAACAAGAGAAGTGCGTCCTGACCCTGATGCACCAGTGCTCATGGAAATCATATTAGATAGTGGGAAAATATTCAAGGGAACCAGTGAAGAAGTGGCCGCAGTCTTGGATGAAGAGGATAGGATCAAGGCTGAAATGCTCAGTAAGCCAGTGATTGCTGAAGTCGCTAAGGAAGTCATCAGAGAGACTGAGCAGAATATCAAGGGGGAACAATTCCTCAAACTTCAAGCTGACCTAATTAAAGAACACAACCTGAAGGTCAAGCTGAATACTAAGAGAAAAAGGAGGAACTATGAGAGGTATGTCAGGACCATGACGAAGACTAAGGGTGAAGGTCCCATCACTGACATGACCATTCATGCAAACACTGATCCCATAGCTATAACCATTCATAGAGGACCAAGAAAGACTGAGAAGAATAAACCCTTCAAGTTCTCAGAATATGGGATCAAGGAATGGGACATGATGGGGCCCATCCTGAGGAAGAAGAAGAACAGGTGTGTCCCTGACCTTTTGGCTGTCCTGAATAACAAATATGAGGAACTGGAAAGGGTGGCCAAAAGCTTAGGAATTGACCATCAAAAGGCACTTGCTTCTCAAGGACTAACATTCCCTGAACCAACTCAGAGCATAGGGAAGAAGAGGAAAGCTATAGGCCAAGAACCTGAACAATTTATAGCTACTCTTCACTGCAACAGAACTCCTCCTGAAGGTGTCAAGTTCTATCCAAACAAAGTGATCAAGCACCCTGAGTTTAGTATCTTCTTTATTGATGAATTTGGTTAACAAGCGTTCCAAAGAGTCAGTGACATACATCTGGTGGAAACAACAACTCTTCTGGCTTACAAGCTTATGGCACTTCATATGAAGAGCCCTGAGAATGAAGAGTTCATAAGACTGATGGAAAAGATGATGAGTGAGAGACCCGACAAGCAGGTGTTGGTGTCTAAGAAAGCTAAATTGGAACTCATGGGAATTAAGGAAGTCTGAGTATTTTTCCCTGAGTATTATGTTTAGATGATAGGACTGATGTAATGATTATGAATAAGATGATGGCCCATGTTTGTTATATCAGTATCCTTTAATTGCTTTCTAGTATCTTCAGTGTAAGAAGAAGCCCAATTGCTCACTTACACTAATCAAACAATTAGGCTTAATTTATATCCAAATAGGGGGAGATTGTTGGGTCCATTCAGTACCCAAGCGTGCTGAAACAAGGATTTGAATACAAATTATCCTAAGTGTCAAATAACCTTGATCGCTCTCAGGTCACTGAGTGAACAGTCACTCAGTGAGTTATCTTCAAGATGCCTAGGGCGAGTCTAAGAAGAAGGATTCACCATTCAATGAAGCGGAACTCCCTGAATGACACCTAAGCCAAATAAGAAGATAATGGGTTCAGTGAGCGATGATAATAACTCACTGAACCCCAGTCTCCTCAACAACTATGAAGAATGAAGATTGAAGACTAAAGACCAAGACTGAAGAACCTGAAGACTGAAAGAAAGGCGGGACAAGGCGGGAAGAGTTTGAAAAGATAAGGAGAAGTCCTTATCAGGCCAAAGTCAAACTTTCTCTGAAAGGCTTGAGAACAAGAACAGTGTCATCACTGTTACTCAGAAAGCAATATTGTCCTATACCCAAAATAGGTTCTTGTAATAGCGACAAAATACATACATCAGTATTTTGTCCTGATTAGCTTAGGTCATCTTTTGTCTTTTAAGTCACCGGTGCTCTTTTATACTTGTCTATAAATAGGATCATAAGGGAGTAAAAGTGAACAAGTTTGTGCAATTAATGCTTAGACATTCACAAACCACTTTTACTCCCCCAAAGAGCAACCTAGTCCCTGAGATAGCTCAGTGGTTCCTTATAGTTGCCACTTAAGCTTAGCTTAAGTTTAGTGAGGAGACAATACCATACTTGTCATTTCAATCCCAAGTGTTTTTTCCGCAAACACTTGGGTATAGATTCTTTTGATTAACTTCTAATAAGAATTTAAACGTTGAAAAACTCTTGTCTTTATCATTTACGTTTTGCTTATTTTGTTTAGTTAATCAATACATTACTTAGTCATGGAACACGATTAGCTTAACTTTGTATTTAATTCTAATTGTGTAAGGGGAACAACATAATCTACGATAACAAGAATATAGTTCTTCCCGTTTATGCTTTCAATTCTCATTGGGCCACATAAGTCCATATGCAACGTATGCAACTTTTCTGCCGAACTGGGTACGGTTTTGGGTTTATATGATGCCTTTTTGCTTTTACCTTGCTCGCAGGATGGACATAAGTATTCCTTTGTGTATTTGAACTTGGGAAGTCCGACGAAGATGTTGTCTTCAGCGAATTTGATAATGGTGTCGAAATTGAGATGGGATAGTCATCTGTGCCACAACCAGGACTTAGTTCCAGATGCTCTTGTCATGAGACAAATTGGTGATGTAGAGGCCATTTGGTTAATGTCGATAGAATACAAGTTGGTGCCGCAATTCCCAGCATGAGGTCATCGCCTTCCAAATTCCGAATGAAGTACGTATTCCTCCTAAATGCAACCTCCAAATCTGCATCACAAAACTGCCCGACTGAAAACAAATTGTGTCCCAACCCTTCGACGTGAAGAAGCTAAAACTTTCCAATAAAGATCGGATATAAAACTTTCTTTATGTTTGGATATAAATAGAAGCTAAGCTTCAATAAAGATCGATGACGAGTTGTGTTTTTTTCGTTTGTTTGACCAACAAAGGTCTACATGTTTCTTTGAATACCACGAAATAATGAACTGAGATCTTGTAATAATTTTCTTTTAAGTTTGAGTCTTGGTTAAAGTTAAGTGAGTGATTGTAACATGAGGAGGATGGGATATAGGATAGATATGGAATTGGTGTTGTTGGATATGCGTTGAGTCTCGATTAGGATTAGTTTTGGTGTTGACGAGGCATGACAGTGGTCTTACAGTTTACATATTAGTCTTCCTTGAGATTTTTGTTTGATTCGGACTTATGATGTTTAAACTGAAGTCCATAAAGAGGGTCTTGTTGTATTTTGGTTGTGGTCAACTGAATAAATCTTGGCCAAACTCGAAGAGTAGAAACTCAAAGCTTCTTCGAGTTTATCCAAACTCGAAGCTTCTTCGAGTTTATCCAAACTCGAAGAATGAGGGTTTCCCAAGAAACTCGAAGCTTCCTTCGAGTTTATCCAAACTCGAAGGATAATGGTTTTGCGATGAAATTCGAAGCTTCTTCGAATTAGCCCAAACTCGAAGAAGAAGGGTTTTTACTAGAAACTCGAAAATCTTCAAAGTTACAATCTGGAAAAATCACGTATATGAACAAACCCAGAAAACCCCAACTAAAATCCCACTTTTTGACCCTTTTTTACCACAAAAATTCCAGGGGTTGGTGAACAAAAGTCACTAAAAGATGAGTAATATACAAACTGTAAACCATGACTGAAAGACCAAGTAGCAGTTATGTAAAACTGTAAATGAAAACATAAGACTTTTTGACCACTTTTTGATATACATACAAAACTTGTATAACACAATTACCACTTTAAAGATAATTGTTTTTGCCCAATACAAAAAAATGGTAAAAACAACTTAAAAAATGGTATGAGCCACAATAAAATCAACCAAATATCACAACGAGAATCTGATGCCAATTGTAGATCACTAGGTTTGATCAACTTACACATATTTATGGTGAAGAGAGGTGATGGTGGCGTATGGTGTAGGAGAGAAAGAGGAGAGAAAGGAGAACTTATTATTAAGCAAAACACACACTTACACTTCTCAAGCGCACCTTACAAATGAGATAAATGGTGGCTTTTATACTTAGTCTCATGCCACTTGGGTGGGCTTTTCTATGGGTTTTGGTGATGGACTTGGATTTAGATTAGATAAAAAGGCAAACTTAATATTAAACTATTTAACTATTCAAATAGCCCGTTTAACTTAAACTATTATATCATCTAAGACATGTTACAAAGTTCGACTGACACTTTTTCTTAATGCTAACAGTGCCATAAGTCATCCCTTCCCTAAGGCGTCACACCACGTGCTCTGAGACATATTATTGATCCTTGCTTTTTCAGTTTTCATCGACATGTAATTCCATCTTCTACATATTCATTATCACCTTATGCTTTTTTGTATTCTTTTAAAAAAAAAGGTACGTCCCTTTTGTACCTATGCCCTTCTCATATATTCTTATCAGTTCTGATTTTGATTTGTTTTTATGTACTTTCGATAAAAATCAAACCCAAATTCGTGTTCCCTATACACCCACTTGGGCTCTTCCAAATTCAACTAAAAATACTTGCATTTTGTTATTTTTTGTATTGTTCTCTCTAAATATACCAATGGCTGAAATTCAAAAGTAACGTTCTACACCTTTCCTTTCAGAGCAACCATTTTGAAATATTACTATACATTTGCGTAGAAACTTGTACATGATTGGTTCTTAAAAATGTTGGAATGGTCCTAGCCTTATATTTATCAACCTCCACATATAGTGCTATATGGAGTAAGAATGGGTCCTTAACTTTTTCGCTATTATTTTATCTTATAATGCATGGGTCGTTCTGTTTGCTTGAGTGATTATACAGCTGTGCAATTCCATAATCACCCCATTTGACTTATCATTGAAAGATATATGTGATGATGAATTGTTGTTTTCATTTGGGTTTTTCTTTTCTTGCATTTTGGCTCTTTTAGCAAGTGATGGGGATTTTTAAAAAATTAATTAGCCATGTATAACAACATTATAGTATACGTGTGTTATAATTGTTGTTTGATGGGTTGTGAGTTTTTGACTAATCATTTAAGGTTATGTGTTTGAGTCATGGTGACGTTTGGTTTGGAAAATGGTGACTGTCGGGATAGGAAATGTAGTGAACCCTAGGAGCCATTTAGTTAACCACAATTGCTATTTGTCATTGTTGTGTGATAAGCTGTATAAGGTTTAGTTCAATGTTCGAGCCAAATTAATTAATATCTTTGTGAAATACAGATGAAGACTTATAAAGCCTTCCCTTACTTGGACTGCGGTTACATTGGGATGTATAGCTGTCAAGATGGTGGTCGAGTGGATTGGGTTATGAGTTTGGGTCAAAATAGGAGATTTTCACAGAACAGTCACAACAAGATCGCTTTGCTTGCTTGGCAACACATTTCTTGTCCATTAATTATGAGTTTCTAGATGTTTAATCTTATTAAATGGTTACAAAAACAAAGATATAAATTTTCCATTTGAGAGGCTGTAAACAGTTGCTTATATTTTCTATGTTTCCTAAACTATTTGACCCCTTACTTTTAGCTAACTTTATAACTTTATGTCATCGTGCCCATTAGTACAAAATTTTTAGCTCACCGGTCTGTTTAAATTCTCATATACCCTTTCTATGTCATTATTGTGCTGATTACAATATGTCTTTGTCACGGAAGTATGGTCCGATTACATTAACCTGTTTTTCTTTGGTAAAGGATGGTGATCCTGTAAAATGTTATTATAACAAAGCAACAGTGCAATATTATATGTTGAAGTAATTTCTTGCAACCACTTCAGACAAATAAAGATGGCCTTCCGGTTGAACTCGCCTAAGGTTTTTCCGGGAGGCTTGGGTGCTGATCCCTTCGGTTATTCGAGGTTCTCCGGATATCTGCACACAATAGCACACGTTAGGCTCACCCCAGGTGTTATCCCAGGACCCATCTCCGGTGTGAGAGTAAGTATTTGGTATTCCGAAAGGGCTATCAAGTAAGGTAAGAAGTAAATGCAGGTTCTATGTTAGTTGAGAGTAGTAAATGAGCTGAGTATTTATAGTACTCAGCCTCGATACCGGGAATGGCGGCGCCGGATTTTCAGGGAACATGTCCCCGACATAATCCCGTAAATCCTGGGGCGGCGGCGGCGGTGTCTGCAGCTGCCACCTGTATAAGAGGAGATGCCACTTGTCCCTTGCTTTAAACCTGCATATGCCGGACGGCCTTGGTCCGTCCGGATTCCTCCGGAGGTCCATGTTTCGTCCGGCCAACCGAGAGATCCAGTCCGTTCGGACACATACGTCAACATGTCCCCCCAGTATCATAATATCGGTTTTGCCGATGTTGTGATACTTTGAGAATCCTTGAAGTCTAATTTCACTTGTTCCGAAAGGACCGGGTCGTTCGGTATTCAGAGAGTTGACCCATGCACAAACTGCCAAAAAACATTATTACCTCTTTTTAAGGATCGCCGCCATTTTTACTGGGGCTCTGAAACGTTGACACGTGCGCACGCGTATATCGTACGAGTGAGAGGGTGCCACCTCACCCACTGACAACGCACGTCGTTTCATTTTTCTTTTTTCGCCTATAAATAGCGCCATTTCTGCGGTATTTCTTTTTTTTACCACTCGTAACTTTTCTTGCTCTGACAAATTTTCTGAGAGACTCACTCTTAATCATATCCGAACGATTTCATTTGCCATCCGGTTAATCATGTCGAATTCTCCCTCTTCGGTTTATGAAGAAGACACCCAAGAGGTCGAAGGGTATCTTCCTAAGTTCGACGTTAAAAAGTATACCTCCCAAATGAGTGAGGAAGATTTGTTTATGGTGAGGAAGGACGCAGGTATACCGGATGAACTGCATCCCAGACTACCCCCACCGGACATGACGATGGACCAGCTGCCGAGAGATGTCATCGGCCTGTACCTGGAGTACTTTTACGAGGGAGGTCTTAGCGTGCCCTTCTCTACTTTTTTGCTGGGTGTCATCAGGTATTTTAAGGTGCACATCTCCCAAATGGTTCCGTTGGGAGTACATCGTGTTACACTCTTCGAGGTGTATTGTCGGAGTTTGGACGTTGTTCCCACCACTCCGCTCTTCCGGGCTTTCTATAAGTTGAGCAAGCAGGGCCATTGGTTTTCCTTCGAGAAGCGAGGAGGGAAGGGGAAGTGGGTTTGTTTCCGAGAGATTCTAACCGGGTTGAAGGGCTGGAAAAATGATTTTTTCCTGATAGACAGGCGGGCGATCCCTTTCGCCATGCCTTGGAGGCATCACGACTCCGACATTTCGGATCCCTATCCGGACGGTGAGTTTACCATTGCGGATGCCGAGAAGCTAGCCGCCAATATAATCGATCTCATTCCGATTCCGAAGGGCTTTCTTCATGCTGTGGGGTTAACTTCTCATTGGGAGCATTCAGGCTTCCGAGCCGTTCTTGAGGACGCCGAGGGCAGAGGTACGCCTTTCTATCCTTTCCTTTTAACCGATTCGTGCCATATATACTTGTATTTAATCGTTTCACTTTCTCTTTTTGCATTCGTGCCAATGTCCGAGTACTTGATCAACCCCGCTGCCCGCCAGGATACTTCCATGGTGAAAGGTGATGAGTATGGTGAGGGGGAGCGTCATGAGCTGTTCGTGACTCTCCTGGCTGCCTCCAATGCTGATATACCCGAATTGACGGTAGAGGAAGAGGAGGTTGAGAGGGCCAACAGTCGGGTTGTCGCGGCAAAGCTTAGAAAGCAAAGGCAAGCCGCCACCCGGCGGGCTTTGCAGGCCGAAAGGCGTGCTGAACGTGGTGAGGGTAGCGGCGGAGCGACCTGAGTGGTCAAGAGAAGGAGGACGGCGAGCACTCCCGTGGAGGATGATTCGCCAGATGTTGAGGTGATCCCCAACCCTTCCCCCATCCGTTCTCTTCGACCGGAAGATATTGGGCCCCGTCCGGAAGGGGCAGGTTTTACCGAAGGGAGTTCCCACGCTGGTAAGCTGTTCGATTATTTCTTTTGTGTTATTTGTTTCTTTTCATTTTTTTGATTATAACGCCTTATTCCTTTCAGGGGTTGCTCCCGTGGCTGCTTCTGGTCGCGGTAAAATTAAAGCCATGGCCGAAGGTGATCCGGCGGTGCTGTTCATTCCGGAATGGTCGGTCAAGAGGGGAGACCGCTTGAACTCCTCGGCCGTCTGCAGGGATCTGATGTCGAACCTACCCACCCCTCGCGAAGAGATTCATTTTCAAAGTTTGGGAGATTCGGCGGCTATCCGAAGGGGCTGGGTGTTATTAGGTCGAGAGGCGACGGCTCAAGCGGAAATTCTGGGCCGGCATGAGGTCCTCCTTAAAGAATATCAACAGCTACGCAGTGCTCATGCGGAGTGCGAAAGCGCAGCTCAAGAGGCGGAGGAGCTCCGGCAGCTAAAACATGAGCATGCGGGTTGTATGGTAAGGGAGTCGGACTTAAAAATTCGGCTCTCTCAGCTGGAAAAAGTAAGGGATGAAGGGAGGAAAGCTTCCTCCGAACGGGTCAGAGCCTTGGAGGTTGAGTTGGAGGACGTTAAAGGTAAACTTGTTGCCGAGAAAGAGACCGGCACCGAACTGTACAAGGAAAGGATGGACATAGCTGTAAAGCTAGGCCAGACGGAAGTCGAGCGTCACAAACTTGTTAAAGAATTCCTTCCGGAAATGGTTCGTCGGCTTCTGAATAGCCACGAATATAAACAACGCTTGGCCGAGCCTTTCAGCTTGTCCTCTCAATCTGGGTTCTTGGAAGCTATCTCCGTTGATCGCAATCCGGAGGATGTGGCCGAGATTGCGGCAGGGGTGGATGATTTGGATCTGGAAGCTGAGGCGAAACTTGACCCTTTGTATGATGGTCTTTTCTCTGCGGAATATCCGTATGTATTGAAAGTTAGTGATGCTGCGGATAAAGGTCTCTTCCGGAGATAATGGATCTGTTCCCTGACCCTGCTCCCAATGATTCCTCCGGCGGCCCTTCGTCTTGATCCGGAGACTTTTGACTGCAAGGCCTCTGGGCCGTTAGATTGATTTATGAACTGTTAATATATATACTTTTCTTTTTGAGCAAATGTAATGATCAATCGGTTGCGCAATTGTTAGCGCTTTTTGTCTGTTTGAAAATGATGTAACGCCGCTTGACTTATTGTAAGCTGTTGACATTTTATATGTATGTCGTTCGTATTATTTCATGTGTTTTTTGCTGACTTTCCTTTTGGTCGCATGACCCTTTCCTTCCCGAACACTGACCACAAAATCTCCGGAGGGCACGAACCTCTCGGAGGGGTCACTTTTCGCTTGTGTCCAAAATTATACAGATGGTTCAGCCTTTCCGCCAGGATTATGGCAACCCCTTTCCTGGGTATCAACCATCTTTGAACATTGACCACACACTCCCCGGAGGGCGTGAACCTCTCGGGGGGGCCATTTTCTAATTATGTTCAGAAACAAAGAACATTGATCACTGATCTCCGGAGGGCACGAACCTCTCGGAGGGACCACTTTCTACTTATGTTCGAAATTATACAGATGGTTCAGCCTTTCCGCCAGGATTATGGCAACCCCTTTCCTGGGTATCAACCATCTTTGAACATTGACCACACACTCCCCGGAGGGCGTGAACCTCTCGGGGGGGCCATTTTCTAATTATGTTCAGAAACAAAGAACATTGATCACTGATCTCCGGAGGGCACGAACCTCTCGGAGGGACCACTTTCTACTTATGTTCGAAATATTACAGATGGTTCAGCCTTTCCGCCAGGATTATGGAAACCCCTTTCCTGGGTATCAACCATCTTTGAACATTGACCACACACTCCCCGGAGGGCGTGAACCTCTCGGGGGGGGCCATTTTCTAATTATGTTCAGAAACAAAGAACATTGATCACTGATCTCCGGAGGGCACGAACCTCTCGGAGGGACCACTTTCTACTTATGTTCGAAATATTACAGATGGTTCAGCCTTTCCGCCAGGATTATGGTAACCCCTTTCCTGGGTATCAACCATCTTTGAACATTGACCACACACTCCCCGGAGGGCGTGAACCTCTCGAGGGGGGGGGCATTTTCTAATTATGTTCAGAAACAAGAAATAATGTAAAAGTCCAAAACGTAACACAAAAGCTTCCCCCACAACCAAAATAACTGTGATTGTCATTAAAATCAGTCAAATAGCCCCTTTCGGAAGCTTACATTAGACCTATTTAGCCGTTTACAAAAAGCATTTTCTAAGGTTAACAGCGTGCCAAGTTCGGGGCACCTCCTTTTCTTCCATCGTTTCCAATTTATAGGATCCAGTCTGGTATGCCTCCGTGACTCGGTAAGGCCCTTCCCAATTTGGCCCTAACTTTCCTTGATTCTCCACCCTGCTAGCCTCATTCCTTCGGTATACAAAATCACCTACCTTTCATAGTTAATGATTTTTCGTTTCACACATTAGTTAGAGTAAAACAAGTTATAGCTGGAATGGAATAATTAGGTGTTTTTTTTTTTTTTTTTTTTTCGCGCGTATATATACTTTCGTACTTACCTTGAACGATTCGAGATGGACCCTTCGGTTGTAATATTGCTCAATCTTCTTTTTGTACTTCGCCTCTCGTATGGCAGCCATTTCCCTCCGTTCCTGTAGGAGGTCGAGGTTCAGGAAGATCTCCTCGCCATTTTCTTTTTCATTGATCTTCATAGTCCGAAAAGTTGGCATCCCTATCTCCGCCGGTATGACCGCTTCGCTACCATAAGTAAGACTGAATGGTGTTTCCCCGTTGCTTGTCTTTAGTGATGTGCGGTGTGCCCATAGGACGTTCGGCAGCTCATCCACCCATCCAGCTCTTTCCCTGCCGAGCCTCGACTTGAAACCTTTCATCAAACTTTTATTCGCTCCTTCCACTAATCCGTTGGCCTGAGCGTGTGCCACAGCCGTGTTTACCTGAGTTATGTTCAGTCGTTCGCACCAACTTTTGAAAGGGTCATGGATGAAATTGCTTCCATTATCCGTCACGATCACTTTGGGCAGACCGAATCTGCATACTATGTTTTCCCAAACGAACTTCTTTACTTCCTTCCCGGTCGTGCGGACCAGCGGCTTGGCCTCTATCCACTTGGTGAAGTAGTCAATGGCCACAATGACAAATTTGATTTTCCCTGGGGCCTCTGGCAAGGGACCCAAAACGTCCATCCCCCACTGGTAGAAGGGCCAAGGGGCCATTATTGAAGTTAAAACGGTTTTGGGGAGCCTCGGAACGGGCGCGTGTATTTGACAAGAATCACATTTCCGAATCACTTCCCTAGTATCTCTGTGCATGGTGGGCCAGTAATACCCTTGCCGCATTAGCTTTGCCACCACGGATCGCGGCCCGGAGTGCATTCCGCATGCTCCTTCATGCACCTCCCGGATAACATAATTGGCTTGAAGCGGTCCAACGCATCTTAGCATCGGGCCCAAATAGGACTTTTTGAAAAGCACATCGTCTACCATGGTATACTGGTTTATTTTCATCCGAAGAGATCGAGCTTCATTTTGGTCTTCCGGCCAGATGCCCTCTTGCTTGCACCGAATGATCGGGGTCATCCAGTTTTCCCCTTCTTCTTCCACAATTGCGTTGACTATCTCCTCCTCCGTTGATGGTCTCTCTAAAACTTCCACCATGGTTTTCTTTGTCAGATGGTCGAAAGCCATGGACGCCAATTTGCTGAGTATATCAGCTTTTTGGTTCTGCGCCCTTGGGATGCTTCGGATTTTAAATTGATCAAAGTATGCAACGTATTCCTTGGCTTTGGCTAAATACTTTATCATGTTATTCCTGGTCGCTACGAATTCCCCATTGATCTGACTTGCTACCAAATTGGAATCCACTCTAACTTCCAACATTCGAATTTCCATTTTCCAAGCGACTCTTAACCCTGCTAGCAAAGCTTCGTATTCTGCTTCGTTGTTGGTGCTTTTGAAGTTCAGCCGGATGGCGTAGGTGTATTTCGTTTGATCCGGGCTAATCAGTACCAGGCCTGCTCCGGCGCCTGATTTGCTGGAGGCTCCATCGGTATACAGTATCCATGGTTCCTGGCTGGAGAAGTTGCATATCTCCTTGCCCACCTCTTTTATGCTTTGGCTCAATGCTTCCACGGATATTTCCGTTATGAAGTCCGCGAGGACTTGTCCCTTAATGGCGCTCCGAGGTACGTAAGTGATATTGTAGGCTCCTAACTCCACGGTGTACTTGGCCATCCTCCCGGATGCTTCTGCCTTGTTTAATATTTGCTTGATAGGTTGGTCGGTGATGACTTTTATTGGATGGGCTTCGAAGTATCTTCGTAGCCTTCTGGCCATGTGTAGTAGGGCTAGAGCTAACTTCTCAATGGGGGCATAGTTCTGTTCGGCCTCGTGTAATGTCCGGCTAACATAATGTATTGGGATCTGCTTCCCTTCTCTTTCTACCATCAATACCCCGCTCATTGCCCCTTTTGATGCCGAGAGATATACATATAGATCTTCCTTCGGCCTTGGTGTTGCCAGATAAGGCAACTCAAGAATCATCTTCTTCATCTCTTGGAAGGCTGCCTCTGCTTGACTCGTCCATCGGTACTCGTCCTGGTTTTCTTTCGTGATGTTCCTCAACGTTTCAAAGAAAGGGAGCGCTTTTTCTGCCGACCTAGATAGGAAACGGTTTAGAGCTGCTAGCTTACCACTTAAGCTTTGCATTTCCTTGAGCGACTTTGGGGACTGCATGTCCACGATAGCCCTTGTCTTCTTCGGATTTGCCCTTATTCCTTCGGACGTTACCATATATCCAAGAAACGTTCCTTCCTCTACCCCGAAAGAGCATTTCTTGGGGTTTAGCTTCATGTTAATCCTTCGGAGGTTGTCGAATGTCTCCGCTACATCGGCAAGTAACTCCTTTTCGGTTTTGCTCTTTATGACCATGTCGTCCACATATGCCTCCAGATTTCTCCCTATCTGTGACCGAAAGGCCGAATCTACTAAACACTGGTACGTGGCCCCGGCGTTTTTTAAACCGAACGGCATTTTGGTATAACAGTATGTCCCGTGTTCGGTATAGAAAGCTGTTTTTTCCTCGTCCTCCTTGGCCATCTGTACTTGGTGGTATCCCTTGTAAGCATCCAAAAAGCACTTGTACTTGAATCCCATAACCGATTCTATTTTCCAATCAATATCAGGTAGCGGGTAATAATCCTTTCGGCAAGACGAGTTGAGGTTTTTGAAGTCAATGCACATTCGCCAACTACCGTCGGACTTCTTTACCAACACTGGGTTTGAGATCCACGTGGGGTACTGTACCGGCCGAACTATTCCGGCCTTCACCCATTCTTCCACCTCCTTGGCTATGGCTTGATTCTTTTCGGCAGAGTAGGTTCTTTTCTTTTGTGCCACTGGGCGATCCTGAATATTCACATTTAGCTTGTGTTCAATGATCCGACGGGGAACTCCCGTCATATCGGATGGTTCCCAAGCAAACACATCCCAGTTGTTTTTAGTAGCGTGATTAACTGTCTTCGGCATTCCGAGGAGAAGTTTCCCCCTATCGTGACTAGTTGATCCGGATAAGCCGGAATGTACCATAACTTCTTCCGTTTTGACAACCACCGCCTCCGTCGGTCCGGCCTCACGGGGTTCTTCTTTGACTTCCTTCTTCGCCATCTGCTTCTCTTCTAGCTTGCGACATTCCGAAACAATTACGGACCGGGTAGTAAGGGTCGCTATGCCTTTAGGCGTGGGGAACTTCACCATTGAGTGGATAGTCGATGGGATGGCCCGTAATTTCTTTAAACCTGAGCGCCCTAGGATGATGTTGTACGGAGAAGGGGACCTTATCACGGCGAACTTCATCATCGTTCGGCGAGACAAGCCTTGGCTTCCGAAACAGACTTCCAATTCAATCTTCCCCAACGGCTTTATGGATTCTCCCGCGAATCCTACTAACGGTGTACTGGTTTCTTTCAGCTTGGCCTTAATGGAAGGGCATAGATGCTCGAAACAGTGTTCATACATCACCTCGACCGAAGCGCCTTGGTCTACATAGACCCTTCTGATTGTGTAGCCTTCCACCTCGGCCTCAACTATTAACGGTCCGTCCGACACATCTCCCGGAAGGATGGGTGAAAAACCGATCGGAACGTTCATCCATTCCTCCTCGGCTTCCATGGTTTTCCTTTTTTGGGACGCGGGACCAGCCATATCGAACAGTAGGTAGATCGAGCAGTTGGTCCCACGGATGGCGCCAATTTGTTGAAGTAATTTCTTGCAACCACTTCAGACAAATAAAGATGGTCTTCCGGTTGAACTCGGCTAAGGTTCTTCCGGGAGGCTTGGGTGCTGATCCCTTCGGTTATTCGAGGTTCTCCAAATATCTGCACACAACAGCACACGTTAGGCTCGCCCCGGGTGTTATCCCAGGACCCACCTCCGGTGTGAGAGTAAGTATTTGGTATTCCGAAAGGGCTATCAAGTAAGGTAAGAAGTAAATGCAGGTTCTATGTTAGTTGAGAGTAGTAAATGAGCTGAGTATTTATAGTACTCAGCCTCGATACCTGGAATGGCGGCGCCGGATTTTCAGGGAACATGTCCCCGACATAATCCCGTAAATCCTGGGGCGGCGGCGGCGGTGTCTGCAGCTGCCACCTGTATAAGAGGAGATGCCACTTGTCCCTTGCTTTAAACCTGCATATGCCGGACGGCCTTGGTCCGTCCGGATTCCTCCGGAGGTCCATGTTTCGTCCGGCCAACCGAGAGATCCAGTCCGTTCGGACACATACGTCAATACTATACATGCGTGTGACTCTCTTGAGAATACATATATATATAAATCGTTTCCAAATGTATATGATTAAAACCATCAATTTCTAATTATAGTATTCGTTTGGTCGGTGTTGAACATTACATATAATCTGGGACCACGATTAAGATATACATCTCTGTAAAATGTTCATCTTACGAACATATTTAATACAAAGTGGTTCTTTTCTTGCCTTAGTATACGTTTACATTGCTAATCATGCACTAATTAATCAGCTAATTTATATGGTTTTCTGCAAATCCCATCAACCATGCAAGACTATTTAATTGTTAATGGTTGATATGAACATTCTGAAGTGGTTTTTGAAAGTGACATCTGTTGAAGTAATTTCTTGCAACCACTTCAGACAAATAAAGATGGCCTTCCGGTTGAACTCGGCTAAGGTTCTTCCGGGAGGCTTTGGTGCTGATCCCTTCGGTTATTCGAGGTTCTCCGGATATCTGCACACAACAGCACACGTTAGGCTCGCCCCGGGTGTTATCCCAGGACCCACCTCCGGTGTGAGAGTAAGTATTTGGTATTCCGAAAGGGTTATCAAGTAAGGTAAGAAGTAAATGCAGGTTCTATGTTAGTTGAGAGTAGTAAATGAGCTGAGTATTTATAGTACTCAGCCTCGATACCGGGAATGACGGCGCCGGATTTTCAGGGAATATGTCCCCGACATAATCCCGTAAATCCTGGGGCGGCGGCGGCGGTGTCTGCAGCTGCCACCTGTATAAGAGGAGATGCCACTTGTCCCTTGCTTTAAACCTGCATATGCCGGACGGCCTTGGTCCGTCCGGATTCCTCCGAAGGTCCATGTTTCGTCCGGCCAACCGAGAGATCCAGTCCGTTCGGACACATACGTCAACAACATCCCTGACTTTTTGGTTGTTTTATGTCGTTATACGAAAAGTTTATGATTTTTTTCTTGTAATTTCGTGACGTCTAAGTTTTAGTAGTGAGGTCCAAATATGATTTTTCTGCCCAAGTTGAGTTTTTGGGAGTTTCTATTTCTGCATAATGGTCTTGGACCACTATTTTTATAAATTCATAAATAAACTTGAAGTTGAAGTGTATTTTTCAAAGTTTGCACCTTTTCTTCTGAGCTTTGGCTTATTCTATCAAACAATGAAAGTTCGAAGAGGGAAACGATCAGAGGTACATTTCATTGACCAATAGTGCTTTCTTGATGATATTCTATGTTAAAAGTTGTAAACTTGTTTTACATGTGATGTCGTGTTTGTGTTTTTTGTAGGCATTTTGGCCATCAATGGTAATGAAAAAGTGGTTAAATATTCAGCCAAAGAATAATGACTTTAGTGAAGATGAAATCGATACAGAAACAGAAACTGAAAGTGAAGATGATGGTATGTTGCAGATCACAATAAAAGCTTTACTTTGTATTGTTTTATCATAAGACTCTAATGGTCTTTGTGACATATCATGTTTGTTTTAAACTTTCGACAGTATGCTCCCTTAAAGATGATAGGACCTATTTTAGCAAGGAACATGCTCGTAGAACACAGGGGAACATGTCAGAATGTTCGAGTCAAACATCAAATGGTAAGTACCTTGTCCGTTTTCTTTTATTTTTTCTTTTATACTTTGTATCGGAAAAAAGTTTAGAACATAAAGAGTTCATGGCCTCCTAGTTCATTTTGCAGATAATAACATTCTCAGTATTTAGTTTACAGCTATATTATATGAAGAAAATGATATTACTACTTACAGATAATTTAATTGTGATATGTACTTTTGTGTTACTTTCATGTTAAAGTTACAAATAGCATATTTTACCAAAATAGTATATACATGGTAACTGATCACCACCTTATGATTGTTGTATAGCTTTAGCAAAACCCGCAAAACCGTTGGTGAAACATAAGAGAGGGAAATCAGAAACGATGCGTGTTCATTATATTAAAACAAAAGATGTGAGGTTTGGCTCTAAACTTGAAATTTGTGCTTGTCATATTCTCCCTCATAATTACAATTTCGGTTAATTGAAAGCAGTACATATTTTGTAATAATTGTTTCTTGTATAGGGTAACAATAGGGACTTGGAATGTTGCTGGAAGACTTCCAAAAGAGGACCTAGATATCGACAAGTGGCTTTGTATGCAAGAACCGGCTGATATATATATTCTCGGGTAACTACTGTTTTTAGTAATTTTAAGTAGGTTATCATACGCATGGATTTATACATTCACTCAGTGTTTAGTGTTAACTTGCAGAATTCTTGTGTTGTTTTTTTCGTAACTATCATTTTAGTATGATCCATCCATTTGACGTCTTTGGTATTATGATGGTTTGACATTGCAACAATCAGTTTCTACCATTTGGAAACAAATTTTGCTTTGATTATTCAGATAATCACTAAGATAACCGTTTTTCTAATTGTTTCCGTTTCAAACAACAGAAATATGTTTTAACACTGTCTTTTACAGCCTTTTTTTTAGTTATTCCAGGTTGAAATATTTTGTTATAAGAATCTCTAACCAAAATTCTACTAACAGTTTCCAAGAAGTCGTACCACTGAGTGCTGGAAACGTTCTTGGAGCCGAGACTCGAATGCCAATACCAAAATGGGAGGCTATCATTCGAAAATCTTTGAACAAATCACCTGAACCCGAACCCATACCAAAAAGTTACAGTGCTCCTACCTCTCCTGTTTCAGAAATCGTTAGCCATGCAGATTTAATGTCATCTAAAACAACAACAGATTCTCAAAGGAGATTCTACAGCTTAGACTGGCCTGAATACGCATTGGATGTAAAACAAAAAGATGTCTGTTTGTCGGGTAAAAACTTGCGCAGGGTGTTAAGTAGCTCTGATAGAGTTCGTAATGATTGGTTCACAAATCCTACGGATTTTGGTCCAATAGGTAATGTGGTCAATCATGGGGAGTTGAAGAGAGTACGCCGTAGCTCGGGTGACTTAGGTTTGCTCTGGACGCAACAGCGAGAAAAAGCGGATGTTGTTGGTTTACTTTATGATGTATTTGAACAAGTTTCTGAAGATGAAGAAGACGACGATGATTCTCTTATAGACACAACAGATGTCCAGAATAAACCTATTCAAAGTGGCAAAAAGTTTCATAAGTATGAAATTTGTAACACTTTATTTTTTTCTTTATACGTCTATAATATTTCATTTACCGGATAAAGTTGCTAGTTAAATACTTAAATCCACTTGTTATATATTAGGTATGTGCGAATCATGAGCAAGCAGATGGTAGGGATATACATTTCGATTTGGGTTCGAAAAAGGCTGAGAAGACATATAAACAACGTAAAAGTATCACTGGTTGGCGTTGGACTTATGGGCTACTTGGGCAATAAGGTGATTACTTTTATCTAGCTTATTGCATCAATCCGTATCTAGAAAACCGAATTATGAAAGTTTTATTGTGATAATAAATAATCATAATCAATGATCAAATGTTTAAAAATGTGGCTCTGCTATTTGAAATTGTAATAATAAGGTAAATTATATGTTTTAGAAATCAGAAAGTATCTCCAAATAGATTAAACAGACGGATTAAATAAGTCATTTTGGTTTACGATAGAACATTCCAAAAATTGAAATAACGAATAATTTTTTTTTTCAGGGATCTATTTCGGTTAGCATGTCTCTTTATCAAACGCGCTTTTGTTTCGTATGTGCTCATTTGACTTCCGGAAACAAGGATGGGGACAATGAGAGAAGGAACTCTGATGTCATTGAGATCTTGAGACGTACTCACTTCTCTTCTGTTTTAGATCCTGATCAACCTCAAACAATTCCATCTCATGAGTAAGTCATTTACCTCTTTTATGCATACAGCTATACAAGTGACAGTTACAACCTGTTCAATTTGCCACCCACATACACCGTTCGTTCTTATTATGTGAATGATATGACTTTTGCTTTATTTATGATATCATGTTCTTGGCAAGCAGTCGGATATTCTGGTTTGGCGATTTAAATTATCGTATCAATATGGTGGATGCAGAAGTTAGAAAACTAGTTGCTGTGAAGAAGTGGGACAAACTGCTCTTTAAAGATCAGGTATATAGGATTCATTGATATAAATTGACACTTTTTACATGACATTTTTAGGATCAATAGGTAGAAAAAGATCCTTTACCGATTGACTATTGAATGGAAATGTGTATCACTAACTCAAGTGATATTGTCCAATGGCGCAGCTATGCAAAGAACTTGGAAGCGGGCGCGTTTTTCAGGGATGGAAGGAGGGTGTTATTGATTTTCCACCAACCTACAAATACGAAGTCAATTCAGATCGATATGTAGGTGAAAATCCAAAAGAAGGGGAGAAAAGAAGAACACCAGCATGGTAAGTGCTTGTTTTGACGTTTTTGCGGTCAAACTAACCACCTTTTAACCGTTAAAATTCATCTCAATTTAAGGGAACATTGAGAAACTCTTAGACAAACCTTTTAAAATTCCTGAAACATTTCATAATGGAATTCTTTCTTCTTCATTTCCTAAAAAGTTCCATGAATATCAAAATCATCATCTTGACTAATGGTCAAAGTGTATATTGATCTGTGCGGAAAACTTAATGCATTGGCATGTGAACTGTAGGTGCGATCGTATATTATGGTTAGGTAAAGGCATAAAACAACTTTCTTATGGCAGAGTGGACTCAAGAATGTCCGATCATAGGCCAGTTAGTTCTGTTTTCTCAGTCAAGGTCGAAATCTTTGACCCTAATAAGCTTCGCCGAGCTCTAAACCTGACTAGTGCTGCTGCTGCTGTACATCCAGAAATAATCATGGACGATGAACAAGACTTGGACATATAAAAATAGTTATGTTCCAACTTCTTGTTTATTGCAAGGAATACCAATGTTTTCAAGCTTTTACTAGGATTCATGTATAGCATAACTGATAATTTGCTATGAAACGTACTCAACCGGGACATTTATTTGTTTATTTGGCAATTCTTGTAGTGGAAATCAGTGAAATAATAATGAAGAAACAATTTTGATATGACTAATACGATGCGCCAAGAAACCACAAGTCACAACTACAAGAGAAAGTAACATTTATTACTTTATTAGGCAATAGATTATAAGACATGCGTTTATTTAACCAAGGAGAGATCATACAAGAACTTTCATTAAGCTAT
>CP139502.1:216783882-216915850 GCA_021014915.2 Artemisia tridentata subsp. tridentata | reverse complement strand
GCGGTGCGGATCCTCATTTTTATAGAAACCGCAATTGCGGGGCGGTTTCGGTTTTAGTCAAAAACCGCACCGAACCGCCCCATGCTCACCCCTATGGTTCGAACGGTTGGAACCAGGAAGTACTGATAGCTGGAACGAGTTGAGGGAGCAATTCTCAACAAGGTTTGATCTCTGAAAGAAGTGTACAAAAGACCCGACGGAGATTACGAAAATCGTCCGGCGAGCTCATGAATCCCTTCTGGATTTTAAAGAAAGATGGACGGACGAAGCTAGCTACATCAGCGGGGTGCCGAAAATCATGAGGATCTCCGCCTTCATGAGCGTACACAAATGTCCGGCCTTGGCCAAGAAGTTTTCCTATAGGGTGCCACGCACAGTTACGGAAATGTTTACTAGAGTAGACGACTTCATAAGGTCGGAGGAAGCGTATCGTAGTACGGAGTTGCCGAAAGGCGAAGGCTTTGATTCAAACAGAAAGGAGAGTCAGGGTTTCAGAAATGATAAACCAAGAGGGGAGCGCCGAAATGACCACCGCCAAAAGAATGTGTACCACCCTTATGTTGCTCCCAGGAACAATTATAACCGCAATGATCACCCTCTCCCAAATTACCGCCGGGACGATCCCCCCAGACAGGGTAACCATCGCTCTGGTCTAGGGTCGTTAATAAAACCTCCTAGGGAGATTCTGGCTACGGAGCACCATCTAAACCTACCCGCCCCTCCACCGACCAGCGGTAGGCCACGAAAGGAAAATATGGATAAGTTTTGTGATTACCACAGAGAGAAAGGGCATCTCACTAACGACTGCTTTCAGTTAAAGAAGCAACTCGAGATTGCATTGGAGTCCAAAAAACTAGACCATCTTTTGAAAGATTTCAGGCAGCGGGACGCTGGGAGAGGTAGGGACCAACCCAGAAGAAATGATACCGGGAAGGCCAAAGTGATCAACATGATAAGGAGTTGGCCGGAGAGTAGAAAAAGAATGTACGGGGGTTGCGATGAAGGGTGGATGAATGTTCCAATAGTTTTTCCCCCCTTCGTGACGGGTGATCTTTCGGATGAACCGCTCATTATTGAAGGGTATTTGGTCCGAAGGATATATGTCGATAAGGGATCATCCGTGAACGTTATGTACTAACACTGCTTCAGTAACCTCAGTTCAACCATAAAAGCCAAGCTCAAGGAAATAAGCACCTCTCTTGTAGGTTTCTCCGGGGAAACAAGTAGACCGCTGGGTAAAATTGAACTAGAGGTATGTTTCGGCGACCACGGTATGTTCCGTAGGACAACTATGAAATTCTGTGTGGTGCAGTCTCCATCACCCTACAATGTGATATTGGGCAGAACCGGGTTGAAAGAACTAAGAGCCATCCCTTCGACAATTCATCATATGATTAAGTTTCCCACGCCGAAGGGAGTGGCAACTTTGGCGGCACGCCCGGCCATGGTGCTGGAATGCAGGAGGTTAGAGGAATAGCGGATGGTAGATGTGCCACAGGAGGCGGAAATTGTCAATCCGGAAGTAGATAGGACGGAGGAGATCTTGGTAAATCCTGCGTATCCCGAACAGTTGGTCACGATAGGAAGAGGGCTCTCGAGGGAATGCCGGAAGCATCTGGTCGAACTGTTGAGAAAAAATAAAGACGTGTTCGCATGGCAGCCTTCGGATATGACCGGAGTTCCACGACGTCTGATCAGGCATCATCTGAATGTTAACGTTTCAGACACACCGGTAGCTCAAAAGAAGCGTAACTTGCTCGCAGAAAAAAATCAGGTGGTACGGAAAGAAGTGGATGAGTGGCTGAAGGCCGGAATTGTCAGGCCGGTTCGTTACCCTACATGGATCTCCAACCCAGTGCTGGTAAAGAAGTGTGATGGAAGTTGGCGCATGTGCATCGACTTCAAAAATTTAAACTCCTCCTGTCCGAAGGACTATTATCCGCTGCCGGAAATTGACTGGAAGATTGAGTCGGTGATGGGATTCAGATACAAATGTTTCTTAGACGCATATAAAGGTTACCATCAAGTCCAAATGGCGGAAGAAGATGAAGAGAAGACGGCATTTTACACAGAGTAGGGAACTTATTGTTACACAAAAATGCCGTTCAGCCTGAAAAACGCCGGAGCTACTTACCAGCGGCTCATTGATTCAGCTTTCCAAAGTCAAATCGGAAGAAATCTGGAAGCTTATGTGGACAATATGGTAATCAAAAGTAAGGGAGAGAAAGAGATGTTAGCAGACATTGCCGAAACCTTCTATAACCTACGGAAAATTAACATGAAGTTAAACCCGAAGAAATGCTCTTTCGGTGTTGAAGAGGGGAAATTAATTAGGTTATATGGTGACCTCCGAAGGCATAAGGGTGAATCCGAATAAGACAAAGGTGATTGCACAAATGAAATCCCCAGCCACTCTGAAGGAAATGCAAAGTCTGAGCGGCAAGTTGGCAGCCCTCAATAGATTTTTGGCAAGGTCTGCCGAGAGATCCCTACCGTTCTTTGAGACGTTGAAAAATATTACCAAAGAAAATAAGGAGGAATACAAGTGGACCAAGGAAGCCAAAGACGCATTTCAATCCCTAAAGAAGCTAATACTAGATCTCGCGGACAAGTGGACCAAGGAAACCGAAGACGCATTTCAATCCCTACCGTTCAGCGAGGTTCTATTAACCGAAAGGGATGGAAAGCAATTGCATGTTCACTATGTGAGCCGGACATTACAGGAGGCCGAGAGAAACTATGCTCTGGTCGAAAAGCTAGTGTTATCTCTGTTGCACATGTCTCGAAGGTTGAGAAGATATTTCGAAGCTCACCCAATCCAAGTCATAACGGATCAACCGATAAAGCAATTTTTGAATAAGCCAGAAGCATCCGGAAGGCTAGCCAAGTTTGCCGTGGAGTTAGGGGCTTACAATATAACTTACGTACCGAGAAACGCGGTAAAGGGACAAGTTCTAGCAGATTTCATCTCGAAAATCCCTTTCGGAGCAGAAGAGTCACATCTAAGAAAACCGGGGAAGGAAGTCCGTGAAATCTCTGATCCGAAGGAATGGATATTGTATACGGACGGGGCATCTAACAAGAAGGGGTCCGGAGCAGGTCTTGTGTTGATCGGACCCTGTCAAACCGAGCACACATATGCCCTCCGCCTAAATTTTAAAAGCACCAATAACGAGGCAGAATGTGAGGCACTTCTGGCCGGCCTGCTGCTCGCTAGAAAGATGAACGTGTAAGCTCTGGAGGTCAGGGTAGACTCTAAACTAGTAGCAAGTCAGATAAACGGAGACTTCACGGCAGCCAAGGAAAGTATGATACAATACCTGGCAAAGGCAAGGGAGTATATTGGTAGCTTCAAAAAATTCAAAATTCACAACATACCGAGAGCGCAAAATCAAAAGGCCGATGTGCTAAGCAAGTTAGCCTCAGTAGCCTTTAATCATCTAACCAAAGAGATTCTTGTCGAAGTGTTGGAAAAGCCTTCAACCGAAGAAAAGCAGATAGGGGCAATTGTAGAAGAAGAGGAAGACAACTGGATGATACCTATCATCCAGTGTCTAAAAGAAGGTATATGGCCGGAAGATCAAAACGAAGCGAGGGCATTACGGATGAAACTTCCCCAGTACGTGATGGAGGATGGGGTGTTATTCAAAAAATCATACCTAAGTCCTATGTTAAGGTGCGTAGGTCCGCTGCAAGCAAATTATATTATACGGGAAGTCCACGAAGGAGCGTGCGGGATGCACTCCGGACCAAGGTCGGTAGTAGCCAAATTGATGAGGCAAGGCTGTTATTGGCCGACCATGCACAGAGACGCTAGGGAGGAAATTGACAAATGTGACTCCTGTCAGATTCATGCTCTGGTTCCGAAACTACCAAAAACTATAATGACGTCTATTATGGCACCGTGGCCCTTTTACCAATGGGGAATGGACGTGTTAGGTCCTCTACCGGAGGCTCCGGGAAAAGTAAAGTTTGTTATTGTGGCCGTTGACTACTTTACGAAATGGATAGAGGCGAAACCCCTCGCCAAAACCACAGGACGTGAAGAAGTTCGTATGGGAAAACATCGTTTGCAGGTTCGGACTGCCGGGTATAATCGTCACAGACAACGGAACGAATTTTGTTAACGATCCGTTCAAGAGTTGGTGCGAGAAGTTGAAAATCAAGCAGATAAACACAGCGGTAGCACATGCTCAAGCCAACGGCTTGGTCGAAAGGGCGAACAAGAGCCTAATGCACGGTATTAAAACCCGGCTAGGAAGGGAAAGAGCCGGAGGGGTTGATGAGTTGCCGAACGTTCTATGGGCCTTCCGGACTTCGTTGAAAATAAGTAAAGGAGAGACCCCCTTCAGTCTGACATACGGAAGCGAAGCAGTCATCCCGGCCGAAATTGAAATGCCCACCCACCGTACCATGCTTTACAATCCGAAAGATAACGAAGAACAGCAACGTTTAAACCTTGATTTGCTACAAGAAAGGCGAGAGATGGCAGCTATTCAGGAAGCCAAGTATAAAGCTAAAGTCGAACAATATTACAACCAAAGGGTGCGTCCGGTAGCATTTAAAGTGGGGACCTAACTGGGAGGGTCCGTACCGAATAGTCGAGGCTTACCATAACGGTTCGTACAAGCTTCAGACAATGGATGACCGAGAAGTACCCCAGACTTGGCACGCAATGAATCTACGAAATTGTTTTATGTAAACATTGTAAACTGAAGCTCGTTAATATTAATAGCAATCTTTAGTTCCCCAGCAACAGGGGGAACAATTTTCCAATCTAATTGTGTTATATTTTCTATGATTACGTTACGATGAAAATTAAACGGATGGTGGAAAACACTCCGTCTCCAAGGAGCGGATCGTGAAAACACTCCGTCCACAAAATTAAACGGATGGTGAAAACACTCCGGCTCCAAGAAGCGGATCGTGAAAGCACTCCGTCGACAAAATTAAACGGATGGTGAAAACACTCCGGCTCCAAGGAGCGGATCGTGAAAACACTTCGTCGACAAAATTAAACGGATGGTGAAAACACACTGTTTCCTAGGAGCGGATCGTGAAAACACTATGTCGACAAAATTAAACGGATGGTGGAAAATACTCCGACTCCCGAGAGCAGATGGTGAAAAACACTCCGTCGTCAAGTATGTAAGCAAATTAAACAATATTTGTGCAAAAATGTAAACAACCACAACAAATTATCATTCTATTGCATTCATCCAACAATACAAAAACGTGACATCATCGGTCACGAGCGGATAGGCATACACAAAATATTCAATTACAATATTGTTCTGACTACATTCATCCGACAGGAAAATAAAAGAAAGTCAAGGGGCTTTGTCGGTGGTATCCTTCACACCGGACGAGGTTCCGGCATGTTGAACTAGAGGTACTTCCACAGTCTTTGGCTTGGGATGAAGTACTTCAGGGAAAAGGTTCATTAGATCACCAAGGGGAAGACGATAAGATTCCGCAAGCTTCTGAATATACGGATACTAGGCTTCGAACAACTTCCGGTACTCCGCCTTCCATATGGCCGGAGCATCCATGTTGATGCTCTTGAGTTTGCCTACAACTCTTTGGATGTCCGCTTCTTTGCGCTCGGCTTTAACACCCTCCAAAAATCCAGCGGTGTAGGACAAACTATAAACCTTACCCATACTCGTCTTATACTTAGCGTTGTTAAAAAACCTACATCAAGCGGCCGAAAACAAATCCTTTACAGTATTATGGCGGACAACTTCCGACTGAGCTACCTCCGTTACCAGTTGTCTTTTCTCCCCCTCCAACCTCTCAACGGCCCTGTTTTTCTCCCCCAGTTCCTGCTCCAACTTCCTAATCCTTTCAACCTGAGAAGCGGATGTTGCCCTCCAATCGTTCCTGTTTTTCTCCATATCTTCCAACTGATCGGCCAAACCTTGCTCCCGGACCGAAGAAGCAGCACGCTCATTCTCCAACTCCTTCTCCACAGCCCTTAAATCCCCCAACACTGGCTCAAACTTCCCAACCTGCGCATTGCGCTCTTGTTCGGTGGTCTTGCGAGTGTGATCCAACTCCCTGTACTCAGTGATGAGCTGGGTAAACCTGCGCAGTAGCTCAGCCTGCATGACAACCCCAGCCCCAATGTTTACATAGGCCGAGCATACCAGCTGGCCGTTGGTTAACTCTTCAAGTGCTGCCCATTATGCAGGAGTCGCGAGATGAGACATCATCTTGCGGCAGGCTCGGAAGGTGTCAAACAGAAGGTTATCAGTGAGAGACCAACCGGGAACAAAACGTTCTCCTCCGGACAAATTTTCACCTGTGACAAAAATAAGTAAGTCAGAACAAGGCAGATGGTAACAATGGATGTCGAAAGAATGAATTCATACCTAACCCAGCCGAATGGTATTCTTCGGAAGGTCCTCTGGAGCTATGCGAAGGATGCTGAGAGTGTATAGAATGAGCCGAATGGTCTGCAAAAAAGAGAAATGAGAGGAAATTAAAAAAAAAACAACAAAACAAACCAAATGAAGGGTATTTCTTACTGTCAGAAGGAGGCTCTTAGTTATGTGCCTGGGTTTCCCCAACAGGTTGCTCCTCCGAATTCTTCTGAACGGCATTCTTAGTCTCGGTCGTTCCCTCTTCCGGATGAACGGCTCCTCCCTCACCTTCTGGTTGGGGTCCTTCACCACCCAACGGTCCCTCTTCGGCGTTCGCAACACCCTGCGGCTCAGCTATATTGAGGGGAGTGGCATCAACAGTGTGATCAGAGGATACATTCTCATCAGCAGTGTGATCAGCGACCTTGCTTTTTCTCTTCTTCCTCCCCTTCAGAACAGCGGTAGGACCCTCGGCATCCCTTTTCTTGCTCACCGGTCCGCTCTCCTGCTTTTTTCTTTCCTTTTCTTCCCTCGCAGCAACCACATTCGGATCAGGCCTTTCAACAACTTTCTGCAGTGAAGTCTTCTCAGGGACTGAGCTTCCCGGGACCAGCGGCTCAGTAGTTCGGATCGGTCCTACGTGCCCCTCCGGAAGAGGATCTCCTTGGCTGACCTTGATTCCTTCCCATTCCGAAAGCTCTAGATAGTCTGACATGGTAAGAACTGCAAAATAGGAAAAGGTAAGATCAAGACAAGAAATAACAGACCGCATACTATTAAATCAAGAAAATATTATATTACCATGCCCCTCGGCATCCTTTAGAATGACCTCGTGGCCTGGATTCTCGAAGACTTTGGAAAGACCCGTCATCCATAGAAGGGTGCTTGAGGGTTTCCTAAGCAGAATCACTTTCCTAGCGACCCTCTCAGCGTCCCTATCGAAATGCGTCTCCGGAAACTCATTAGTGACTTTAGAATCTCTATGCCTCCATGGCATGGCATCCGGAATTGCCCTCCGATCTATCAGAAAGAAATGGTCTTTCCAATGTTTCAGCCCGGTAAGAACCTCCTCAAAGCATTTCCTGGCTCTTCTCCTCATTCGGGTTTCGAACAAAAACCAATGGCCTTGCTTACACAATATGTAAAAAACTCTGAACAATGGAATGGTCGGCCGAACATCCAAACTGTAGCAACGGATCTCAAACATTGTCACTCGGTTCAGACCTATCGGAACGAGCTGGGAAATATGTACCCAGAAATATTGTATTACCACTAGTAAAAATGTGGAGAAAGGTATCCTAACACCCCCTGTCCTCAACTGGTGAACGTAGATGCCTATCTTATCGTCTGGCAACTGATTCATTGTCATATCATCCGGGGGAAGGGTGGGTCGCAAATTTGAAAGGATAACAAACTCCCTAACCACATCATCTAATTCTCTCTGCGTCCTTTTGGAAGTATGTACATGCATATCAAACTTAGGGACGACCCTCCCGGACGAGGGCCCAAGTCTACTAACTAATTGGGGTTTCTCCGGCACATTCATCTCAGCGGCCATATCTAAAAGGATGCCGGGGAATGTATACGAAAGATAATTACAAGAAAAGGATAAAACTCACCTCTCGGGAACTCGTGAAAATGTTGCACAAAGAACTTCCGGTAAAAGCGAGACGAAAAACTCCGAAAAAAAGGAAAAGGAATAAACAGTGAAAAGTGAAAAAATGAAGAGGGTAATGCGGTATATATATAGGGAAAACCTAGAAAGACGCGAAAACGTCGCGTCAGTCTGTACCTTGCTAACGTCGCGGATTGTGGAGCGTTGGATCTCTGCGGTAAAACTACGCGTGGCATACAGCTGTCTAGAGTAAGGTAAATATTATTTTATTCGGCCCATGGGCCTAGATCTCAACCAGCCCAAGAAGGTTTAGCAGGCCCCCTCATCCATCCGAACAAATGCTCACATGACTTGATTACGTGACAATGACAGAGAAAATACCGAAAGACACTAATTCTTAAGTATTGCACTATCGACTCAAAGCCGATACTCCAATACTAGGGGGGACATGTTGGCGTATGTGTCCGGACGTCATGCTTCGTCCGGACCAAGCCTACGTGTCCAGACGACGTATTTCGTCCGGAC
This sequence comes from Artemisia tridentata subsp. tridentata, assembly GCA_021014915.2. Taxonomy (NCBI): domain Eukaryota; kingdom Viridiplantae; phylum Streptophyta; class Magnoliopsida; order Asterales; family Asteraceae; genus Artemisia; species Artemisia tridentata. The sequence continues at coordinate 216,907,345 of CP139502.1, read as the reverse complement.
TGCCAACTCACCTCTGGACATGCCTACTGGAAGGACCGCCGCCGTTTACACTAAGCAATCCCATCAACCACCGCCAACGCCGTCATCCCAGATTTCCCAGGATTGTGTTCCCCACGTGGCCTGACACCTACCCACTAGGCTAGGCATAGGTCGGCTTGCTTAGTCCCAAGGCAAACAGGTAATAGGTGTGGGTAGTATAAATACCCACACCTTATTTATGATTCACAACTAATTTTTCACCTACAACATTTCTCTCATTTTACTGTTCAACCCTTCATAACTAGCTTATACTTACTTTCACGCCGGAGGTTGGTCTTAGGATAAAACCCAAGGCGAGTCTAACGTGCGTGTTTCTTGTGTGCAGAAGTTCATAACATCCAGAGGAACCATTCCGAAGGATACAACACAGAAGTCTGACCTACCTACGAGGTTTTACTTCAACAATAAGAAAACAATTTTTGTTGTCCTTTGAATTTTTAGATAATTGTAATACAAAGGCTTTCAAATTTTGCATGTAGGTATGGAAGAAAACGGTATAACAAATGGATGTATGGAAAAAACAAAAAGAATTAGAGTTAGTTGGAAGCCCATTAGCGTAGTGAAAACATTTCTTGAGGCTTGTCTTCACGTGCTTGCTTTCGATGGGAGAGAAGGTTCGGGTTTAAAAGTACTTTCATGGAAGAGAGTTGCAAAGGTCTTTAAAGATAACCATAACTTTGAGGTTGACCAGAAACAGATGAAAAATCACTATGATTATTTAAATACCAAGTACACAGCATGGTTGTCACTAAGAAACAAAACTGGCAACATCTATCATCAATCCACGAACACATTTCAACTGCTAGAAGAAGAATGGAAGATAGAAATTCTGGTCAGTTTATCTATTTAAGAAATCCTTTATTTAGTTTGTTTATCCATTCATTTATATGATAGTAGCTTTGTTATTACAGAAAAATAAAAATGTTGAATCATTGAAAACTACAACCTTACCATTTCAAGAATTATGTGCACCACTCTATGATGGAACTTTGTCCACTGGCGTTAAAAGTCGTGGACCGAGTTCAACAGAACCTAGGTGAGTTTTTGAGCCCCATGTGGTTGAAGATGATGGACACATTGAAGTCGTGAATGTTGAGTCTCTAACACCTCCATGCTCATCTCACGCCCCTCACCCTCCTGTAAAAAAAAAAAAAAAAAAAAAAAAAAAAAAAAAAAAAAAAAAAAAAAAAGGTAAACAATTGATGGACGGAGTTTAAGAAGAGATATTGGGTGTTTTAAACGTGATAGCTGATAACATAAATCAACTTGGACCACCTCTTACGCCACCCCCTTCAGTTGAAGATTGTGAAAATAAGTTGAATGGCCTTGGTTAGGATGAAGATGACCCATTGTATGAAACTGCACTTGCAATTTTTTGTGATCCAAATGATCATTACAAGGAAAGTTGGATGAAGTTAAAACCAAAAAGATGTGTTAATTGGGTTAAAATGATTGCACGTAGTAAAGGATTCATGTAGAAATATGAACATGTATCTTATGTCATGGTTTTTTGCTAGAAATTTGTAGACTTGCAAACTTGTCTACTTGAATGTTATGTATGGTTTGTATTTTGAGAACATGTAGTTCTATGAACATGTATTTTGTATCTCATAATATGCATTTGGGTAATGTATGAGAATATGTTATCTTGTTATGTGAAGTTGTTATTTTCCTTAATAATTTTGCCTTCTAAAAAGTATGTTGTGTTGTTGATTTTCAATGCTTATCTATTAGTTTTAGGTAATGGGTATAAATGTCATTTGCTTTTATGAAGTAGTTCATCCATAAGAAAAAAGAAACAACATGTCCTCTTATAACACTTGTTATGGAGAACGTTGTTAAATCCAAAAGGACATTGAGTGGGGACCTAAAAAAAAGAAACACCCCCAAAATGTACAGCAAAATCTCAAAATCATCTATCAATTCAATAATAACATGCTACAATCGCCTCAATTATTTTATGATTTTGGTGCACACTGTGACTCATGAATAAACGTTAACCCTATATCCGATGGTATAATATTTGGTTTACCAATGAGTTTAAAAGCTCTAAAACCCTAATTTCATCAAATTAACAGTTGTAAATCCCTAATACAACAAAAAACCTCAATTAAAACACAGTTTCAATCAATTGCAAAGAAGGATTTAGAAAAAAATCTTCAAAAACTGGTGGCAATCCGTCATGGCTGCAAACTTAGTAAGATTGACGCACCACGATGGAAATAATCCCATGTTTGCTCCTAAAACGGCGTCTTTCGCACAACTAGGGTTTGTATGTTGCCTTTTAATAATAGTTCCAAGTCTTTTTTTCACCAGCCTCCATACACAGTAATCTTTAAGTTCATACAATAACACTTTTTCAATCTAAGTAGGCTAAGATAGGTAAAAAGTCAAAAAAAAAAAAAAAGGAGACACCAGCCATGGCTACAAACTTAGTAAGTCTGCCCCGCCATAATGCAACAAATAATCTTAGGTCTGTTTAAGAACAAATGTATAAAAGGAATGATGGAGGCTCAGGTCTGTAGGAATGTGTTAGTATAAAGAGGAAATAAATGCCATGGCTACATTAATATGAATGCCCTACCAAGATACGATTATTTTCAAACTTTGACCAATTTCAAAGACGCACATTACAGATTTTTCATCATTGCCTACGCAATTAAGAATGTCTAAACATGAAGGTTTTGTGTGATCCCTACAAGGAGAAGTATGGTCACGAAGAAATTTAGGTAAAGACTTCTGCTGAAGCTTATTCATGACAAAACTTCTCCCTTAAAATTTAATAAACTTGCTTCTGTTAGACAATGATAAAACCTGTAGGTATAACATTATTATTGACCATTATTTATAATGGTGAAAACCCTAGATGCCCTAAACCCACAAACCGGGCTTGGGCCTATTTATCCACTAATACTCCCCCGTAGTACGAGCGGCGAAATCGCGAAAGCTCGGACTGTAGTAGCAAACTAGAAAAGAAAAGAAAAACAAAACATTAACATAATAAAAACATAACTTTAGTCGACTCGTAACAAAACTGTACCAACGGTCGACTTTAGCCGACTGGTACCAACGTCGGCGAAGTCGACTGGACAAAACCGTACCAACGGTCAACTTTAGGGACTGGCACCAACGGTCAACTTCAGTCGACTGGTAACAAAGCTGTACGAACAATCGACTAACAAACAAACAATAAAACAATAACTTTTTTTTTTTACCTGATGATGAAAAATACGAACCACGATGAGGTTGCTGATTGGACAGTGAAAAAAATAAAACAAAATTGTTGATGCAAATAATGTTCTAAAAACGTTATTTCTATCTTTCGATAACTTCACGTTTTGAGGATGACAAAATGTGAAAACACTTTACGTTAAAATTAACGTAAACAAGTTTTTAATCGGAAGATCTCGTTTCTACACAAATCACTCTAGATCAAATTTACAACTTGACAAATGATCAAATAAGTGAATTTGTGTTTTAAGACCTCACATTTTTAATGTGACAAAATATTTTTTCAAAAATATACTTTACAAATTATTTTTGAATAATTAAGAAATGTTTTAAAGGAAAAATAAGTTTAAAATACATAACAGCTATTTCCCCCCCCCCCCAAATCAGCTCCAAACTTCCCTAAATAAGTTTTCACTAGAAAAGACAAAAAGAGGAGCATTTTTGTCTGACACGGTTCCACTAAATTTAGTGGAGCCGTGTGTGATTTAGTGGAGCCGTCCCTTTATAAGCGGCCATATTTTTTCTGCCTATAAATACCAGCCCACTTCACAGATTTTGGGCATCCTTTCACACACAAAACTTTCTGAGTTTAATACTCTCTTCACATCCTCTCTTCTTGATCATTTAGTTAGGTTTTCTTTTGTTCAAGAGTGATCCAATCATCCATTCAAGTGATCCTCTTCATTCCTCTTCATTTGCAAGAGAAGAACTCAAGGTATCCAAGAAGATACAAGAGTTGTAGTAGTAGTTAGGATACTTGTAACATTTGTTACACACTTGTTGTATCATAGCATACATCAAGATTATTTTTCTTTTGTGAGAGTGTGAGTGAAGATCATTGAGATCTTATAGAGATATTGAATATCTCTTGAAGCCATTGGGCTTGTGTGATTGATCAAGAAGATCTAGGTTAGATAGGTTAGAGTGAGCTGAGAGAGTTGATCATTGTGATCTTGTGAGATCTTGGAGATCTCTTGAGTCTTGTGTGTTGAGTGTGTGAAGTTGAAAGGATCGGGTAGATCGTGGTAGATTGGTGCTATCTAAGATTAGCACTCGACATCTAGCTTAGTGTTGGAAAACAAGTTAAGCGACGTGTATGGTTTTCTCCGCCTAAAGGGAGGTTGTTGACATAGTGCTTGAAACTCTCGAGTGTGGTACTCGGGGAGTGGAGTAGGGCGAAGAAGAGCTTCGTAGCCGAACCACTATAAATCCTTTTGTCCCGGTTTGATCCTTCCATCTCTTTTCTTTACTTTCATTACTTATAATTAGTTAGTTTAGTGTGTAGTTCATATTGGTGTTGATTGATTGCACATAAGACTCGAATCAAAGGTTTCCAATAGTAAAGTTTTTAAGAGGTTTTAAAAGAACTAAAAGAATTTAAAAACCGGTAAAACTATTCAACCCCCCCTTCTAGTTTTCCACAAAAATATAAAGGAGGTATGATTGGGCGTCAATCTGTGATTTGGTATGAATTGTAGTAAGAAAAAAATGATGGTAGTATTATTGGATCTGTGAGTTAGACATAAAAAAAAAATAGGGGTTGTATGGGTGTTTTTAGGAGATAGGTTGGTGTGACGGGGTGGTACCGAAGTGGCGGCTTGATTATCGAGTAGGTCTCAAGATCATACTTGCTCATGATACCATGTTAGACAATGATAAAACCCGTAGGTATAACATTATTATTGACCATTATTTATAATGGTGAAAAACCTAGATACCCTAAACCCACAAACCGGGCTTGGGCCTATTTATCCACTAATAGCCTTGCCATGATGCAGCAGATAATCTTACCATTATTTGAATCCATTAAGGGACATTCAAATTCAATAATCACTGCCTATTATATTTTCATTATTATTCACCCCGCTCTATAAACTGATAGAAAAGTGAATAGATTGTATACAGTCTCACATTGATGAGGATGAGAGAAATCGATATAAAGAACCTGAATGATACCTGCAAGGAAAATTTTGGTACCATTACCATCAAAATACTATTTTACAATTTTGAGTGTATATCTGGCATTATACCAAACCTCTTACAGGCATCATAAAAAACCTTTATGTCGACATCCCCATCCACCTCCATTTGATTTACATGCCTTAAATACATAATGAACAATCTCTCGGGCAGCATGTAGGGCTGTAAACGAACCGGACGAACACGAACAGAGCCTTGTTCATGTTCGTTCGTTTAATTTTAACCGGACAAATAAACGGACACGAATGCTTATACGGACGAATTTTCTTGTTCGTGTTCGTTTATTAAGAAAATGAGTTGTTCATGTTCGTTGATGTTCGTTCATTAAGACACTAAACGAATGCTAAACGAATATAAACGATCGAACATAAATGAACATAGACAAACAAACATGAACTTTATTAAATCATGCACGATATGTTGTTTTATGAGTGTTGTTTTGTTTATACAAACTAACTTTAAAATTAGACAATTAAAAGATTTGATATACGAACCTAAATAAAGAAATGAACATAAACGAACGTTAACGAACGCATAATCGGACGTTCACGAACATAAATGAACGAACGCGACTTTTGTTCATGTTTGTTCATTTAACTAAACGAACCTAAAATATTGTTCATGTTCGTTCATTTAATAAATAAACGAACATAAACGAACTTTTTACCAAACAGTTCATGAAATGTTCACTGAACGTTCAGTTCGTTTACAGCCCTAGCAGCATGTGTAAAGAGTGATTCTAAAAATGCATGATGCAACAAAAAATGAAATTACTAAAATTAAAAACAAAAAGCAAAAAACACTAAAACTACAAATTAATCGACGAAAATTTTTCACCCAACACTACAATTTCAAAAACCCCCCCAAATATTTTTTTTATAAGAAATTACCCATTTATACATTAGGCGTGCGAATGAAGAACATTAGTCACACGCGGAGCCTCTTCTTCAATTTCGAAGACTATAAAATGCAAACCATTATTCCGAAAATCAGCCGAAATCACTAGACAATGTTCTAATAAGATATGAAATTATAGATTACTATGCATGAAGCTTGGATAAAGAAAGACCTAGAATCACTAAATAATAATAATAATAATAATAATAATAATTAAATAATAATAATAATAATAATAATAATAATAATAATAATAATAATAATAATAAAAATAATAATAATAATAATAATAATAATAATAATAAAAAAAAAAAAAAAAAAAAAAAAAAAAAGGTGGGCAAAAAAAACCGGGTCCTCATGGGCGCTAACTCAACCACATCTGTAGATCTTCACATAAGTATCATTTCACACACATTTTGATCAAAGAAGCAAGAGTTTAGATGGAGAAAGAAAGAAAGTTTAGAGAGAGAGGGGGGGGGGGGGGGAACTAGGTAAAGGAGAGAGGATGGTGAGAACTAGGTAATTTCACTAACTTAGAATGAGTTTCACACTAGCAAATGAGCTAGTTAGGCGTCTATATACATATAAAGCGTGGTCTTAGGCCTTGTTGGGCTTGGACTTATGAAATGGACTTGTAATATATGATCTACATAAGCTAACTTATCTAACCTTAGTCCATATTAGATTAATTAAATCCACAAGCCCATTAGCTAGTCTATTACATATTATATTGTGTATTAGAAGGTCCAGTATAATACTAATGATCACTACTTTAATGCTAGCAATCTCTCCCTAAGGGGTGGTCATTTGCCTTCGACATTAAAGGTGCTTTTGTTGTGTTTTGGTAGTCATTTGTACGCTGTGATGCACGGTGTTTCATAGACATAAGCTTATATTATGATTAACCATAAAGCGTAATAATTAGTGTAATGGCTTCTATATCTTCAATACTTGTGATTGTTAAGCTCGAATTGGGTTAAAACCGATTCAATTAGCTAAACATAACGAATCAAAACTTGAGAAAAAAAATGCTAGCACTCAGAGTTAAACCGATAGAACTATGAAACAGAGTCTTCTGGATCGATTTATCGGTTTAGAACTGAAGAGTAAGCATTAAAAGAGGATGATTCAAGGTTTTTAATGGTGTTTTAGTGGTGAAAGTTTGTTACATTTGGCGGGAAAATTGTTGGAGGAGAGAAATTTTTTGATTTAACTAAATTTACACTCCCTCCATCTCAAAATAAGTGTCGAGTTTAACTTTTTGAAGACTTTCTTTCTCAAGTTTGACCTTAAATATTTTTGTTTATGTTATAAAATATCTGATGAAAATTATATCAATGAAAATAGATTTAAAACCAAATTTATTCATATATTTTGCGTCAAGTATTATATAATAGAAAAAAATAGTTACCCTAAGTCTCAATTTATTTGTCCATATTTCCTTTTATGGATGTCTCAAATTAATTGTCCACTTTCCTTATTTAGTAAAAACTAGAGAATCTAGTGGAGGAATATTCCATTTTAGTGGTTGAAAATTAAAATGACCCCACTTTTATTAAACTTTGTGTTTTCTCTCTCCTGACAAATAAATTGAGACGGAGGGAGGTATTATATAATAGAAAAAAATAGTTAATGTGAAAGTTGAAAAAAAAATCAAAATCAAACTGTACAATTATTTTGGAGTAGAGGTAATAATACAAACAACTAAAGTTACATAATTATTTTCTTAATATTTAATCTTGAATTATTTTCTTAATATTTAATCTTGAATTAATGCTTATAGGAGTTACAAAATTAATTTTAATAATATATAGAGATCATATATTTGCCATACATCAAATGAGCCAATCACATCCATTCATTTTTTGATCAAAACAAATAAAATAAACTTTCACAATTTTTTTAAAAAATTAAATATCTCGCAAACCGTTAATCGTTACGCGAAAAAAATCATACTATCGCGACGATAATTAAATTATCTTTCTATAGATATGCATTTATATATGCTTTCGACTAACTTTTTTTTCAAAATTTCCGCCTAAAAAAATCACATGTCATTTGAAAAAATCATATGTGATTTTTAAAATGAATAACATGTGATTTAAACAAATCACATGTGATTTTTCTCGTCGGAAATTTTGAAAGAAAAAAAAAGTTCGTTGAAAGTATATAGAAGTGCATATCTATAGAAAGATAATTTAGTTATCGTCGCGATGGTGTATTTTTCGTAGCTTGAAGATTTACCGTTTGCAAGATATGCTTGTTTTAAAAAAAAGTGTAAAATAGTTTTTTTTTTTTTCCTTATTAATTTTGATGAAAAATAGATGGTTAAAATTGGTTAATTGGATCTATAGCAAATATGTGATCTATATTGATCTTTTGTCATAATCTATATAATGTCATTGAATTAATTTACTACATATAATAAAAGTCATAGGTTTATCATAAATCGTGAAACTCATTATTTTTTATTTAATATTGTGTTAAAGTAACATAAAAGTTTAATAAATGCAATTTTTTATGCAAAATTATACCTTTGAATTTTGATATTACTTAGAGTTACTTAAACAAAATAGCGTCGTTATTTGTAAAGTTATTGTAACGGAAAATAAAAAATCAAAAAACATTTTTCGCCAAAAGTTTTATTACATGGTACTCGTTACCGCAACGCGAGGGTACGCTGCTAGTTAATAATAGGGTGGCAATCGAGTCATGTTCGGATTGACCTATCCGAGTTTGCGGGTTGGTATAACCTCTACCCAAACACGACCCGTTTATTACTCGTTTCAAGAAACTTAACCTTAACCCAGACCTGCATGACACGTGTTCCAACCTTAACCCAGACCTGCATGACACGTGTACCATATTTGTGACCCGTTTAACCTGTTTACGTAAACAGATCAAACAGTTAAGAAGGTTTGTGGTTTGTCGATTCACTAATTCAATTCCAAAAATACTACAAATCCTTTTTCCGCAGTTCAAATCCGGGTTATATTTAGGGCCGTAAACGAACACGAACGGAGCCTTGTTCATGTTCGTTCATTTAATTTTAACCGGACAAATAAACGAACACGAACGCTTAAACGGACGAATTTTGTTGTTCATGTTCGTTTATTAAGAAAATAAGTTGTTCATACTCGTTCATATTCGTTTATTAAGACACTAAACGAACGCTAAACGATCAAACATAAATGAACATAGACAAATAAACATAAACTTTATTAAATTATGCATTGTTTTATAAGTGTTGTTTTGTTTAAGCAAACTAATTTTAAAATTATTAGAAGATATGATATACGAACATAAATAAATAAGTCAACTTAAACGAATGTTAACGAATGCATAATCGGACGTTAATGAACGTAAATGAACGGATGCGACTTTTGTTCATGTTCGTTCATTTAACTAAACGAACATAAAATATTGTTCATGTTCGTTCATTTAATAAATAAACGAACATAAAAGAACTTTTAACTGAACGGTTCATAAAATGTTCACTAAACGTTCCGTTCGTTTACAGCCCTAGTTATATTCGTTATATTCCTAATTCAGTGTCATACTAACACTGTGTTCTCGAGTCTCGATTAAGGAAGAAAAGGAAAGAAAATGAAAAGAAATAGAAAAAAATCATGTTCACTTAAAAGAGGAAAAGAAAAAGAAAATGAGTAAAAAATAGTGTAATTTGATTGATTTTTAAAATAAAATGATTAATTTCTATGACTTTACTTTTCTATACTTAAAAAAAAGTGATGAACACAGCGTAGTGCAAAACAAAATACATTAATTCCAAATCCAACATAAAGTACTAACAAGTCACACAACCAGACATACCAGAAACAAGAAAACCATTTGACAATGAACAAACAACTCCTCCTTGAATCATCTTCTAATTTCTCCCCTCCAAAAGGTAAATCCATGCATCCCACTCTTTAATTCATTTCCACATTTTCACCCTTTCTTTTTGTAGGTATCAAGGTTTCTTATGGCACTGCTGGATTTAGAGCTGATGCATCTATCTTACAATCCACCGTCTTTAGAATCGGAGTACTCGCGGCTTTGAGATCATTGAAATGCAATGGAGATGTCATTGGGTTGATGATCACTGCTTCACATAATAAGGTTGATGATAATGGTGTTAAGATTGCTGATCCTAGTGGTGGCATGTTGACTCAAGATTGGGAGCCTTTTGCTGATCAGATTGCTAATGCACAAGATGCCCAAAGTTTTCTTCAGGTTTTGTTTTGCTTATGTGTTTTCAGTTGCTTTTGATCTTTTTGCTTTTTGTATATTGTTTGTCTAGTTTGTTTAAGCTTATACGTGAGCTTATCTGATTTCGGCTTATATTTCATAAGCCCTGATTTTCTGGCTTATTTCGTAACCTTTGGGCTTATATAAGCTTATTATGTCATAATAAAGTTATATTAGCCGATAAACTTCAAAATAAGCCGGAAAATTGAGGCTTATGAATTATAAGCCGAAATCAAATAAGCTCATAAGCCCACATATAAGCTTAAACAAACACCCCCTAGGTTTAAGTGTTGGATTTTTATGGTTTTCTTACGACCAACGAGGCTTGGGTCTAAATAGGTTTTTGGGTTTAGGGTCGTGTTTGCAGCGACCAACTTAAGTTGTTTACTAAACATGTCATGTTTGGGTTAGGTTGTAAACGGATCGACGCTCGAACCCCTTTAGTGTTTTCAAAATTAAAATTAAAATTAGTATCTTTTTTGACAAAGCCCAAATAGATTAACCTGCGCAAAGTTAAAATTGTTTCGTAGGTCAACCTGCCAATCCGTGTAACCTGTTTAGACAAACGGACTACAAGGGGTGGGTTCGCACTAAGATTGGCATGGCTGACCTGATGTCGTATTCCGGTTTAGTTGTTCTGACGTGCCAACCGTAATTGCCACCCTTGGTTTTTACCATTTGAATTGGTTGAAGAAAACTGTATGTAGTTGTTTAAATGCTTTGTATTAAGTTTGTCACAAACATTGAAATGAAATATGTTGACTCTAATTATTTGTGTTGTATTATGGAACAGTTGATTACTGAATTTGCAAAGAAGGAAAACATACCACTTGATGGCGCAAAGCAGGCAGTGGTATTATTGGGAAGAGACACCAGGCCTAGTGGCGAATCACTAGTTGAGGCTGCAAAACAAGTAAGACTCTTTAATGTAATGTTTACTAGCGTAAATCAGTTGTAGGGCAGATGATTCATTTGAGATACAATTTTTACGTTGAATTGCAGACCTAGTGAATTCTAAATGATATCGACATTTACACTATGCTGTTCTTGGAACTTGCAAGTATTTAAAATCATCCCAATTATTCAGTCCAAGAATACTAGATTTGATATCTGAAATACTTGTAGTAGTTATGTCTTATGTGTCTTCTAGACTGAATTGAGGTAATAATGCTTTGTTCAGGTTACTAGTTTGGAGGATCGTGAACAGTTATATGTCTTCATTTTGGTAGTTGCTACAGTCGTGGTTGAACCTGTTCTCGTTGTTTATTAGTTTATCTACTAAACCTATTAATTTACTCACTTTTTATAGTGTCTGTGTAGCGTCTTCATTGTTCTCTTCTTCCAATATAGTCGCTATGTCCACAGCATCAACATCAACATCTACCTCCTCTTCTTTCCTTGTGTAATTCTTCCCTTCACTACTTCCTCATCACACACTGAAGTGAATGCCTGTGTTGTTCTTAATCAGGCATGGATCATTAACCATACATACATGGACTTGTTTCTTATGGCTGTTAATGTAATCGCAGATCTGTAGCAATCTTCAAAGTTAGCAAACCATATGACCTCTTAGGGTTCCAAATAGTGTTTTTTATTCCCTAAATTTGCATAAACCCTTAAATTTTGTCATAGGCATGTAGATACTTTAAGTAGTCATGCATTCCAATTTTCATGAGACCAAAGGGGGTTATCTTTTATATGCCGGTTGATGATAGTGGTAAACCAGATTATTATAACATTATAATTTATAACCTATTTTGCCAATTGATTTTGGATACCAGGGTATCTGTTCAATAATTGAAGCCGTTCCGATTGATATGGGTGTTGTAACAACTCCACAATTGCATTGGATGGTTCGTGCTAGAAACAAGGACCTGAAAGCCTCTGAGCTTGATTATTTTGATCAGCTTTCCACTTCTTTCAGGTTGGTTAGTGTTTAAAGCCTCTGAGCGTGATTACAATGTCCATTCCGTTCCTTAATTATTAAATTCTAGCCTACTAAATATACCCTAATTATATCACATTAGATGCTTGATAGATCTGATACCAAATAAGGGTGGAGATAATCATCCAATTGGCAAGTTGATTGTTGATTGCTCGAATGGAGTGGGTGGGGAGAAACTTCAAGTTCTGAAAGAGAAGTTAAATTGGTTGGACGTTGAAATTCGCAATTCAGGTAAAGAAGGTGTACTAAATGAAGGAGTTGGTGCTGATTTTGTACAGAAAGAGAAGGTTGTTCCTCAGGGGTTCGGTCCTCCAGATGTTGGCATACGGTGAGCCATTATCCTTTAACACTAGAAATTATAACAACTTCTTGTTGCATAATAAAGGCTATTAGCTGGTGAGGTGTGTGACAGGTTCCTTTAGTGGGTCAAACTGGGTTGGGTTGACCTATTATAATTTATAATCTACTTTTCAACCCGTACTTACCATCTGACCCATTTTCCTTTTAGATAGTCTTTTTATTTAACTTGTTTGGGAAAAAAACCATAACCCAAAAACCCTATCAGAAGTAATTAAGTGTAAATTGCCACCTCTACAGTATTGGGCAATGGTAAATAAGATTAATAACTTCAGTTCTAGTTTTTCAGGTGTGCAAGTTTAGATGGAGATGCTGATCGATTTGTATACTTTACAGTTATATCGAATGGAAACAACAAAATTAACCTTGTAGACGGGGACAAGATTTTATCGCTGTTTGCTTTATTTATCATAGATCAGCTAAGCATTCTCATAGATGATAAAGATGAATATCAACCTCGCGTTGGTGTTATACAAACAGCTTATGCTAATGGTGCATCAACCAAATACTTAAACCAGTTGGGTTTAGAAGTCATTTTTACACCAACAGGAGTGAAGTATCTGCATGCAAAAGCAGAAGAATATGATATTGGTATCTATTTTGAAGCAAATGGTCATGGAACCATATTATTCTCAGATCACTTCTTGAATTGGTTAGAGGGTCGAAAATCAACAGAAAAAGGTAAAGACTTAATCTTGAGTTTGACTTCAGTTACACTTTGTTTGTGATAAGGACAACAAATGGTAATTTTGAAACCAAAATTGTGTTTTTTTCTTTCAAGGTTTAGAAAAGCAAAATGCTGCCAAAAGACTATGGGCAGTCACTAAGCTGATCAATCAAGCTGTGGGTGATGCTCTCAGTGGGTTGCTTTTGGTTGAAGCAATCTTGCAACACATGGGATGGTCAGTCGATAAATGGAATGAGCTTTATCATGATTTACCAAGCAGACAACTTAAGGTTAGATTTTCCGTGTCACATTTGAGGTGGTATTTTCAACCCATTGACTCTTGAATGAGTCGATCTGGGTTTGTTTCATCTCTACGAGCCATACTTTTCCATTAATAAAAGAAATACAATATTATGGAACCAAGAAATTTGTGTCAACCCAACCTACCCTACCCACCCATCTTGCCACGTACTAATCGTATGGCTGGTTTTGACCCATTACGTGTAAAACTCAGTTTACCACCTCATTGGTGATGGTGAGCAATAAATCTTAAAATGTCACTATATTTTAATATAATTGGTATGTTCTGATCTTATCTCGTCACCAAGTACTCTTATGTGTTCCTCAATTTGTTTATTTTCAAGTACTCTTGTTCATTGAAGTTTACAAATGTTAGTTTAGTTCACTGAACATTTTCATGCCTTCTCTTGTTCATTGAAGTTACAAATGTTAGTTTAGTTCACTCTTGATCGCATGTAAATTCCAGGTGAAAGTTGCAGATAGAACTGCTGTCATAACAACAAATGCAGAAACAACTGTTGAGAAGCCCACCGGCCTTCAAGAAGCTATCACTGCATTAACAGGTAACTACATATTCTACATAGATGTTTCAAATTCAACCCATTGACTTGTAAATGGGCTTATTTGGGCTTATGCTTTTATCTCTGATAGGTCGAGTAGGTAAATAAAAAAATTCTAGCTTAAATGAAGCATGTAGAACGGTCAAAAGTCGACTAAAGCCTGTTCTTAATGCATAAAACATCCTCAATCATTTATATTCAAAAAGTTGTCTATCATTAAGGTAATATAATATTTGTAAACGCACGTCACACTTTGGTTATTCATAAAAGAAAACTAAAGAATTTGAGATTGAAGTCTTTAGGACTCAAGCCAACCCGATTGCACTGAGTTTTAATTGTTGACTTGTTAACAACTCGCACATTTTATCACTTTGTGTCTGCCTGTATTGGGGCAAATCGTCTTTGGCTGGGTCTTTTTAATTGTTCGAGCATGACTAACTATTAAGTAAACGTGTGCAGTAAAATACCCACAAGGCAGATGTTTTGTTAGACCGTCAGGAACAGAGGATGTTGTGAGAGTTTATGCAGAAGCAAACATACAGGAGGCAGCAGACGAGCTTGCCTCTTCTGTTTCAAAAGTAGTGGATCAGTTTCTTGGATTCAGCAGTTCCTGAAGTTCTTAGAATTGTGAAGGTCAACAGCGCGACCTAGTGTGCTTCCTTATTTCTTGTTTAAAAATGTGCTCCTTTCAGATTGATTGTAGGATGAAGTCATGGGTGCTTATTGGTATAACTGATCTTTCCATGTATCAATTACGAGTATCCGTTATCTCAGCAGGATCGATTTCTGCTATACAGAATTTTGTTACATATTTTGAGGCCAAACTTTTACCCTTCGTTTTACAAATTTAAATGGATTGCATTTATTTTGTTACATGAAAATGTTTGTAGTTATTGCATATTCTAGATAACTTGATTGCAGAGGTTATGTCATGTTATAATAGGCGAGTGACCTTCTTCTGGTACAAATAAGTTGCCGTCCTTGCGTCCATGTATTATGATTGTCACTTTGCAATTAAAAGTCACTCAACATTAGCCATTGAAGAAACAATCAGGTTACAATTTCAAACAGAACTTTGAAGTAATTTTAGCAGCTTTAATATGATGGCAACATTGTCTATTCTTTAAAAAAATTGAAAGTTAGATCCAACATCGTGTACCATTTATAATGTAAAAAGGGTCTGCTTTTAGAACTCGAGCACGTTAACGACCATAATTGACAACAATAGGTCATGTTTTAGTCCAATTCATTTCCCCTTTGACTTATTTATAATTGAATGTGTCAAACAATCAAGGCTCGTCTTTGGTTCAATAAACACAAAACCGCCTATAGCCTAACAGATATACCTTCGGTATCAACATTGTATCACCATATTTATTTCGTTATGGATCAATCAAACATAAGGTCTTCAACCTTTATGTAATACAACTCTAAACATCAACCCTTTCTTTTCAAAAATCGATAAAGGCAAACACTAGTTTCACCGACTTGACACTATGAACAGTTTCTTCAAACAAAAGAATTATGATCCTCAACTTGGACCTTACTAAGAACACATCTAAAGTTCCAATTCTTGTATTGAGTTATAATTTCTGTTATATCTTCTTGTATTAAAAGGAGAAACCCGTTCGATTGCAATGATCATAGAATTTCAAATAAGTTGGAGTAAGATAATTTTGACTATGTGATCACCAGTCATCCAGATTACAATGTTTTAAACCTCATCCCTGTAAAAGGAAGTTATTCCCATGTCCAGAACTTAGAACAACAATAGAAAATTTTAAAAAAGAAATGGTTAAAGCTTAGCATCCGAGCTAGCAAATGAAGACCAAAACTGATTCATTCACCCCTTATCTTTTGCATGCATAAGAATCTCAAAAAACCATCTTCGATACAGAAAGAAACAACCCTTCAAATTTGATATAACTCTCTAAACGAAGCTTGAAAAGACCTCACATCCACAATTTAGACAAATATTTTGGATCAGAACAAAAACCCACCACACCACACCAGGGGAATAGCTAAACTTCAATCGTCATCGACACAGCATATCCAAATGCTGATAGTCCATATAGAATAACACCAACGGGTTTATAAACAATACAGTATATGGAGAGTATACCAATTCATCTTCCTATACCCAAATATTTTCCACTAGAAATGCTGCCCATCTCAACACTTATGTTTGAGCTTCAAAACAAAATACATGGGAAAAGGTTTTACCGATTGGTGCGCTTTATTGCTTAAAAACCCTAGTTTCCAAACTAGGGTTTTAATCGTTTTGAAGGATGGACGTTTCTTCTTGTTACTTCCAGGTGCGATCTACTTGGATTAGGGTTTTCTGGTACGAATTAATCGATTGTGTTTAATTGTTTATGTGATGTCGGATTTGGGAGAGAAGAGTTCTGAACTTTTAAGTTCAGTTGCAGCCCGTTTGAAGTTATTGAAAGGGAACGATGGTATTCCCCAACCTAAGAAGGCGATGAGGGTTTTACAAAACCCTAGTTTGAGCTCCGTTGCTACTGCTACTGTACCTGAATGTTAACCGTTTGGTTAGCTTTGGTGAGTCGACCTTTACATCGACAATGAACCCTAACGGGGCTTCTGAATCTAATGCTCAAGTGACAAGTGGTGTGGCTGCCTCTCGGGTGGTTGAACCACACGAATCTGTGGTTAAATCTGTTACTAACGAAGTTAACACCTCTAGTGTTTTCGAACAGCCTACACTTGATTCGTTAGTTGGACAACCTAGTGCTACAATTACAGCTCCTCCTAATGCAACCAATCGTGTGACCCATGTGGAGCCGGTTCCACATGCTTCTGGTGTTAAGCATGATTTAGGTATGGCATCTTCAATTAAGAGTAAGCAGGATTTTATTGAAGCTTTGCTTGGTGTGTCACTTAAAACACTAATAGATATTGATACTTTCACTAAAGATCTTGATGCTGGTAACTATCCGGTCTTGGCTGAATTGGATAGTGATGTTTGTAAGATGGCTATGGATGTTGTTTATGGTTTGTGGAAGGCTTTTATGGCTGAAACTAATGCTAAATCTACGACCCCTAAACCTACTTATGAGTCTCCTATTGTCCAAGCTGTGGACATCAATGTTAATGCTACATCTTATGCTGGAGCTGCAGGTTTGAGGGATGATCATCCTACTATTGATACTAATTTTCGTCCCCTAGTTGCCGAACCCGTATTTGAAGGTGTTAACATCTCTATTCCCCGTAAAGTGGTTGAAAAGGTTAGTTCTCGTTTGGAACACACTTTGTATGGCTATTTTATTGGAAAGAGGATGGCGTTTTCAGTTGTTGAATACTATGCTAGGAATAATTGGGCGAAACATTGCCTAAAAAAGATTATGATGAATTCCAAAGGCTTTTTTTTCTTCAAATTTGATACATTGGCTGGTTTAGAAGCTGTTTTGGAAGGTGGTCCTTGGATGATACGCAAATCTCCAATAATTCTCAAGAAATTGTCTACGGATACTTGTTTGCGTAAGGAAGAATTAACTAGCATTCCGGTATGGGTTAAATTGCATGATGTTCCTCTTCAAGTTTTCGAAGAGGATGGTATTAGTTTGATTGCTACATTCATTGGTAAACCTGTTATGCTTGATTCTTATACGAGCTCTATGTGTAAGGATTCATGGGGTAGAAGTAGTTTTGCTAGATGTCTTATTGAGGTCGATTCTGAAGCTGATCTCATGGAGGTTGTTACTATTGGTATTCCTTCACTTTCTTGGGAGGGTTTTACTAAAGAGACTATCCGTGTTAAATATGAATGGAGGCCTCCCATGTGATATATGCAAAATATTTGGTCATATTCATTATCAATGTCCTAAATACGTTGTGAGTCCTCATATGGTTTCTACTTCACATGTTGTAACTCTTACTGTGGTGCTGAATAATGATGGTTTCCAAACGGTGGGTAAGAAAAAGAAGAAGGGTAAAGCCAAGTCTACCAATGGAAATCAGTTTGTTGGTCCATCGGTTAAACAGAATGTCATATATGCGCCAAAGGCGGTTACTAGTGAACCTAAGAAGGGAGATAATACTATGGGTAATGCATCTAAATCGTCGTCTATGTTGAAGTCTATTGGTTCTACCTCTAAGGAAGGTAATATTACTACATCTCTAATTCGTATGTTGCATTGGTGAACGATGAAGATGAAGATGGAGAACATGTTGCAAATGTGAATGAAGAATCGGCTAACTTATGTACGAATCCTAATACAGGTGAAAGTTCATCTTTCACGGTAGCTGCTGGTTAGCTTGTTTCTTTTTGTTTCTTGAGTTGTAAGTGCTTATGGCATGTCATAAGCACTAGTCTTAGTTATTTTTCAAGCTGCTTAGCTGTCCACCTTGTTATGTAAGCTTTATCGCCTATGTAACGGGCTGAGATATGGGACTTCACCCATATCCTTTATACTTAAATGTTTTTTGGAGTAATACATTTACCGGGTCGTTTTGACCTTTTACCCACAAAAAAAAAAAAAAAAAAAAAAAAAAAAAAAAAAAAAAAAAAACATGGGTTCCTACTCTAAAATCAACTCTCAACTGCACGGCTTCAAATATATACATCATCTTTCCAAAGAATCTCAAACATATTTTAGCAGTACTACCTAATCTGATCACACCAATTTGATTTTTTGTGTTTCGAATTCAATACAAACATAACTCCCAACACTATCGGAAGAAAATATGAGTTTATGTCTTTATGGGTGTGCTGTTCTAATTTCTAAACCACTCCAGCTGTACTTAGTGGGTGTTTGGGGAAGTGTTTATAAAACAGATTTTGCGTTTACATAACAGCATTTTCAAAAAGCATGTCACAATCTGCTTTTTCTTTGAAAAAAGCAAGAATGATATAAAAAACATAGAATTCATCTATCTAAGAAACGGGTAAACGGATGAGGTTTTCCTTGTTCGGGTGTTGGGTTACCTGGGAGGGGTGAGTTTTTGACCCAGCCTAACCGAGGTATCCCCACGGTTTCAGAGTCTTTCCTTGGCCACCCCCAAATGTGTACCTAGTTTGGTTTGAACCCGGCCTAACCGAGGTATCCCCGTGACCGTTTATTCAACAACTCAACAACATTAAACAGCAACATAATATATAATGAAAACCATACACGAATACATAAACAAAGCGCAAAATGAAGCATTAAAATTAGGGGTTTATAAGGGTCTTACAAATAACATAAAAAGATGTCATAAAAACATCAAAAGACAACACGAAACTGAGGAGCATCAGAACCAGAAGCAGGAAGAATCTCCCAGCGACAAGGCTCAAGGTCATCAGAAACAGGGCAATACCCAGCAAGTGTTACCTTATCAGAAGAAGCTGCAACCGAACCGAATTCAAAAACAGTCACGTCAACGTTGGGTGCGGGTCGAGTCACTTCTACCGCACCGTTCATGCCCGGTGGAGCTTCTTCGTTTGATGAGACCATGGCTTTGGAGTTTTCGGTGGTTGTTTTGAGACTGGTGTTGGAGGAAGTTGGTTCCGTCTTGTTGCTGCTGCTGCCTTTCCACCATGAGAGGATGCCCATTGTGGTTGTTGAGTTTCTATGTTTTTCACTATGATAGATGTGTAGATAGATAGAGACTTCTCTTTTTTTAGAGTTAATTTCATAAATCGTGCGGTGCGTGTGGTCTGTCGGGTTCCTAAACTTTTTTTTTTCTCGGATCTTCTCTATAGTCTCTATAGTTGTGAGTTGTGACCAGGTTTGGTATCTGAGACTAACTGTTGTTAGTTTTTTCCGCTAGCTAACGAACGTTTGCAACAAATGTTTTCAACGTTAGTCCTTAATGCTAACGACCGTTTATACTTAACTTCAAATTTGGTTTTCTTAGAATTTTTTTTTCTAAATATCTTTAAAATTTACACATTTTTATACACATTTTCATACACACATTTTATTACACCTTTTTTTACACACATTTTTATACATGTTTTTTTTCACACATTTTTATACACGTTTTTTTACACATTTTTATACATATGTTTTTATACACACATTTTTATACACGTTTTTTCCACATATTTTTATACATATGTTTTTATACACACGTTTTATACAAGCATTTTTATACACGTTTTTATACATTTTTTTTATACACACATTTATACACACATTTTTATACACGTTTTTATACACACCTTTTTTATACATGTTTTTATATACGTTTTTATACACACCTTTTTATACACTGTAGAAACGTAGATGGGGGCGAATACGTTTCCGTTTAAAATCTAAAAATCTTTCGTATCAAATACCCGATCAAGTGTGGCTAAATATGAGTATTGGTTATTACACTTATAACAAATATATATGTCACGTAATTACAAGTATATTTACCAAATCAAGACTCGCATATCATCAATACAATATAAACAATCAATCATACAAACATAAGTACGACATAAACAAGGTCACACTGTGGACGGTCCCAAATATGTATGGATGGTCCCATATATATGTGGAACCGTATGTTGTTTATGGGACCGCCACCAGTGGGTTGGTCGAGACAGGTAATGAAGTTTTTTTTTATATTTTGCATTTTTAAGTTAGCATGATCATAATACACTAAACAAGCCACACAAACCTAAATGCAATGCAAGTATAAGTGTAAAGCGATAAATGCAAAAATGAAATGTAAAGAGATAAGTAGAGAAAACGCAAACCAGACACGATGATTTATAGTGGTTCGGTCACGAAGCACCTCTTCGCCCTACTCCACTCCCTTCTTGGCGGAGAAAACCATCCACCGTAGCTTACACCGATTTACGACACTAAGCTAAATGTCGAGTTCTAATCTTGGCTAGAACCAATCCACACACACTTCACGGACGTACACACCGTCCAAATCAACACACAATCACCCATGGACGTACACACCGTCCTAATCTACACACAATCACCCACGGACGTACACACCGTCCTAATCTACACACAATCACCCACAGACGTACACACCGTCCTAATCTACTCCCAATCACCCACGGACTTACACATCGTCCGGATCTACCTATTACACTTGAGATTCAAGACTTGCAATTTCCTAATCTAATTGCATGATGAAATTACTTATGTGTGTATTTTGAATACTTGAGTGAGCAAGCCATAAGTAGATGCTTGGTATTTATAGGCTTGAGATCTTGGATAAAAGGATGAACCCACCAATGGGTAATAGCATGCATGGATAATAGCATGCTCCAAAATTCAAAATTCAAATTTTGAATTTGCCTTTTTCCCTCCAAGTTCTAGAAGCATTGTTGGGTCTTGATGGACCTTGTTGGGCCGGTCACTATTAGGCCCCGAGTGGGCTTGTTTATTTGCTTGGCCTGATCCAATTTGCAAGTCCATATGTTGTAGAAGTCTTGTATGCTTGGCCCGATCCAATTTGCTAAGTCCATATGTTGTAGAAGTCTTGTATGCTTGGCCCGATCCAATTATCTAAGTCCATATGTGTAAGAGTCTTGAGATGATGATTCGTAGTTACGAGGGACTTGTGCATTTTATGTTTTGTATTACAAGTTACATGTTTGTCATTATTAAAACCGAAGAGACCGTTTAGTTTAAATATTGTAATATTTGCACTAACATACACCTTTTATACACGTTTTTTATACACACGTTTTTATACACACTGCACATTTTTATACACACCCTTTTATACACCTTTTTATACATATGTGCGATCTCGTTGAGTTCCTACCCCCAAAACTGTGAGATCTCATCAATTCCATTTGGTTTGTTGCTTACTTTTTGCCTTTAGTATCCACGAGTCTGTTCTAGTTTTTGTGGTTATTGTTAATTATATCTTTCATTCAGAATATGCTAAACTTTTATAAATTTTCTTAATAATTTGGGAGTATGACTCTGTGATTATTTTACTCTGTGATGTAAAAACATTAAATGCGATGTTTTATAATTTACCGTAACTATTGCTTTGATCTAATGAAAGATTTTCAAATGCCCTTTTTACAATTGTAGGAGACAGGAAAAACTAGCTGGCATGTTAAAGGGATTTATAAAACAGCTATATTCCTTGAGGGCATTGGTAATTTTTCGTTTGACTTTGTTACAGTTCTCATTATTATTGCTTTGTTTGACACATAATAGTGAGCTAAAAATGAGTTAAGAAGTGTCTTGATTGTAAATTCTATATACAATAACATATATGACCATTTTCAATAATCACCTTCTGTTGGGAATTAAATATTCTAAAGTTTAAGTATCGGGAAAATCTCTAAGTGTCATTCCTGCTGGTAGTACATTTCATTCCTGTTGGTAGTGTACTTGATCCTGCTGCTAGCATTAACATTCTGCTGCTGATAATGCTGCTGGTTGATGCTGCTGCTAGTGCATCTGTT
The DNA here is from genome assembly GCA_021014915.2 of Artemisia tridentata subsp. tridentata. Taxonomy (NCBI): domain Eukaryota; kingdom Viridiplantae; phylum Streptophyta; class Magnoliopsida; order Asterales; family Asteraceae; genus Artemisia; species Artemisia tridentata. The sequence goes on along the minus strand of CP139502.1, from coordinate 216,884,738 downwards.
CCTGCTGCTAGCGATAACTCATTGTTGCTGCCATAAGCTTTCTACTGCTGGATGGATAAGTATAGAAAGATATTTTGTGTATTAAAGTATTATATTCAGTAGAAAAATATCTTTTGTTGTATCATCAGTGATCAAGTTGTATGTACAAGATATATGTTGTATCTTAGTTACTTACACACGTTTCATCCTAGCAAGTAGCTTGACAAGACTTTAACTTATTGTAAAAGATCTTCTTGGACTATAAAAGAAGATCTTAGACTAGTTCTTATGAGCACGTCCAATTAGAACAATTAAGTGTGTGTCCAGTTAGTGCTTATCATAGAACTTTCATAACTGTTAAGAACAATCACAACCATTGCAACTCGAACCTTTTGTATTATTATCAATAATATTAATCGTTTGGTGATATATCTTTGTGTGTTCATTGTTCATCGTTCACAAGCATAACAACTCCATTTCCAATAACAATAACTAATAACCTTCTAAGTATGGTTAAGTAAATTCCGCGTACTTGATCATATTAACTCAAAATATCACATACACACCAAGCAAAGGTCTAACACCCTCAAGTGTATAACGAAAATCGAATACTCTCACCTTCCCCTACAGGTTATTTACAAACATTCCAGAACAAGACAATCTCAATTACTACAATTTAGTAAGACATTGGGCGAACTTCACACTGGTAAGGATGGTAAGATGTGAAATACCCTTTAGAAGTTATATCGAAGGAATGTGCTACCTTCAAATACTTGCTTACAACACTTTATTTGTTGGTGGTGCTTTGCTATTAATAAAACAGTTAGTAGTATACCAATGTGTGGTAAGTTTTTATAATCCTAGTCTTTGTGATACTGGTCTTGGATCATTTTATTATTCTTAACGGCATTTTTGATCGTGTTTGTGGCAGTTTAATGAGCGCTCTAAACAAAGTTCAAACCTTGGATTATCGATCACTGTCATTGGATATTTATGTGTCTTGGATTTGTCTAATATATGTCGCTCACAATCTTAAATCAGGTACCTTTTACACCTAACCTTCTTGATATACATGTCATTTTTTGATGTACTAGCTTTATACCAAGTGAAGTTAGCTTAAGAAGGATCTATATAAGTCAACTTTAACCCATTATTATAAACAACTAAGTGCCATTGTTACTTCGCAACTAATGTATCCAACTTTTTGTTGTGACAGAAAACCATGTGACTGTGAGGTCAGCTGGTGTATGGATTGCCATCTCCATTACTTCGTATTACTTTGCGAAACTCAACAAAAGAGATGCAAAAGCCTCCATATGAGGTGTAACTAATCAAGTTGTCTACGACATGCTAGATCACATGAAGTCCCTCAAAACAGAGATTCAACTATACTATCCGAATCTCAAAATATGTAAGGATTTTTTACGAACTATAGTTTCATAAAATGAGATTATAAAATGGTTTTATGCTTATGTTTTTCAGGTTGAATCAAGCTCAAAGAAATACGAGAAGAGATACAAGCGAGCTGTTTATTTTGGTGTATGTTTATTTTCCAGAATAGTAAAGTTAACCAACTAGAAGATGGAGATATCGTCAACTTTGGTGTATCTTTTGCTTCAAACGAATCCTGCTTTATAACAGTGAACACATGGTATGTGCTTAAACACATACTTTTATTTGACCAAAACCGGACCCAAATAGACCAAAAACTAACCAATTATGCCAAATATCTCGTGTTTTTGTGTTTATGATTGTGCAGGGATGGATATTGTAAAAATGGACAAATATCGAGATAAAAAGACAAACCGAGCACGAGATTTGGAAGAGTGTCGAAAGACGAAGCCGGGGAAGCAAAATGATCAAAGAATGAGCTCAAAATGTCATAAATACCCTTGAAGAATCATCAGTTGTCACATTTGGTCCTTAGAAATATTTTCAGCATGTGGCAAAAATAGTCCCTAAGAATTAATCCCATTTCACTCAAAATCCTCTACTAAATACCAAAAATACACAGCCAAATTATAACCCAATCCAAATATAACCACCAGCCCAACACTCATAACACAAGCCCAATCCTTTATCATATAAACCCACGACCTAATTCACTTATTAAATCCGGGTCAACCAAATCATAAATGACCAGTCAAACCAAGAGAAACCAGCGCCCAAAAACCCCCCAAATATTACTGGTTCCCTTGAACCCTAATTTTACCGAACCCCAAAATTACCTCAATTACCCAATGATTAAAGTTTCTAGAAGATGACGCACGTGTCAGGGAATGTCAGGCACCAAGGATTGCCAGCGTGGACAAATGGAGGCCTATTATTGGCCGAGACACATCACACAAATGATCCAAGGGCCGTAAAACAAAGATTGGTGACCAAGTTTAAATGAAGGGCTATGATTCGTTTGATGAAACCCTAGCTTCCTCAGTTGAAGGCTATAAATAGAAACCCTTTCTCACAGTTCACGGCTGTTAGTTAGCTGTTAGATAGTGTTAGATTTTTTAGGCTTTAGGAGTAGGTTAATTTAGGTAGTTTTTATATAGTAGCAGCTTATTTTTCAGCTTATTCGTATTACTTCTTTTCAGAATTTCAATATTGTACTCAAAATTTCAGTTTTAATGTAAGTCAAACTTTGGTCAAAATTACTATTCATCTGCTTATTTGCTAATTTTTTAGTGCTTATTTAGTGTTTCTCAGCTTAATCATGTTTTAAATTGTTAGTTAATACTTAATAGTAACTGGATTAGGAGTGTGAGCTTATTTCATTTTCAAGACTTAAAATTTTCAAATCAGTTTGCTTAAGGGACTGTTTGGCATAAGAGCCTAACATGGGTTAAAAATGGGTCAAAACCAATATTTCCTGTTCATTGACTCTTGGGTCAGTTTAATCTTGATTAAATAAACTTGGATTAGCTTTTTGTAGTAATTGTTAATCTGTTTTTATAGTTTTGAAAGTTTCAAGTTGGATAGTATAATCTTAGGAATCTTAACTGTTGAGTTTGGCCTATAGAAGAGATAAGCAGTTTTAGGCTTTGGAGTTGCTTTTTATAAATCAATTTTGATGTGTTAAGTAGAAGTGCAGTAGTTGCATTGGCTTCACCCAAGTCTGATATAGATTTAGCCAAGTCAGTAGGAGGTCTGCACATCAGTAGGCAATCTTACCAGCAGTTCTGAACGAGCCGTTTTGAGGTCAGATTTAAGTCCTTTTGAGTGATCTTTGGTAGCTAATTTTCTTAGTTATAAGTAGTTGCTTATAGTATGCTGTTAATTTCTAATTTCCAGATCCTATCTCTAATTCTTTAGTACTTTTTGAAAGCTTCATAACTAGTGAAAAATTACCTCAGCAGCCCCCTTGGTCTGCATCAGTTTTTATTTGCTTATTGGTGGATCTTTTAGTGCTCATTTGCTCCAAGTTAGTGCTTATTTTTGTTCCCTTTAGTTTATTTAGTTGTTTTCTGTTCTCCCTAGCTTATTTGATTTAGCTTACCAGACCTTAATTGCTTAATAGCTTATCAGTCCATGCTTATTTGCTTATTACTTGTTTTCCTATATTGCCTACTGGTCTGTCTTTCTAATGCTTGTTCTAAGCTTATTTGTGGTTGTTAGAAATAGTTTCCTTTATTAAAATTGCTTATTTTGTAGTACTTATCAAGTTTTCCTAAAGAAAAAGCAAAAATAAAATAAAAGGTCAAAAAGCCAGGACTGGGATTCGAACCCTGGTCTCTGGACTCACACACCCACACCCAATCCATCTGCCCTTGGGTCTTCTTCATGTTTTATCCTACAACAATTTTTAGTTAACCCTTGTTTTCCTATTTAGCATAGTGAACTGTTTGGCTTATTTACAGCTTAATCCGATTAGCTTATTCACCTTTCTTATTTTTCCTACATTTCTGGCATAACATAGTATTTTTAGAAAAAGTTTTGGATTTTTTTTTCTTTTGTTTTACTATTTTTAAACATTTAATTTCTTTCTTTTAGTTTTTAATTCATAGAAAATTAAATAAAAGTCAAAAAAATATTTTTCTCTTTCCTAAAATTTTCTTTTATCATTTAGAATGTAGGAAAATTATTTTCATACCCGTAGGATTAGTAGTGCTTCAAATTCACTTTTTATTTTGCGCTCGTACGTAGTTTTTGATTTATTCACGCGTTTTTAGGATTTCCCTTACGTTTGCCTTAGAATAGAATTTTCCTTGCCTTATTTACTGTTTTTAGTTTATGTTTCATCATTTTAGTTTTAAAATCATTATCACTCGCTTTTATTCACTATTCACTGCACGTTTCACGAACCCGAATCAAAATTCCATTCAATCTTCGTCGGGACAACGAACTTCGGGTTTTCACATTATTTACCTTTTGTGATTTCTCCCTTGATCTATAAAATGTGTTAAATCAACACACTAGATTACATTAATGTATCTATATATGTTCGACTAGTTACTCAATCTAGCTTTATCGGGTTCAAGTTACTGTCCTTAGCTTATCGTGTTCAAGTTATTGTACGGAGTTCATGTAACTCTATTATCTAGATTTTATTGATTAATAAAAGTTTGAGTAATTGTAATTGTTGGCTTCCCTGTTGAATCAAATTTAAGCATATCTGACAAAATTGGTTAAAATGATGATGTACCAAATATATTTGGATTGGATGAAAGGAGTGAAAATACATGCTTGGACTAAATACTAAAACCGTGCCATGTGCGTTTTGGACGAGAGATGAAACTGTCCCAAAAAGTTTTGGCACGTGAGGAAAATTTGTGCAAAATAGGATTTCGGCACGGGAGGTGAAACAGTACCAAATAAGCATTAGGCACGGGAGACGAAAGTGTGCTGAATGCGCATTTAGAACGGTAAATTATCAACCGTGCCAAAAACCAAGCATATAGCACACAAAAGCAAAACCGTCCCAAAGCCCGTGCCAAATGCAATTTGTCACACTTTCAAGCTGATGCAAATGTTTTTGGCACCCTCATATTTAGGACGGTGCCAAAACCATGCCAAGCTCGTGCCAAATAGCATTTGGCACGATTTTTTGAGTATTTGGGACGATTTTCTACCGTCCTAAAAACACCTTTTCCTTGTAGTGTGTTGGTGAATCACAGATTATGATATTGAGATTACTTGACGTTGAGTTATTCGGATCCATGATTATCCTTTGATTTCCATTTCCAAAACACATCCCATAATCATCATTGTCTAATCTCTTCTTTCTTAATGACAATGTGATTAATCCTTAATATGTCCTTTGATTAATCCCTTCACCAAATAAACCTTAAACCATTTTAAAATCCTTCCAAATCTTATCTCCAACATTCTCTAAATATTCCCTTACACCCATTGTACTTGATTGTACTTCTTGTCTCCCAACATTCCCACTTTCTCTTACTAAACCACATCAACATCTTTTTCACTACATTCTCTTTAAACCACCACAATTCAAGCACATTATCACATCCATACAACTCACCTTTCTATATCAACACATGTGATAATTATATCAACCTCCCTCACATACTACCTTTCTTATCTCTTATCTCCTCTCACATTTCAAATTTGAATTTTATCCCAAAGGCTCTTCCCCATCACATCCATGCCAACTCATATACAACCTTATCCCACATGTGCTCAAATGTTTTCAAATTTGAAATTCAAACTTTTCCCTCTCACAAATCACCATCCTCTCCAAGAAAAGCATATCCTTTATTCATTTGGGATATTCCCTTCCTTTTAACCTTTGCCAACTCACACTCTCCCATCCAACATTCAAATTTAAATTCACCCTTAGGCTCCCCATCACATCACTCTCACTCACATATAACTCTTCTCTCTAATTCATCATATGGGCAATTTGAATTTGAATCTCAAGCTAAAGGCTCCCCATCACATCAAGCCAACTCATTCCAACTCATCACATCTCATCCCAACTCACTTAACCTAACCATGGTTTCTTTCTAACCTAACTTCTACATACACTTCCTCTCTCACACAATTTGAATTTGAAATTCAAATATTCCCTCTCACTCTCTCATCTCACAATATACACACTTCCTTTCCAAGAAAGAAATATTGCCATGGTATATTCTTTCTCTCTATCTATGCCATGTGAGGAATACCCAAAATACCCTATCCAATTATTCTCTGTTGGGAATGCTCCTAACACGTAAATGGAACGACATTTACGGGATTACATTAGTTACTATGTAAGCCTCAAACACATGGACTAGAAACGTAATATTGTAATAGTTAGATATGTGTGAGGCTATATATACCCATCCATACTTCCATGGAGGGGTGAGACTAAGTTGTATTTTTCACTTTCATCTTTCTTATCAATAAAACACTAGTTTCCTTCCTCTCTCTACTCTCTCTCTCTCTAACCATGGATATCATGTATTATCATCATCTCCGACCTCCCGAATCACAATATCAACCTAAAACACGATCCAACAATTGGCATCGGAGCTGGGTTATTAGTTTTGGTTGATTTTGTGGTGATATCTTGTCAAAATGTGATTTTTGTGTGCTCGTACCTTATATTGAAGCTGTTTCACATAGTTTTTTGGATCTGAAATTTTTTATCTATTACTTTGGTGTGGTAACAGTATTTAGTATCACATGGTCAAAACAGTCTTAAAGTGTTATTTACAAGTTTTATAAAACTGTTATGCGTGGTTCCTTCTTGTCCTACTTTATCAGTTTTGTATACATCTTGTTGTGACTTGTTTTGTACCAAATCCCGTGAAAAAGTGGTCAGTAACTCATCGGAAAAATCAAAACCAACTTTTATCGGAATTTCTTGTAAAGAAATTCCGACAGACCCTTGTTTATCGAAATTGGGGTTCATCGGAATTGGTATCGATTTCTTGTAAAGAAATTCGATAAGCTTTATCGCAATTGGACAAGGGTCTGTCGCAATTGGACTTGTCGCAATTGGACAAGTCAATCTTGTCGCAATTGGACAAGTCAATGTTATTGCAATTGGTATTTAACCAGTTATCGTATTTGTGACAAGAAAAAGAGATGAAGAAGAAGACACGTTGACCACAACCAAATATACAAACCCTATATTTGACTTCAGTTTTCATAAACATCATCAGTCAATAGGTTAAACCAAATGAATATGATAGAAGAAAGACTCGAACCACAGACTAACCTAAAACAGTCCAAAACCAACACAATCAACTACAAACTAACCTATCCCTGATGCGTGGTTTTGCGACCTTATAACAGGTTTTACCTCTCGAGGGATCTCGAGAAGCTTGCAATCCCCACCAGGCAGTGTACCTGACCGATGTAGTATAGTGAAGTGGCAAGTACCGGGGGATTGATCGTTCTCTAGGGGAATAGTGTCGTTAGGATTGAAAAACTACTCTAATAGGTCTAAGGGTGAGGGAAGATTATTTTTGTATTTTTATATTTTTATGAAAGCAAGTAAAATCTCGGGTTTGAAGGAGTGGGCGGAATTAGTTGCTAGTCAACTAACCCAAATAACTACAATTGCAAATAAAATAAAATAACTGAAAATAAAAAGGTTGTAGAACTTATATGGAGAGAAATGTGTTTACTTAGATTTCCTTACTCCCTAACTATCTTTTACCGGTTGATTAGTGTGTATTAATTGCGTGGATGATGGGTGTATTCCTTAATACCAATCGTGGGGTGGCGTACGTACTTCCCCAACTCTATAAGCTCCTACTTCACTCCTATGTCGAGCCGGCTAAGAAGCTCCTAACATGGGATCACTAGAATTCGCTCATGCATTAAATACAACCATAATAACCTTAGTACGCATTGGTTCATGTTTCTTAAGACGTTCAAGCAAGTTACCGTATAGGAGGTTAGCCAGTTTTCTTAAGCCTAACATCGATAAACAATCATCCAATAAAATTAATAACACACCAACAACCAATAATCAATAGTTAGGTTTCATTAGATCTAAGCAAACACAAGATAAATCTAGCCTAGCATGTTAAATAAAAGACAAGAACAAGATATAATCAAACAACACATAGACATATTGAATGATTAATTGATTACTTATCTTCAATTGAACATGGGAGATCCAAGGGTATAAAACCCTTAAAAATGGCAGAAAAATCGTCTTAGGGTTTCTCCTCACAAAGTTGCACACTAATGACTAAAAATTATGAAAATATATATAGGAAAACAGATCTGACGGCGTCACGTTATGGAGCTTGACGCCGTCACCTCGCCGCGGTTAGGGTTTCTTGATGGCCTTCTTGACGCCGTCCCCCTTTAATCTTCCAAAATCCTCTCTGGCGCGTCAAGGGTTGACGGCGTCACACTGGGGCTTGACGCCGTCAAAGGTACTATTCCAGCAGATTTTGAGACTTTGTCGTTTTCTTCACTTTTATGCTCCAAAAACGTCCAAAATGCTTTCTTTTCCAGATTTCTTCTCCAAAGTACCTAAAATGACAAAAGGAACGATTTAGGGCAATATTTGATCAAATAAATACGATTTAGGGCTTAAATGACCCCCTAAAAGCGGTACACTTTTCGCTTCATCAAATACCCTTACACTTGAGATTTGCTTGTCCTCAAGCAAATGCGCTCTTATTCAAATCAAAATACAAGTTAGGGGTCATTTAACGCTAATATAAAAGTAATTACAACAAATAGTCGTTCCACTTTAATCATAATAAGCACGGAGATTACACACTAGCACCTCACAAGTAGTGTTTAGATACTCACATCTCTCAGGTGTCATAAAAGTATATCTCATAAATGAAAATGAATAATATCTCTCACTACCTGTCATAGCAAATAGATTACCATAGGCTTGGGAAAGGATCGAAAACCTCCTCCACTAGGCGTAAGCACCTAAGATAAACTATCAAAGAGAGCTTTTAAACGGGTTATAACGTTAGGTGTAGGGATATGATAAACACGGTTTTGTTGGATAAAAGATATTTTACTGGTGGCGAGTTAAAGATCTTGATTAATTACATGTACAATATGGCGTTGCTAAGCCAAGACTAGACTCGACTTAAGCTAATGAAAGAAATAACAAAAAGATAAAATAAACATAAAATGAAACGGGATGGTAGTCCGTATGTTTTTTTTTTTCTACTTTTTTTTTTTTTTTTTTTTTTTTTTTTTTTTTTTTTTTTTTTGCATACACTCTTGCACTACCATCCAAAATAATACATCGCAGGGGGGTTGTATCCCCCTTACACTTGAACTTTTACATAACTTTACAATTAACTATTCTAATGACTCGAATTAAGATAATCGAAACACTTGGAGTACTTCTAAAATATTTAGCACATATGGGGGTAATAATGTTGTTCTTCCCCATTACTCCATTACACTAGTACTTTACCCATGAGTCCCAATCGTCCCAAAACAATATGTACAAGGATATGACTCGATTTAGCAACCATGTAATCAATTAGATAATTAACTTGGGGTTTAAACAAATGTTGTCACAATAATGCACTAAAAATGAGTGCATACAAGGTAGGCTAAGGCGATTTGGGTGTACATTTAAGTGGGGTGTAAACAAATTCTTACTTTAAGTAAAATGCTTAAAGTTAGAAACGAAAAGATAGGCTCTGAGGGGTGTACTAGGGGTATCGTGTACTAAAAATGAGTACAACGCAAAGGGTGTAGGAGAATTACTTGACCAATGTAGCCAATGTAATTATAACAAAAACACAGGTGTAAAACAATGGGTTAATCCTAATGCCTCTTATCATGTAGTAAATCTAACTACACGAATGTAGTCTCACTTGTGGCCTCGGAATGTTCCTAACACAAGTTCTAGAATCTAAGTGCTACCGGTACACACATCATAGCATAAATGCTTTTCCTACCAATTCTAGGGGCGAACATCACATATTTGGGGGTGGAAAATTTTTTAGTGGTACGGTTTTGTGCTAGTCATATAACTCCTATCCGTGAGAAGCTCATTAAGACCAAAGTTTCACTCCTATATGTTGTAAAAAAATTTAAATTTGGCACTAAAATTGCCTTAACAGGTATTTTTCTCAGTTTTATTACACATCTACCATCAAACAAACAAAAAATCAAGCGTAATAGCATTCTCTAAGGTATCGTACTTTACCCCCCCCCCCCCTTACACTTAAGATGGACATTGTCCCCAATGTTCAAATAACAAGATGTAAAAGTAAATAAGGTAAAAGAATGAAATCAAATACTCCCCTGATTCGCTCGGTGGATAAAGGGGTAACATGGTTAGATCTTCTTCCAAGGTAATGTTGAAGCTTCAAGATTAAAGCAGCGCCAAAAGCTTGATTCCACATACATCTCCTTGTCCAAAATAACCTGTTAATCCTGAGAAAACAAACACGAAAACCTGCATAACATCGGCGGGATAAATCTGCATAAGGATATAATGCTTGTGGAATGATTATTTTGCAGATTCCTGGAGTTTATAAGTTAGAGATTTAATAAAAACTTTTATGATTCCGGAAGAAAAACAAAACTTTCAAAAATTTCAGAAAATTAAAACCTGACGCCGTCAGGTTGTAAAGCCTGACGCCGTCAGAAATGATCTGACATAATTCTCATGTTAAGTTTTCGGAAAATTTCTGGAAAAACCTATACCTTACTTCCTGGAATTCCTGCAAAATATCATTATGACTCGATACAAGCATTTGACTCAAACAATTACTAATATGTATGTTAATTTATTATTGTTATGATTCATGTTCATTTGTTCTAATAAACCGATTTGGATTTCCCTTACACTTATCTTTTTGCAAAATACCTTTATATGTAGTTAAGACGAAGTTAAAAACAAGATAAAGCATTTTCACAATTTAGTTTCGAACATGAATCAATAATAATAAAAATTAAGCATACATACGGAAGCAAATAAAATCAAACAAACAAATAAATAAACACTCAAAGCAAATAAAGCTTGGGTTGCCTCCAAAGAAGCGCTTTTCTTTATTAACGAGTCTTGTAGCTAGACTCAAAGTCACCGTACATTACGTGACTCCATCATTGGTCACGGTTTCTAGGCCATTCTCATGTCCGGTTTTATATTCCGGTCCTAATTTCAAACAATCCTTGTAGAAACCGGATATCCTTTCCATAACATAGTCTACTCCTTTACTTCTATCTCCATCATTCCTATAGTAGACTGCTTGCTTAAGCTCCTTCTCAACATTTGACAAGTGTTGGAATTGCTCTATCTTATATGGCATTTGGTAGTTTACCTCATCGGTCTCATCCTTAAATCTAACTATCCCTAAGAGAGGTTCATAAGTCATTCTAGAGACCTCAACAAATGGTTTTCCAAAAACTACTTGAGTTAAGCATGCATCGACTATTGGGCAGATATCTTCTACAATTACAAAGTCGGTGGCATAGGTGAAGTTTCCTACATAAACCGGTAATCCCTTAACTCTTCCCGTGAAGTTACTCATCCAACCCTTATCAGGGAGCATCCTCTACCCAAGTTGATTTTTCATTATCAAGTTGTAGTGGGCTCTAGTCATGATGTTTATGGGCGATCTAAGGTCGATGTAAGCTTTCCACACATGTAAATGTCTGATGTTGCATGGTATGTTGAGATTAGAAGGGTCGCCCATTTCTATAATTGGTCTACCTAGGAAGTATGGTGTCTCGGGGTCATCGAATAAGTCTGTATGATATGCGCGTTCTTCCTTAGTGGGTAGCCTATTGAAGTAGTCCTCATCATCATCTACTTTTTCAATCTCACTTTTCCTAACTTCTTTATCAACCTCGACTTTCTTAACCTCATCCTCAGGTTCACTATTATCCTCATTCCTATCAATTGGTTTAATAGTGACAATGTTGACGAAGTGGACATGTTTGGATGAAGAGGGGTCTTTTACTTGGGGTCCGCTATTTGTGTTCCTAGCGTCCTTATGTGGAGGTGATAGCACTTGGTTATTGAGGGCTTTCAATAAGTTGTCAATTTTATTGGTCATCTCCATTTGTTGTTGATTGAATTCGGATTCGAATCTAGCTATCCGAGCTTCTTGAGATGCCATAAATTTGGACATCAATCCTTCAAGATTATTGGTACTACCATAATTGTTGGAAGGATTGTTATTGAAAGTACGGTTTTGGGATGAACCGCTTGATTGGAAACGATTAGGTGGGTTAGAAGAATTGGTTTGTTGTGCGTTTTGGTTTTGTTTCCACATAAGGTTTGGGTGATTTTTCCATGAGGGGTTGTATGAATCACCGTAGTGGTTTGGCTCGGGTTTGAAAGTGTACCACTTGTCTCCCGCTCCGTCGGTACGCGAAGATGCGTAGTCCGCAAAAGCTTGTTCGGGGAGTTCCATGCAATCACGAGTGTCGTGGGGACCACTACATAATTCACACGAAGAAGTGATTTTGTTCACTTGGCTTGAAGGTTTAGGAGCCTCGTAGGATTTCATAAGAAACTTGACTTGGTCTTCAAGTTCTATGATCCTACGGTCGGAAGTGCTTGAATTGTTCGAAGGCAAAGATATTGCCTTGACCGTTTTATTCAAATCACGGGGATCATTCCAACTTTCGTTGTCATAAAGAGCAAGATCTTCCAGGAGAGCCCATGATTGTTCCGCACTTAGATCACGTAGCTTACCACCGGCCGATTGGTCAATGGTTTGCCTCGTGGAGAGATTGATGTGGTCATAGAAGATTTGGACTTGGAGCCAAAGTTCTATGCCATGGTGAGGGACTTTTTGGAGTAAGTCCTTGAATCGAGTCCATGCCTCGTAGAGGGTTTCGCTTTGACGTTGTTGGAACATCAAGATATCATTCCTTAGCTTGGTAGTTCTTCCTGGTGGGAAAAACTGAGCAAGGAAATGAGTGGTGAGATCATCCCAAGAGGTGATGGATCCTGCGGGTAGACGCTCTAGCCATTGACTAGCTTGGTCCCGCAGAGAGAATTGAAAGAGACGCAGTCGGGTCGTCTCTCGAGTGGCAACATCAAGGTCTATGGAATCAACGATTTTGAGAAAGTCCTTGAGATGTTGATTAGGATCTTCGGAACGAAGTCCATGGAATGCGCATCCGCTTTGCACCAACCGGATGGTGTCGGATCGCAAGGGAGTGACATTGGCTCCTTGAGTGAGCTCAATGGTGTTTCGATAGCCATGGTGGCTAGGACGAGAGTAGTCTCCTAAGGTACGGGCTCTAGGAGGTGGGTGTTGTTGTGGTAGTGGGTTGTTGGGATCGAGGATATTACCACCTTCCATGATGTCGGATGGTAATGGTTACGAACAAAGAAACTAAGAATAAAGATAGACTAAAGAAAACCTAGAAAAATAAAATAAAAATCTCACTAGAAAGGAATCTAGTGAGTAGACCTAATAAAATAAAAATTCAACCTAAACAATAACTATTCCCCGGCAGCGGCGCAAAAAACTTGATGCGTGGTTTTGCGACCTTACAACAGGTTTTACCTCTCGAGGGATCTCGAGAAGCTTGCAATCCCCACCAGGCAGTGTACCTGACCGATGTAGTATAGTGAAGTGGCAAGTACCGGGGGATTGATCGTTCTCTAGGGGAATAGTGTCGTTAGGATTGAAAAACTACTCTAATAGGTCTAAGGGGGAGGGAAGATTCTTTTTGTATTTTTATATTTTTATGAAAGCAAGTAAAATCTCGGGTTTGAAGGAGTGGGCGGAATTAGTTGCTAGTCAACTAACCCAAATAACTACAATTGCAAATAAAATAAAATAACTGAAAATAAAAAGGTTGTGGAACTTATATGGAGAGAAATGTGTTTACTTAGATTTCCTTACTCCCTAACTATCTTTTACCGGTTGATTAGTGTGTATTAATTGCGTGGATGACGGGTGTATTCCTTAATACCAATCGTGGGGTGGCGTACGTACTTCCCCAACTCTATAAGCTCCTACTTCACTCCTATGTCGAGCCGGCTAAGAAGCTCCTAACATGGGATCACTAGAATTCGCTCATGCATTAAATACAACCATAATAACCTTAGTACGCATTGGTTCATGTTTCTTAAGACGTTCAAGCAAGTTACCGTATAGGAGGTTAGCCAGTTTTCTTAAGCCTAACATCGATAAACAATCATCCAATAAAATTAATAACACACCAACAACCAATAATCAATAGTTAGGTTTCATTAGATCTAAGCAAACACAAGATAAATCTAGCCTAGCATGTTAAATAAAAGACAAGAACAAGATATAATCAAACAACACATAGACATATTGAATGATTAATTGATTACTTATCTTCAATTGAACATGGGAGATCCAAGGGTATAAAACCCTTAAAAATGGCAGAAAAATCGTCTTAGGGTTTCTCCTCACAAAGTTGCACACTAATGACTAAAAATTATGAAAATATATATAGGAAAACAGATCTGACGGCGTCACGTTATGGAGCTTAACGCCGTCACCTCGCCGCGGTTAGGGTTTCTTGATGGCCTTCTTGACGCCGTCCCCCTTTAATCTTCCAAAATCATCTCTGGCGCGTCAAGGGTTGACGGCGTCACACTGGGGCTTGACGCCGTCAAAGGTACTATTCCAGCAGATTTTGAGACTTTGTCGTTTTCTTCACTTTTATGCTCCAAAAACGTCCAAAATGCTTTCTTTTCCAGATTTCTTCTCCAACGTACCTAAAATGACAAAAGGAACGATTTAGGGCAATATTTGATCAAATAAATACGATTTAGGGCTTAAATGACCCCCTAAAAGCGGTACACTTTTCGCTTCATCAATCCCCATCGTCCATCAATACCACAGTCAAAGAAAGCAAAAGAAGGTAAACGAAGATCTCAGTCTTGCTTTGACTCATATCCCGTATGGATATCAAGATCTTATAGATCTTTTCTAATCAAACGGAATAACAATCATTGATCTATTTTGAAGCCTGGCCTCATTCGGTCAATATCCGAACATCAAAAAAAAAAAAAAAAAAAAAAAAAAAAGGAAAGAACAAGAACAAGTTGTGCCCCATTCTTCCTTTTATTCGGTATAATCAAAACAAAAGATAATCTCACAACAAAAACCTGTCTATCACACGAACTACCAAGAACAAGATCTCAGTTTATTATTCCGTGTTGTTCAATGAACTACAAAGACTATTACAAGTCTATTACACGAAACAAAATCTTCATAGATCTGTGACTTTGGTGTTATCCGAATATAAAGAAAGAATTATAACAAGTATGTTACATTCTTTCTTTGGCTCGTTAACTGAAAAATGAAACGAATCATATAATACTTACCCGTGACCAAGTGGTTCAAATATTGTTCAATAAAGAAATTGAAACTTGGCCTAGTATTGTTCGAATATTGTTAGGAAGAAACCATGAGCCTCGTGTGTTATGTATTCTTCAGTTTGGTTTGTAGTGAGATTTGAAGATACGCGACAAGAAATCAAAGGGATTTGTAAAGATGTGTGTGATTCGTTTATCCAAAGTAGGAAAAAGAATGATTTATGTTCGAGTTGTGTGGATTTGTTTTGTGATAATATGTGATGTTTTAGTTTGACTGCGTTTGAGGAGAGAAGGAGAGAGGCGGATGAAATCACAAAGTGTGATTAGAGTTAAACTTAACAACCCGTTTAAGAGAGAGGATGTTCTTTGGCTTTCTTAAGTATTATTTCCTCTTTCGTGGTTTGTTTGGTGTGAAGCATCTACATATGTGAGAAAATCTTGCTGATTTCTTGCATGTTACCCCCGAACGGAGTTTCCGCATTGAGTATAATTGTAATTGAGTGACTAGTCAGAGTTGCTTGGTGTGGTTTACGATGTTAGTCGCACAAGCCTATAATCAACAAGAGGGAATTGATTATGACGAAACTTATGCATCCGTAGCTAGACTAGAGTCCATTAGGATATTACTTGCTTATGCTTGTGCATTAGATTTTAAGTTGTTCCAAATGGATGTGAAAAGTGCATTCCTAAACGGTTTCATCAATGAGGAGGTATATGTAGCACAACCTCCGGGATTCATTGACTTCGAGAAACCCGAGCATGTTTATAAACTTAAGAAAGCTTTGTATGGTCTTAAGCAAGTTCCTAAAGCATGGTATGATAGGTTAAAAGCTTTTCTTCTTAAACATGAATACTCAATGGGAATGGTAGATAACACTCTTTTCACTAAGAAGAAAGGATCAAACATCATCATCGTCCAAATATATGTCAATGACATTATATTCGGATCAACTTGTCAAGACATGTGTGATGAATTCTCAAAAATCATGCATGGCGAGTTTGAAATGAGCATGATGGGCGAACTCAACTTCTTCCTTGGACTTCAAATAAAACAATTAGAATATGGAATATTCTTTAATCAATATAAGTATATTAAGAAAATGCTTAAGAAGTTTGGATTAGAAGATACTAAAACTATGAAAACTCCCATGGCTACGGACACAAAGCTCACCAAAGATGAAGAAGGTGAATCCGTGGATAGCACTAAGTATAGAGGTATGATAAGAAGTTTATTATACCTAACGGCAAGTAGGCCCGACATCATGTTTAGTGTATGCCTTTGTCCTCGCTTCCAAGAAGATCCCAAAACTTCTCACCTTGAAGCTGTTAAGCGTATCTTTCGATACATTAAAGGCACTATGGACTTAGGATTATGGTATCCTAAGGGAACTAACATATAAACCATTGTATATGCCGACTCTGATCATGCGGGAGATTATGTGGATCGAAAAAGTACTAGTGGCATTTTTACCTTCATGGGTTGTTGCTTAACTTCTTGGTTCTCCAAAAAACAAACGGCACTAGCTATCTCCACGACCGAAGCCGAATATGTAAGCGCCGGAAAGGCATGTCAACAAGCACTAAGGATGAAACAAGCTCTCGTAGACTATGGCATCACACTTGATGACATCCCAATCATGTGTGATAACAAAGGAGCCATAGACTTTAGCAAGAACCCCGTGCAACATTCCCGCACAAAGCACATAGAAATTCGTCACCACATCCTTAGGGATAATGTGAAAAAGGGCAACATCACCATCGAAAAGGTTCCAACCGAAGAAAACATCGCCGATATCCTCACTAAACCTCTCAAGCGGGAACCCTTCTATTATCTTAGTCTTGGATTAGGAATGATGGAACATATCACTTCTTCTTAAACTTCTTGTAAGTGCCTCTCTTCAAATCTGACTATAGGATTCTATTGAGCACAAAATCAAAATTGGGGATATTGTTTTTCTTTCTTTAAATTTGCTTATCAAAAAAATATTTCTTGCATGCTTAAAAACGACTCTATTTTTTTTTTCGTGCATGAAAAACCCCAATTCCTTTTCTCAAAGCTTCTCATGATTAGGAAAATTATCTTTCTTGCATTGTTAATACAACTCAAAAACGACTTTACAATTCCTTTTCTCAAAGCTTCTCATGATTAGGAAAATTATCTTTCTTGCATTGTTAATACAACTCAAAAATGACTTTCTCATGCATGCATTATGAAATCAAAGTCCTTGGTCAGATCATGTAACCAATATGTAATCCGACATGGAAAACGAGCAAAATTGAACTAAGGATACTTTGGATTATCTCTTAGGTTTTCTTTTCTTTAGAGTCGAGACAATCACATCTCCACATATGTTGCATGTAGACACACACTATAAATAATTTCTCTCTGAAAAATTCTTGAACCTTCTGGTGGCGGTCCCTTAAATGAATGACGATCCCTCATATATAAAGGATCGTCCACAGCTTTAAGGGACCGCCCAGCCTTTTTTCTGCAGTCGTTTTCACTTCTCTGATTTCTTTATTCTACAACATTGACCAAACCTCCTAGGTCATCCTATACTTCCTTACATGCTTAAACATAATTTGAATTAGTAATACTTAGAATGCATGCTTTGCCATAACTTGCTTCCACCTCCCTTATTTAAACCATCATCTTCCTCACTCATCTTCATGACATAACCTCTTCTTCTTCCTCCAAATGTCATCCTCTAGAAAACCTATGATTTTCGTCAAACCTATTTGGCGGAAGAAACAAACTATTGGCAATTTCATGAGAGAAACCACCACTCCAAACACAATCCAACAAAACTTTACTTCATAACCCATTCCCATCAAAGAAACATCATCTCCTTCATTTTCTTTCTTTGCCTCTCAACCTATCAATGAATCTCCATCCATTCAAAAAGAGCCTACTTTTACTCCACAAAACCACACTCTACCACCACCACTTCCACCACATCCACCTCAAGTCACAAATCATGCCAATCCACACTCTATCATGGCTCAACAATTCTCTCATCTCGTTGACTTGAATCTCCTAAACATAATCCTTGCTCAAAAACTACATCCTCCAACCAATCTCCATCCCACTCTAGATCAAATTAACACCCATGGTAGCTACTGTGTGTGTTGTATTCACAATCGTAACCTTTTCCAAAAACTCAAAAATGATCTAGACTTCATCACATCTCTTCTCTTACCTTCCGACTTCCCGCCTCCTTCTAACAATACTCTTGCACCACCCTTTCTTTGCAAGCCTTAGACATCATGCATGCTCTACAAATAAAACCGGACCTTCTCTTAGCTATCCTAGACTAGATTAAGATTAGTAACTTCATTTAGGTCCTTGTTGTACTAAGTCATACTCAACGTATGACCTTATTTTCTTTTCAATGAATGAATACATGTGTAACACCCCAACCCGACAAGGGTAAAGGTGTCGCATCACGGTGACAAATCAGAGCATACATAATACACAGCGGAAGCCATAAACCAAAGTCAATAAGAAACTCATGCCAACACGGTTTAAACCAAATTACATGAGTTCAAAAGATAAAGATAAACCAATGGAATAACAAAAGAAACAGAATCCCGAAACAAATGTCATAATATAAAGGTGGTCATCTAAGGTAAAAGCTCCAACAAAAGCTCTAATATCTCAATCCCAAAGAAAAAGTCCCCAGCTCCTAGCTTAGATACCTGCCGCACACGAAAAGAAAAACATGCGGCTGAGCTTAAAAAGCTCAGTGAACAGATACATGTACAAAGCAAAGATAACAAAGTACGAATCATGGCAAGGTTAAATGATAACGAAACAGATATAATATATGGTGCAATGGGAAGTATCATAAGGTACAGTCAATAAAGGGAAAGAATAATATAGGATAGTAATCCACCACGAGCCCTGAAACATATCAGATCATATCATATACAGAAACCATAGAGGAGCGACCTCTCAGAAATGTGAAGGGCATGTATTGCACACAGTACCAATCACCAGACAAATCATATCATATCATATACAGTTAAATCCACTAAACAGAACAGATCTAGGATGCATCCATACGCCCCTACCCAATCATATGCAGACCAAAACAAAGGGACGGTGTAACCAAATCACTAGGGCTACACACTAGTCATGCCAGTGGTGCATCACAGACACGGCCATGTTACCTTCATGGCTAGGGTCACAAATTTTGGCTCGGGTATCAAACTAAGAGTCAGATATCATATCAAATCAAAGTATCATAATCAAAGGTTCATAACAGATGGTCCATAACAGATGGTTCATAACAGATATATCAGATGTAATGCCAAAGATCCAAATCAGAGTTTAACAGATCAAAGTATACAAAGCAAAGGATCATATCAAGGGTTCACAACAAAGGGAAACATAGCAATGGCTTTGGGAAAACTTAACGAATCAGAATCAGAATCATATCAATGAGATAAGACACCCTTACTGAAAAAGGGCAGAGTATCTGTACCTTATTCAAATGCAAGCACAAAAGAACAAAAGCAGAAAGTACTGAGACAGATCAGGACCTCTCCCTCTTCACACCTAAAGGAGTAGAAGACAAAATTACTAAGGGGTTCAAGTTCAGATTTCCATCTTTAATTATCTATTCATTTCATGAAACTTTCCAGATTTAGTAACTTTCTATTTTTAGCAGGTTTCCCGAATTAGTAAGTTTCCATATTTAAGTTTCTATTTTTAGAAAGTTTCCTTAATTAGTAAGATTTTCATATTCTCATTTAGGTTAAGTCATTATTAAGTCATATTATGGCTTTAAGGTGTATTTTAACAAGTCACAAAAGTTTAGGGTTAAATATGACAAGTTTTCATATTCTAGGGTTTGAAGTGTAAATATACCAAAGATGGAGGTTTAAAGTAAAAATATCATAATTAACTTATTCAAATCTTAAGTTATCCAGAATTACTCATTTAGTCCCTTAGATTTCATAATTTACATTTTATACCCTTGTAATTACATAAATTACATTTTAAACCTTATGGTATTTATAATTACACATTAAACCCTTAATTTCCCAATTTTACACAATGAACACTTATTTCAACATGTTATATGAACACACCTTTAAATATTCACAATTTACACATCAAGTCCCTTACGTTATCAAAGTTACATATTTAACCCTTTAATTTACAATTTCAACCTTTAATTATTAATAATTACATATTAAGACATTAAATTACCAAAATTGCACATAACCCCCTGAATATAATTTATTACTCCAATCAACCCTAAGTTTCCAGAAATTACATTTTTAGTCCCTCATCTTAATTAAATTCCAATTCGACATAAACATAATTATAAATTTACAATTTAATTCCAAAACTTCCATATTTTACAAATAGCACCCTCAAGTTATATTTTATTCAAATTACCCTTGATATATAGAGTATTACAAAAATGGTCCACGACTTTTAAAAATTACAAAACGCCCCCTTAACATTTATTTTTCCAATCGGTATATACAAAATATAATCAAAATCAAACCCTAATAATCCCAATCATTATACCATCATTATTTGCAACCTTAAACAATCATTAATGACCAGAATCATACACCAAAAACCCTAACCCTAATTTCCTTCTCTTTTATTTTATTTCCTTCTTTTTTCTTTTTCTTTTTTTTTTTTTTTTTTTTTTTTTTTTTTTTATAAAAATCCGGTTTTAAGATAATTATGCCACGACTCATATAGGCTCCCATAATTCGAATTATTATTTTTCTCAGATCATATGCATTATATAGAGTCCAAATAAAATAGATTTCAAGCCATGAAAATTCGTATTCAATTATTTAGGGTTTTATCACGTTTTTAAGGTTTAATTCACAAATAAATTATAGATCATGCATGGTTCGTTTTTATCATTTTATTTGATGTTCATAAGATGTAAGAAACATAGGAAAAATACCGAACCAAGTATAGGACGTGTAGAATGATTGCAACGAATTTTGTTCCACAATACACAACTCGACACCAAAAATTCCTCCACGAGCAAACGAATGATCCCACAACCTTGTAGCCATTTTTCACAGAGTATACACGTTATAAGGAGTATGAGAAAAATTAGAAACGAATTTTATATGAGTCGTATGAATTGTTTGGGATTTATACCTTTGCGACAAAGAAAAATACTCCAAGATCGAATCCAGCAATGCACAGCCTCAAACCTATTTTTCTAGCCTTCCTTGGATGGTAAAGAACACAGGAAAAATACTCTTAGGGTTCCAAAAAATCGGATGAGTGAGAGGAGAATTTGTGTGTGTGTTTTGATTTTCGGTATAATGTATTTAGGGTTAAATGAAGTTTGTTATCTATAAAAATGGAATGATGCCGTGATAGGGGGAGGGATGGGCTGGAAAAACGTGTGACATCAAAGACCAAATCAAATTGTATAACTTCCTTAATTTACCTTGCATTTAAAATGGGTTTATTTTAATTATAAAGTTTAATATACTTTTAATAATATACATAATAATTTTCGGCCCATACATGTTTGTCCAAATAATTTTAGTGCCTCCAAAATGTCAAATGTGATGGTAGAATTAAAATTTTCTTCATATCTCGATCATCTCCCAAAGTTTGGAATTTATTTGGTATTTTATAAGCTTATTATTCAAAGTTTAAGATTGTAGGGGCATTATGGTCTTTTTACATGTTTTCAGATTTTTGGGTTTCACAACATGCTTATTGAAATTATGTATCTTTCCATCTAACTTTCTGGTGACCGTCCCCAACATACATTGGCGGTCCCTTAAATATATGGGACCGTCCGGATGTTTTAAGGACCGTCCATATAGTTTGCTTTTGTCTAATGTCTTTTTCTCATCTGCTTCTGTATATCTTCTAGCACCCGTTTTCTAACTTGTTTTTGTAGCAAAATACCATCGATCAATACGCCGGTGCCCTCATCTAGGGGGGGTAATAATCAAGGGGGAGCCTCAGCACCGTTGATTTCTTTCCTCTCTAAACATCGACGAAGCCTTTTTGATTCTACAAAAAGGGGGAGAAGTAAACGAAAACTCATTAAAAACTTACTAACACATAATTTTACCTAAAATGAGTTTATATTTTGTAATCATCAAAAATGGGGAGATTGTTAATACAAATAATGTCAAAAACGTCATTTGCATTATTCGGTCTCTATACGTTTTGATAATCACAAAATATAAAAGCACGTTACATAAAACTACTGTTGGATCATGAAAAACCCAAGAATACGTAAAACATGATTTGGACACAAATTAACTAAGTGTTAAACTTAAACCGAGAACAATTCAAGTCACTGAGAGAACAGCCTCTCAGTGAGTCATCTTCAAGATGCTTAAGACGAATTCAAGAAGAAGGATTCACTTCTCAGGAAGGCGGTACTCCCTGAGTCGGATTTAAGCCAAAGAAGAAGATGATGGTTCAGTGAGTATTGGACAAGAACTCACTGAACCCCAGTCTCCTCAACAACAAAGTGATTGAAAACTGAGGAACCAACGCCTGAAGAAAAGGCGGGAACAATAAGGAAAAGATCTGAGAAGATAATAGTGTCAGCCCAACACTCTTCTCTTATCAGATCCAACCTTCCCTATTGCGGCTAAAAGTCATGGAGTGTCAGCCAACAACTCCCAAAGTCTTATTAGCCCTTTCCTATTGGTTCTTGGAAATGACAATTACTATTTGTAATTGTCAGACACGCAACCTCAACAACTTGTATTATATTTAATCACTTATACTTAGATTACTTGTGTATAAATAGATCAGATGGGAGAGAAGTTAAAGTGTGCTTTGTATATTTAAAGTCTTGAACTTTTACAAAGGAATTTCTCTCCTACAAAGAGTATACAACTCACTGAGATAGCTCAGTGGGTATATTGTTACCACTCAAGCAAAACTTGAGTTTCGATAGGAGACACCCCATACCCTTGTCTATTCAATCCCAAGTGTTTGTTCCGCAAAACACTTGGGTATAGATTCTTGGAATTATTTCTAATAAGAATTTAAACGTTGAAAATATTGTTGTTTTTTATACTCACGTTTTATAACTGTTAGAATTAATCCTAAACATTGTATTAGTCATAACACGAAATAGATTAACTTTCTAGTTAACTCTAATAGTGTAAAGGGAACAACAACTACGTCTAATAAGTTTTTAATCGAGGAAACTCGTTTCGGCTACAACATCACTTAAGTTGTTTACAAGTGATCATATTCATCCTACCTCCACGTGCAAGAGAAGAACGCTCGTATTTATCAAAAAATGAAGTGTTGAAGAAAAGTCCTTCATCTCGTAACCATTGTTACGTTTCTCTCCTCAACCTCCATTCTTTGTATCTCTAATCTTGTGTGAGATCCGACTTGTTTGTAAGCTCGGAATCGTGTATTATGTTGATTCGGACTTGGTGTTGGTTCGAATTGTGTAGTGCCGTGTGTCGGTGTGTAGATTGGTTCTAGCTAGGATTAGGACTCAACATTTCGCTTAGTGTCGTTAATTGGTGTAAGCGTTGGTGTACGGTTTGCTCCGCCATAAGGGAGTGTGTTGACATAGTGTTTGTGAAACTCTTGAGTGTGATACTCGAGGAGTGGAGTAGGGCGAATAGTGAGCTTCGTTGCCGAACCACTATAAATCTCTGTATCCCGGTTTGATCGTTTCTTTCCTTTACCTTTACTTACTTTTGATTGTTGTGTTCATATATCGTTATATTGATATCACATAAACTTCGAATCTAAAAGATTTTCAAAACAAACATAAAAAAGGTTTTTCAAAAACGTAATTAAAATGGTGAAACTATTCAACCCCCCCTTCCAGTTTCTACACGGCGTATCCCCAAGAAGGGATACGGTGTATCTTGATATTTTGTCCAGGTCGGGTTTGTTGTCGATACATCAAGGGATACGACGTATCATAGGATACGGCGTATCAATCAGTTTAATTTTTTTTTTCAGTCTAGAGTCGGGTGTTTCAGAAAATAGCTAAGCGCGCATCAACCTACTAGCGCATCTGAAATGTTAAGCGCGTTAGGCCTCTATGCGCGCGACCAAAAGCAAAAAAGTAGATAAATTACATAAAGTGACACTGAAGCGCGCTTCGAAATAAATAAACCCATGCGTGCCTATATGCGCTTATGAAAAGTTACTCAAATAACTCATGTGTGCTTTGGAAATATAAATCATGTGCGCCTATATGTTTCTTCGAAAAAGACAAACACAAATTAACACATGCGCATACAATGTGAATAAACTCGAAAATTTGAATAAAGTAAAAAGTGTGAATAAACTAAAAAATGTGTATTGCATCTTGGATATAAATGCATTGCTTGGTGGATGGTTTTCTCATAAATGCCTGCAAATCTTTTATCAGTGAATGTGGCCGATGGATGTATATCAATGCATTTGTGGATGAGATGGTGGAATGGTGGGATGGTAGGTAAAAATGAATTAAAAACTGCAGTGAATGAAAAGATGAGAAAATAGTGGAATGTGAATCTTAGGCATTAGTTTGACATAAAAAAAAGGACACTATAAACAAAAAACACTATGTATATGACAAAAGGCATTTATTTTACACACAAACAAAAGGCATTTATTTTACAAAAAAAAAAAAAAAAAAAAAAAAAAAAAAAGGCTCGCTTGTAGCTAAACGCGCCTGATTTCATTTAGGAACACGTGTAGCCATATGAGTGGTTGATATTGGGTAGCGCGTGCAAGTTTGAAAATGTTAATGCGCCATGGTTCAGTTTGGTAAATTGATGAATTGGTCCATTCTCGTAAAAGTGGGTATGATATTAGTTCAGTTAGGTAATTAGGGGCCGTTTGGTATATAGGTGGATTTAGAATTAAGATTAGGATTTAGATTTAGATTTGAATTTTGAATTAGGATTTGGATTTAATGTAAAAGAGAAAAATGATATAATTAATTGATGAGGAATATTTTAAAATTAAAGCATTTAAAATTTAGTTTTATTAATTTAGGGTCCGTTTGGTTTGTAGATTGGTTCAGGATTAGTATTTAGTTTTGGATTTGGATTTGGATTATAATTTGAATTTCGATTAAAATTTGTGTATGATGTAAGAAAGTGAAAATATATTATTTTAAAAATAAATACTAAAATAAATAAGATCTACAAACAATTGATTATCAAAAATTATATAAAAATAGATAAGGTGAAAAAAGTGAAACCAAAAGACAAAAAAAGTGGGACTAACAAGTAGGATTATCAGAAACCCCAACCTACTTGACAGGGTTTGTAAATGCCTCTAGGCATGAGCCACTGTTCCGTAGCCTTTGGATTTAAACCAAACAATTATATTAGACTTTTACTCCCAAATCTTACACCGAAAACCTCAAACAAAGATAGGCTCTTATATTATAAAAAGAAGAGAGATACTAAAACCTGGCCCACATTTTCAGAAAACCGGTCCATGTAACCCGGATTTCGCACAGTTATTTATTTATTTATTTATTTTTGGCATCCATCCTAAATCATAAAGTAAAGCCAACAAACAAACAACTGTTTCCACTTTTAAAACTCAAAACCCAACCCAAACCTCCCAACTAGGGCTGAGCACAAACCGAGTCGATCCGACAATATTCGGCTCGGTTTCGATTCTATGTATTAATAGTTTTCGGTTTCGGTTCGGTTCGTCATAAAACCGACAAAAACATACCTAAACCATATAAATCAAACCGAACCGAAATAAAACCGAACCGAACCGACCATATTCGGTTCGGTTTTAGTTCTATATATTAGTGCTTTTCGGTTTCGGGTCGTTTCGGTTCGGTTTCGGACCGATGCTCAGCCCTACGTAGTCCCAACCAACCCGCCCTTAGTTTTAAAAGAAGTGTTTTTGAAAGGATTTTTAAGGTCCGTTTGGCTTGTGGGTGTGGTTAGGATTTGGATTTAATTTACGATTTGAATTTGGATTTGATATATGATTGATTTAAAATGAGGGGAGATAAAACTAATTATTATTTTTATAATATATATATATATATATTATATATATATATATAATATATATAAATATATAATGTGGTTAGTATTAATGTGAAATCATACATTTTCAAAAAGCAAGTGAAATTTTAGGCTGTTACATGGGTTTTCTCTCTCCTTTAATTTTGTGTGTTCTAACACACCACTAAGGGTCCGTTTGGTTTGTAGATGGGTTTAGGATTTGAATTCGGATTCGGATTTTAATTAAGATTTGGATTTAGATTTGACATAATAAAGAGAAAATAAACCCAAACCAATAGTGATTCACGTCTACAAACCATACGCATCGACTTTTATCCCAAATCCCAAACCACCCAAACAAACGCACCGTTAAACTTGTCTTTCTGTTAAAAAAAACTTTCTTTTTATTTTTCTGTTACAATATTCTAAAATCTAAACCGACCTTGCGCAGCATCTCTTACCGTTGAAGAATCAACCACTCACTATCTTGATTCTTTTCGTTTTCTGAAACAAATTGGACTCGCTTCTTCTTTCCGACGACGACCACAGTTGCCTTTGATTTATTTTCAAATAAAGGTAACTAATTTCAAAGGCCTACCTAATTAATTACCCCATTACCTGTTTTCTTTAAGTTACAGATTTGTATCTTTATTCATTTTTTTGCCATCATGATTTGCAATATGTCATTAACACAACCCCCTATACTTGCGCTTTATTATTATGCCTGTCACTATCTCTCATTACTAAGAAAACACTAGAAGTTTTAAGGTTTTCAATACGCAGGTTTACTATATCTGTCTTGTGCCGTGTCGCTCTATCAACTTTGGGCTTTAGGGGGTGTTTGTTTAAGCTTATATAACATAAGCCGTGTTCGGCTTATAGAACATAAGCCACAATTTTGTGGCTTATATGTTATATAAGCCGAACTCACATAAGCTAATAAGCCCATATATAAGCCGAAACAAACACCCGCTTATCTATTAACATATTTCTCTTGCGGACACTTTCTTGGTCACCCGCAAATTATAGATGCCTAAATGGCAAGACGTTTTCCAACTTGTTGGGTTAGCTTTTCTATAGTACTGAGGGGCTCAAGTTACTTGACCGGTTAAGAACAAGGATGGTCGTGATAATGATCCTTGCCAACCAAGTCTTTTTCAACACAAGGATTGTGGACCAAACTATGTTTGCCGTCTGCAAAGATTGGTTTCTTTCTTAACACACCTAACTTCATTTTTCTTATTTGTATTTGTTTTGTACAACTCGCTCTTTGTTTTTGTTGATCCCCAAGTTCCAAAATTAGGCAAAGTTGCATGAGTTTCATTTCTCTTTGGAATACTTCTTGCTTTCTTGTAAACGTGTACACAGTATGTTTCGGTAAATTTTTAAGTAGAGATATCTACAAGCCCTGAATATGCATTACATGCACTAGTTTACATTTGCTGTGTTACTAAACTAAACTACTGTTAAACTTTTCTAATATGTTGTCAGAGTCCAAGCTTCAATTTTTTAGGGTTGAAAATTCTCTTTCTAACATTTTCAATCTGGTTTATGTACTAATGACACCTAAATGATGTGATTTTAGCCTGGTTTTCAACCATACATTTCTATTCTTCATACCTTCTTAGGTTCCCAAATGTCATCTCGTGTGTTATGATAACTAAGGGCTTTTTAGCAACAAGAAACTAAGAAAATATTTAATACAGAAAACATATCCAAATAATGATTTTTCACAACAAAATGATAGATAACTAATTTTCTATTTTTTAGCTACAATTTGTAAAATATGGATTCATTTATTCAAGGTTTTCCTTTATAACTTCCCCACATGCTGCTACAAATCGAACTTCACTTCCATCCCGACCATTCTCCCACCGTCATATAATCCCACGGTCACTCCATAGCTATCGATTGCCCCTCCTCTGCCCTCTTCCATCAATGTCTCTCATGATTCTGTAAAGGTCGTCAGCAATATTCGTCAAGTATGGATTCTCTGTCACTTCAATTTAGGGTTTTATGTGACGATCCTTTTCATTTTTTAGGGTTTTTCGTTGATGATTCACGGTGTGAATTACAGGTTTTTGTTTGAATTTTAACTGAATCTTGTAGGTCTTTCTGTGTTTTCATATGTATAAATTTCATCAAGGGGTAATGAAATGCTCAAGATATTTGAGTTTGGAGTATAATCTACACACAAGTGGGATAGTTAGGGTGTGTTTAGTTGGTGAAAAAAAAATCTTAATTTTGTGTTTTGAGTTTTGTAAAAAAAAGAAGGGGAAGTAATTTTCCATAAAACATTGAAAACGCGTTCACATGATATTGTTTTCTATTTTGGAGAAAAGAAGAGGGGTTTTGGGTTACCACTTACCAGAGAAACAAAGAAAACATTAAAAAATGTGTTTTGTAGTTTCCCTTGTTAAATTAGGAAATAAAAATTTTCTATTTTGTGGAGACTTTGATGGGAAAATTTTGATTTGAACGTGATCTCTATTTTCCTTGTTTTGCACAAAACATTTTGTAAAAAATAAGGGTGTTTTCTTTCAACTAAACGCATTGCAGCTTGATTTGCTGTCAGTATCATGCGGGTATGCTAATATGCCGACCAAATGTTTGATAATGTGCATGAGGTTAAGTTGACTTTTATTCCCAGTGGTGCTAATCAATTGGCTTAATGATGAAATGTTAATCTACGCCTAGTAGCTTGTTGATGTTTGTTGATGGTTTGCAGTTGGAGATAATTTAGTTTATAATTATAGTCTCGATAAGCAGCTTATTGAAATTAGGATAATAGAGGGGTGGTTAGTTATTCTGATTGTCATCCACACTTGGTGCAGAGTATAAGGTGCTGCTCATGTATTGAAGCGTGCTGATTTGTTTATTGAAGATCATATTTGCATTATATATGCTAAATTGCTAGTCTGAGTAGTGCATTTTTGTTCTTCTATTCCGTTTTTCTTGATCATCGCCATTAGGCTTGTACTTAATTTAGATGATTAAACTGTAGTGTATGCACATACTTAGGAGATAATGTTTCTTTGAAAGCAGGCATTGAGCAAGGATTATGGTAGCTCCATCATCAGGTTCCAACTCACTCAAGGAGTATTTAAAAAAATATGAAACTAATGCAGATGAAGAGAAAAAGAAGAAGAAGAAGAAAAAGAAGACTAAAACTAAGCCTGATATGAATGGCGTTCTTCTTGTTGATGAGGATCCTGTTTGGCAAAAGCAAGTTCAGGTTGAAGAAGAAGATGACGAGTCAGAAGGTATGCCAATATAATACTAATTCAATATAGTTATTTGTTAATTACTTAGGTTTTCTGTTAGAATGTAAACCGCTTTTGATCCACAGGTGAAGAGAAACCACAAGTTGATGAAGATATTGAAGTCAAGCGAATGAAGAGATTAGAGCTGCTTAAATCCAGACGACCCTTTGGTGCTATCTCTGAAGATGGAAGTGGATGGATTTCAGTCTCTGAGACTGCAAAAAACTTGAATTCAGATGACCCTAATTCTGATATCTCTCCACCACGTAAACGTAGGACTCGTAATGATACACCTTCACCTGAACATGAACCAGGTGTTCTAGCTATATTAAATTCGGACATGTCTCCACCTCGTAAACGAAGGGCCCGAAATGATACACCCTCTCCAGAACCCACAATTCTGTGGTCCAACAAACCAAAGGATGATGACATGTCGCCTCCTCAAAAACGAAGGGCTCGTTTTGATACTCCTTCCCCTGAACCTAACTCAGATCCTGATCTTTCTCCTCCCCGCAAGGGCCGGACTCTAGATTCGATGAACTCTGATCTTTCTCCTCCCCGGCGGGGTCCACATAGATCTACAAATAATAATCGCTCACATGGAACTGTAGTTGAAGATCTTTCACCCCCAAGAAAAAAGAGAGAGGATAGACATCAACGATCATCCGACCTTTCTCCACCAAGAAAACCTATGAAGGAATCAGAGCGGCCAAAAACTGGTTTAGTTAGTGGTAAAGATGTAAAAGAAGAAATTGCTAAAACAAAGAAGGAAGAATTGTTGAGGTAATTAACTATGCTCTTTCTTATACTTAATTATAGTTATTCATGGATTATGTTATACATGTCTGCATATGTTTGTTTTAATAACTTACTACCAATGTAATGTTCTGACACAAATAGTAGATCCATTAATTTGTGTCTTGGGATATCTTGTATAAAACAATAGCACATCTTTGAAGTGGTAACTACATGGAATATTATGGGAGATAAGATTCAATGGAGTTGTTATTTGGTGCTGAACAATATATGCTCTAAGTAGGAATAAGAACTGTGCGCTCAATTATACCTAATTTGTTTCTTTAAGAATATCAATAGTTATTAGGACAAATTTTCATCAAAGAACTCTGAAATTAAGGTGCTAGCATATTGCTCACGAGTTCTATATCTTACAACCTCCTAGGTTTTGATAATTTAACCTTCCTACATACTGCATGCTTCATGTTAGACACTGGTTTTATTCTTAGCTTTTAGTATGTAATAAGAGGGTGATTTACTTCTAAATAATTACTTTTTCTACAAGTATTAGGGTTAGGATTTGTTTAATGATTAAGGGTCATTAGGGTTGTATTTCACTATGCATAATATGATATATTGATGGTATCAATTGGGGGAATTTGTTTGTCCTGTTGGTTTGTTCTATTGACGGATCGATTTCATTGTGTTTCTGAGCTGGGTATTATCAGTTTACTTGTAACGTCACACTATGGAGCCTTTTTTCTCTTGCATTTGATAACTAAAGCTATAATGTTTTGTTAGTTGTAAACCTGGTTGTATGAATGTAAAATCACCCCTCCACTTACCAATTAAATTGTTTGTAGGTTTCGCAATATGGATCCCTCTTTAACTGGCCGAAATGCTGAAGGCGTACGTCGTGACAAGATAACTGGTAGGTTTGAAATTGCCAAATTCTCTTATTTTTGTCTTAAGGTGACTATTTCATGTATATATATATTTAGTATTATGTTGGGATCTCTGCAGGACAGCGCCTATCAAAGGAGCAAATCGAATTACTTCAAAAGAAAGATGAGAAACCGAAGGTTCTGAACTACTTCCATACATTACTGAAATTATCATGTTTTGCTTTTTGCAACATCTCAAATGCCATTAGGATCATCGTTATTATATAATCTCACTTTTTTACTATTTTCCCTGAAATTAAATAAACCTTGCTTTTTTTTGTTAGCTCAACACTGTCAAATTTTTTGTTTTCTTAGTTTTGTTGAGAAGTCTTGGTGATCAATAAATTTGGTATCTATGAATACTTGCTATACATGTGTGGCAGGAGTTTTAAGATATGATTAAAAAACCTGATTATCCAATCTGGGTGGGAATATTTTTCTTGGGATGGAGAGCTTTCAAGTGCTCCAGTAATTTGTGTGTGAAGTTATGAGCCTGTACTTCTTTTTGTAAAAGATCATCTTTTATCTCCAAGTTCCTGGTTATTTTTGCTCTTGTTACTGTGTGAGAAAGTTGAAGGCAGATTTGGTTGCATAATACGATTTAAAAAACTAGGAAATACAAAAAAGAAAACCAGCATACGGAATGTTTTGACACCAGAGGATTCAATGTTGTTGTAAATAACTAAATAAGTTAAGGTGACACTTTTGACCCATTTACTTACCTAAAACGGAAATAGGTCAAATGCGTTGAAAGTCGGCAAAAGTGTTTTTAATGTATAAAAATCGTTTTTATAAAGTTATATTGAGGATCTTATAATAAAATGTTTTTTGTTATTATATTTTCACACTTTGAAATTTTAATCAACAATGTTAATCAACAATATTCACACTTTGAAAGTCGGCAAAAGTGTTTTTAATGTATAAAAATCGTTTTTATAAAGTTATATTGAGGATCTTATAATAAAATGTTTTTTGTTATTATATTTTCACACTTTGAAATTTTAATCAACAATGTTCTTCACAGGAGATAAAATTGGAATGGGGCAAGGGCTTGGCTCAAAAGAGGGAAGCAGAGGCAAGACTGGAGGAATTAGAACTTGAAAAGGCCAAACCATTTGCAAGGACGAGGTAAAATACTACATCTTATTCATTTGACTTTGATTAAGTATCTTTGTGTTATTACCTGAACGTCTCATTATTGATCTTTTATAACAATAATAATCCAATAGACAAAATAAACCAAAGAATTATGGGTCGTTTCGTTGAAAAAAATATGTTGTAGTCTATAAATTTGTAAATAACTAAAGGGGTTTTTTATCTCCAAAAACGAGTTAAACATTTGGAAAACCTGTTTAAATGGTGTTTTGTTATCTTGTCAGTCCAAGGGAAATAGGGATTTTGTATTATAAAGGAAAGTGCTAAAAACTTTGTAGTTTCTTTTCATAATTTAGGAAATAGGGAGTTTGCGTTTTGTTGAAAAACAGCTTACCTGGGTGTTTTCTTTCCTAAACACACCCTTACATTTTCTGTATTCTTATAGTAATTTGTTAAATGTGGATGCAGAGATGATCCTGATCTTGACAGAATGCTGAAAGACAGAGTGAGATGGGGCGACCCTTTCGCACATTTAGTAAAGGTAACTATTTTAACATATAATCTCGGTTATTAAATGCATTTGTATATCCTCCTTTTCTCACTGACATCACTTGTTGAAATTTTCAGAAGAAGCATTCTGAAGTGGTTCTTGAAGATATAGGAGATAACGAGAAGATGAAAGAATCTGGTTTTATAGTTCCTCAAGAAGTCCCTAAGCACAGCTGGTTAAAGAGGGGGTTTGACGCTGCACCAAACCGTTACAATATCAGACCAGGAAGGCATTGGGATGGTGTTGATCGCAGTAATGGTTAGTCTATTGCAGTTTTTGTTGATTCAGATGCTTTAAATTCTAACGTTGAGTTGGCAAGATGGGAGGGTTAGACGGGTTGGGTTAGGGTAACGGGTGAAAACGGGTTTGGGCTTCATCTGCAAGCACTTAATTTGTTCATCTGATTACATAATCTTTGTAATTTATTTAGGAGATTGTATGTATTACAATAGACTTTCAGCGACTTTCAACCCGACCCGTTTTTAGCTAACTTTTTTTATTTGAACCATTTGAGCTAAAACACAACTGAATACAACTCATTTATATGTATATGGTCGAAATTGCCACCTATAAATAATTTATCATTAAAACACTGATAGCTATATTTTGGTAAAAAAAGATCTTTTCCTCTAGCATTTGTAGCATAGACAATGTTACTGGAATATATACTGTATGTGGTGCATTTATTTTCCGATGTATGGTAGAAACATTTCCAATAGGCAATTGTAATTTAGCTCCTTTGGCTATTATTTTTCTTGCAGGATTTGAGAAGCAAATATTCAATAGGCAAAATGAGAAGCAAGCCACAGAACGAGAAGCATACTTGTGGTCGGTTGCCGATATGTGAAGTATGCCAGAACACAAAGTTCAGATGCTTGTGATGTTAGCTCTAAGTTGTAGTTTTGATAAAAAGTGGAACGAGAAGCTTAACCATGGTTGTTATCTGATATGTTATGTTGGCTAAAACAGAAAATCTGATACTTGTGATTATGCCCGAAGTTGTCATGATCTCTGATTCTGGACCATGATCCTTGTTTTTGCTTGCTTTTGCATATTTACAGGAATACGTAAAGTCCCTGAATTTTTAGATTCTTTGTACTTACTTTACTAGAAA
This sequence comes from Artemisia tridentata subsp. tridentata, assembly GCA_021014915.2. Classification (NCBI taxonomy): domain Eukaryota; kingdom Viridiplantae; phylum Streptophyta; class Magnoliopsida; order Asterales; family Asteraceae; genus Artemisia; species Artemisia tridentata. The sequence goes on along the minus strand of CP139502.1, from coordinate 216,850,870 downwards.
GAAGTGTGTCGTTTAAGTTTTGCTTTCATGAGCATGCAATATGTTTATACTTATGAGATTAGCCAAATAGTTCACTTGGAAAAGGAAAGCTAGATGAGAAACAATTTGACAGAAAGAATGTTTAGTCTGATGTCGCAACAAGGACAGGTGGATACCAGTCAAAATGGTTGCTTTTTTTCTTTGGAACTGGTCAAAAAGAGTTCAGTGAGGTAAAATATTTCGTTCATCCTTTTTAAACTTTATTGAGTGATGAGTGTAAAAAAAGGATGTTCCTAAATATGTAAACTAAGGCATGAAATTTTGTGGCTGGGTATCATTTTTGCTCTAAGCCACGTTTACAAAAAATGAATTTTGCTTTGTCCGAACATATACGTCAATAGATGTGAACAAAATCTATTATCTAGATCTTGGTGGACATGTGACGTAGGAATCGTGGCAGTAACTCGATTCCAAACCTAGCAAAATCTTTTGCACTGTTGGTGCGTTTGGTATGCACAAGGAATGGATTTTCATTCCAATAATGATGTTTGTTTAAACTTTTGACTTTAAAACTATGAAATTATATACAAATATGTACCATACTTGATAGACACTAAAATGGGTAAGATATGATTGTTTCATTCCTGGTCCACATTATTCCTCTATATTATTAACAAGATATACTAAATATGATGATTAAACTAAACAACAATATTGGATTTAATTACTTTGACTCAAGGTTGTCAGTATCGGGATTCTACCTAGGATCGTTTTTGGCTTCACAAGATCGTAATCGTAGGATCAGATCGGGATCGTAAAATCCTATGAAAATGTATATATTTTTGTATAAGGGTTGTAGTTTTGTAATTTTATATATTTCTAGATAATATTTTATATTATAAACGAATCTAAATAGATAATAAAAGAAAAAGTTATATGTTCAAGTACCGTAGTAGTATAACATTAAGAAATATGAGCTTTAAGTAGGATCAGATCGTTTACGATCCTACGATCCTGTGTGCGATCCTACGATCCTACACCGATCTTGCTCCACTTAAGATAAAAAACATGGGCTTTTAGTAGGATCGGATCGTTTACGATCCTACGATCCTGCGTGCGATCCTACGATCCTAGACCGATCCTGATTAAATTAAGATCCTACTACGATCCTGCTCGTTTTTTATATGTAGGATCGTACGATCCTACGATCAGGATCGCGGTTTTGACAACCTTGTTTTGACTCATATCTATTCCTATTCCACCTTATACCGAAACTCATACCGATTGTAATTCATAAGAGCAAACCAAACGGACCCTTAGTCTTTTTCTATTAACTATTTGCAGTGAAGATCCTTATTTTTAATAAAACTAACGAAATTTTTTTTCTAATATTCTAATAGCAGTGTAAAAGTCTATTTCTGAAACTTATAAAATTGGGGTGTTACACGATTACTGCTGTAATGACTACTAGATCAGCTGAGGGTGTAAATTCTTCATCTTGAGAGTATTTCTTGCCTGTTATTGTTCCTGACTCAAGTCTCCAGCCTGGATTGCCTTCTCGATTTATTTCTTGAGTTCTCTGCACTAATTTATGTGATGGCCATGATCGACATGAAACTTGCAAAATTGTCTTGTGTTCCTTTTGCTTTCTTCCCTCAATGGTGGAGGTCGTTGCCGTTTGTCCACGACTTCTTTCTCTGTAGCCAGGATAGGAGAGCTTCTCGCGCCTCAATCCTGGGATCATAACGACTTTCTTCTTGCACCTGACGTGTTTGCCTGGTATCTCTCCTAGCCTCGTAGCTTGGCACAAGTTGTCTACCACTGTTGTTGTTGCTTTTGTCTTCAGTCTTTATGATATTCCTTTTACTTGTTTTTTCTGAACTCCCTGGAACAATCCGGCAGTTCTTGCTATGTTTTTGGTGTTTTACGAGTAAGCTTAATGTAGAATTGACCCTTAATGATGTTGCCAATGAATGCCGAAATCTTCTGGTCGTCCCTGACTCTTGGGATTTTGCTTACTTCGTGATTAAATCTTTCGGTGAAATCGATCAGGTGCTCATTCTAGACTTGTTTGATGAATTGTAGGTTGACGTAATTGCATGTGTATTCCCTTCTAGGTTGGAAGGTTTTTTTTTTTTTTTTTTTTTTTTTTTTTTTTTTTTTTTTTTTTTTTTTTTTATGAATTTTTCCCTAAGATCTTCTTATCCCTTGATACCGCCATTCTCTAGGCCTTTGAGCCAAACGACGCCCTGTTAAGGTGCATTGAAACAGGTGACAGGCCATTGGGCTATTCCAGGCGTTTGTTTTCGCCGCGCATTTGAATTCACAGATGTGTGAATCGGTATTTGTGACTCCATCATTCATGTGTAGGTAAGCTAGAAGCTTCAAGCTTACTGGAAGTTGACAGTCCGCAATCCATTACACGAATTGGTGTCTCTCTATTTTCAGGGCACAAAGGTGTTCATGCATGTCATCACCAACTGTCTTGTAGTTGCAATGCTCGTTTCTTTCTAAACCCTGGTCATTAGTGTGTTAAACAGGTCTATGGATGAGGCTTGTTGTTGTAAGCTTCGTCCGGACCACTCCTGTACCTCTGGACATATCTTCCCGTACGGACTACCGATTACCATCAGCCATACTGACCGACAGGAGCGCCGTCACCCACACTGAGCAGTCACATCAGCCACCACCTATCCAGATTTCCCGGGATTGTGTTCCCCACGTGGCCTGACATCTGTCTGCTATGTCAGGCATATGTCAGACATAGGTCAACTCGCTTGATCCCGAGGTAAATAGGTACAGTAGGTTTGGGTAGTATAAATACCCAAACCTCATTTATGATTTGCATTCAATTCTCATAGCAATAGCATTTACTCTCACTTTACTATTCCAATTGTCTGTACCCGATACTTACTCTCACGCCGGAGGTTGACCTTGGGAACAACCCCCAAGGTGAGCCTAACATGTGCTTCTCGCGTGCAGGAAACTCTAAAAGTCGAAGGATCGTATCCGAAGGCTTTCACAAGGAAGTAGGACCCACCTGCGGGATTTTACTTCAACAAATTGGCGCCATCCGTGGGACCCGCTATTCAATCTACCGAAGCATTGAAATGGCTGGCCCTACCTTTCATGTCCATTCCCCCCGTCTCGAAGACGGAGAGAATGAAATAAACAACAACAACCAGTACGAGCTCGACGGTAACGTCCAACACGAAGTCGAGAACCACAATGAGTATGAACCCAATAACAATCACAACCAACACGAACCCGACAACCGCAACCAATATGGAACCGACAATATCCGGAATGGGAATGAACGCCTGGGCGGAGATTCTCCCAGCCTGCAAGAGATGATTGTGACCCAAGTGGCGTCGCTAACGGAACTTATCAAAAAACACAACAGGCTGACCGGGAGTGCTATTAAGCCGATACAATTAAATTTTGAAGACGAAGAGAATTTGAGCCAAGTAAAGGATAAAGAAAAGGATGATGACCTGCATAAACCTTTTAAAGAGACGTCGAGATTACCGTTCACTCGCCGCATTGTGGAATTCTCTGGGCCAAGTCACACCATGCCACTTAATATGAGGTTCTATGATGGATCAACGGATCCGAACGATCACCTTACAAGGTTCATAGGAGCTGCTAATCAAGGGGAATGGCCAATGCCTGTGTGGTGCCGAATGTTCCAACAAACGCTTGATGGAGCAGCAGGTGGATGGTTTGAAAGGTTAGAACCCGGGAGCATCGATAGCTGGAACGAATTGAGGGAACAATTCTCCATGAGATTTTCGCTCCGGAAAAAGTGTATAAAGAATCCTACAGAGATCACAAAAATTGTCCGGCGAGCTCACGAGTCCCTCTTGGACTTCAAGGAAAGATGGACAGACGAGGCAAGTTACATAAGTGGCGTGCCGGAAATCATGAAGATCTCCGCCTTCATGAGTGCATACAGATGTCCGACCCTCGCCAAAAAGTTCTCCGATAGGGTTCCGCACACAGTTACGGAGATGTTCACCAGGGTAGATGATTTCATAAGGGCCGAAGAAGCATACCGTAGTACGGAACTGCCGAAGGGTGAGGGATTCGACTCGAACAGAAAAGGAGCACAAGGCTTTAAAAGTGACAGGCCGCGAGTAGAGCGCCGAAGTGATTACAGACAGAAGGACGCGTACCATCCCTATGTAGCTCCTCTCCGAAGCTTTCACCGCAGTGATCTTCCCCGCAGTGATCTTCCCCTTCTAGAATACCGCCGCAACGACCCGCCCAAACAGGTCCACCATCGAGCGGGTCGTTGTCGTTGACCAAGCCCCCCAGGGAAATCCTGGCCACAGAACACCATTTGAACTTACCACCCCCTCCCCCAACGGGAAACAGACCGAAAAGGGAAAATTTGGATAAATACTGCGAGTACCATAGGGAAAAAGGACATCTCACTGATGATTGCTTCCAACTGAAGAAACAGCTGGCATTTGCTTTAGAATCCGGAAAGCTGGACCATCTCCTGAAAGATTTCAGGCAGCAGGACGCGGGGAAGGGTAAGGACCAACAAAAGAAGAACAATAATGGAAAAGCCAAAGTAATCAATCTGATAGAAAACTTACCTAATAATCAGGAGTCGGAATCAGAGCATGGGAGTGAGGGATGGATGGACGTCCCAATAAATTTCCCTCCCACCACGTTCGAAAGCTTGTCATATGAACCCCTCATTGTAGAAGGCAGTATCGGAGGAAATCTGGTCTGGAAGGTATATGTGGATGGAGGGTCATCAGTAAACATCATGTACGAGCATTGCTTCGATAAGCTCAACACCAAAACAAAGGCTCAGATTCAAGTGACCAACACCGCACTGATAGGTTTCTCAGGAGAAGGGAGCAGGCCAAGGGGGAAGGTTGCCTTGGAGGTACTCTTCGGCAACTGTCAAAAGCACCGAAAAGCAGTCATGAAATTTTATGTGATACAATCTCCGTCATCCTACGATGTGATCTTGGGGAGAGCCGGGCTCAGGGAACTACGAGCTATCACCTCGGCAAGCCATTCCATGATGAAGTTCCACACCCCGGAAGGGATTGCAACCTTGACTACTCGGCTAATCACGAAGGCCGAATGCCAAAGCTTCAAGGAAAATCGGACAGAGATCGTCCCAAAAGAGGCCAAAACTCTCAACCTTGGGACGAATAGGGTGTCGAAAAAAACAAAGGTAGGCTTCGAGGGCTCCGAAGAGAAAGACGTTGCTGGAACAGTGCTACCAAGGGAATACCTGGACCTCTCGCATCCTGGAATTCAAAGAAAACAAGTAAAGAAGCTTTGACTTCAAAACCTCTGCATAAAGGCTTTGATTTCAAAACCTCACCTGAAAAACCAGCATCGGGCGGCCAAATCACTGCAATAACAGATTTACGATGTAGTTTACTCTCGGAATTGTCTTTTGTAGAAGATGTAAACTAACACTTATTAGTATCTATGATAATCTGTGATCCCCCAATTTCCGGACAAATTTTTACAATTATAGAATGTCATGTGCGCTGTCACTCCGTCTAAAATAATAACGGATCGTGAAAAACACTCCCTCTCTCACGAGCGGATCGCGGAAAACACTCCGTCTAAAATAATAACGGATCGTGAAAAACACTCCCTCTCTCACGAGCGGATCGTGGAAAACACTCCGTCTAAAATAATAACGGATCGTGAAAAACACTCCCTCTCTCATGAGCGGATCGTGGAAAACACTCCGTCTAAAATAATAACGGATCGTGAAAAACACTCCCTCTCTCACAAGCGGATCGTGGAAAACACTCCGTCTAAAATAATAACGGATCGTGAAAAACACTCCCTCTCTCACGAGCGGATCGTGGAAAACACTCCGTCTAAAATAATAACGGATCGTGAAAAACACTCCCTCTCTCACGAGTGGATCGTGGAAAACACTCCGTCTAAAATGATAACGGATCGTGAAAACACTCCCTCTCTCATGACCGGATTGTGGAAAACACTCCGTCTAAGTCAAATAAAATAAAATAAACACTGTCGCAAAGAGTACACTCCCTCTCGCGTACAACGCTAAGTCAAATAAAATAAACAGCGAAGCAGTAGAACGCCCGCGAGATCTAGTCCGTGGACAACTCAGACGGATAACGAAAGTTGCGCCGACTGTAAAACATCAGAACATGGAAAACAGACCATCAGCAAAGCCCAGCGGAAAGCACGTACCGTCACAAAACAGAAGGGACTAAACAACCTAGTATGCACAACGAATACAATAATCCAACAAACCTTCGTCCGACTAGACCATCAGAAGCTACAAGTGTTGCAATTTCCGATCACAACGACAATTCTTATTACATGTACTTAACGGTTATTACAAGCAGTTTAGTACGCGCGATTCGGCGAAATATCAATACACACAATGTTCAAACACAATGGTCGTCTTTATTACATTCTTAAAAAAAAAAAAAAAAAAAAAAAAAAAAAAAAAAAAAAAAAAAAAAAAAAAAGAGAGAGAACTAAGGATCATTACCAACACCCTTCTCTCCGGACACAACGGTAACCTACTTGTCTTGCGCTCCAGAAGAGGTCCCGACCCCTTGAGCTTGCTCGGCGACCGGAATTTGAAGCTGGGGAAGGGCCACATCAGGGAAAATCTTCATTAATTCACCCAATGGCAGACGGTAAGAATCCGAGAGCTTCTGAACATACGGATACTGAGCTTCGAAAAGCTTTCTGTACTCCGCCTTCCAGATTGCTGGAGCACTATAATCCAACTTGTCAAATTTGGAGTGAAGTCTTTCGAGGTCATCCTCCTTTCGCTCATACTTCAGACCATTTAGAAAATCGGCAGTGTAAGACAGACTGTAAACTCTCCCCATGCTCTTCTTATACTCATCACTGATAAAGAGCCTACGGCAGGCCGTCGGGAGCAAATCTTTAACAATATGATGACGAGCAACCTCCGACCGACTTACCTCCACAACCAGCTGCTTGTTCTCCCTCTCCAGCCTCTCCACTGCTTGATTCTTCTCCCTCAGCTCCTGCTCTAACTTCCCAACTTTCTCTGCATGAGTATCAACTTTTCTCCTCCAGTCGTCCCTATCTCTCTCTGCCTCGCTCAGCCGTTCAGATAAAACCCTCTCTCGGTCAGAGGCACCAGAACGTGCGTCACCCAGCTCCTTCTTGAGAACATCAAACTCCCTCACCAACCTCTCATACCGACCAAGCTCCGCGCTACGTTCTTGTATCGCAGTCTTATACACACGGTCCAGCTCCTGGTACTCGGACAAACATCGATCAAAACGAGAAAGCAATTCGGCCTGCATAGCAATCCCACCCCAGCCTGCACATAAGCCAAATGAACCAACTGGTTGGTAGTCTGCTCATCCAAAGAGATCTGCTCAGCCGGAGGGGTCAGATGCGCCAGCAGTTCACGGCAAGCCTTGTAAGAATCCAACCGCACAGTGGGCGGCAGCGACCAGCCGGGAACGAAACGTTCCCCCTCAGACAGCCTCTCATCTGGAACAAATTAAAATAAGTCAACGAAGCTCAAGGGCAAAAAGAATCCACAAGACAAAACTCTCACCTTCCCTAGCCGATCGATGTTCGGTGGAAGGCCCTCCTGCGCCGCGCGAGAGATTCTCCGATTGTGCAGTATGATCAATATATGCGGAATGATCTGAATAAAAGAGTGACAATAAAAAATATATAAGGAAAGATCGAAGCATATGACAACAAAACAAGACGATCTGAAAAGAATATATCTTACCATCGGACTGGGTCTCGGCCGTACGTTCCATCTCCGCTATGCCTCCAGCCAGACTAACTGTTCTAGCCCCAGCTCCCAGCTCAATCCCTCCAACTCCCACGCCCTTGCCCACATTGTTACCTCCGGTATTCTCAGCCCTTCGCGGCTGAAGCTCACGAATAGGAGATACATCCAGAGTATGCTCAGACGAGGCATTCCCCTCAACCGCTATGACAATCTCCGGTCTGCTCCCGCCTTTCTTCTTCCTTCTTTTAGTAGAAGACGGACCCTCGGAGTCCTTTTTCCTCTTCTGCGGCTCCGCCGCACTCTTCTTCTTTTCCTTCTCCAGCTTAGCAGTAATTACATTCTGATCGGGCCTCTCGACCACCTTCTGCAAAAGGGTTGTCTCAGGAATGGAACTTCCGGGTGCCAGCGAGTCAGTAGTACGTTTCGGTACTTCATTCTGTTCTCCTGCAGGATCCCCCCTTTCGACTTCGACCCCAATCTCCAACGGAAGCTCCAAATATTAGGACATGGTAACAACTGCAACGAAAAATAGTAATAAGGCAAGATCAAAACCAAAAAAAAAAAAAAAAAAAAAAAAAAAAAAAAAAAAAAAAAAAAGAAAGAAAAAGAAGAGAAACGGACGCTATGGAAAATTAACTAAGAAAGTTCATATTACCATGCCCATCAGCATCCTTTAGAACGCCCTTATACCCAGGATACTCGAAAACTCTATTAAGTCCCGTCATCCATAAGAGAGCCGCTGAAGGCTGCCTTAAAGGAATCAATTTCTTGGCAATCAACTGAGCATCCCTATCAGAATACGACTTCGGGAACACGTCTGTGACTTTAGAATCCCTATGCCTCCACGGCATTGCATGCGGAATTGCTCTTCGGTCTATTAAAAAGAAATGATCTTTCCAGTGCTTTAATCCTGTCAACACCTCCTCAAAGCACTTCATGGCTTTGCTACCTGTTTGGTTCTCAAAAGAAAACCAGTGCCCCTGCTTGCACAATCTATAGAAAACCCGGAAAAGAGGGACGGTCAGCCTCACTTCCAAACTATAACACCGAATTTCAAACATGGTCACCCTATTCAAACCTATCGGTACCAGTTGAGAAATGTGCACTCGGAAATACCCTATCACCGCGAGTAAAAATGTAGAAAAAGGAACCCTAATACCCCCCGTCCTAAATTGATGAACGTAAACCCCAATTTTATCATCCGGTAACATATCCATTGTCATACCGGGCAGAGGAAGCACGGGCTGTAAATCCGCAGGAATACCAAACTCCTCAACCACACGATCTAGTTCTCCTTGCTTCAGTTTCGAAGTATGTACATGCATGTCAAATTTGGGGACTATCCTACTAGGCTGAGGACCAATCTTACTAACTACAGGAGCGTTCTTCGAGGGGTTCGTTTCAACGGCCATTTCTAAAAAGGATGCCGAGGACAGGAAACAAAGATAATTACAAAAAAGGAAGAGAACGCACCTCAACAGATTGCACAACGGTTCACCGAACGTGGAAAACTAAAAGCATCAAAGATCAGAGAGAAATGCGCAGTGAAAAATGAAAAGTGAGAGAAGACATATATATAGGGAGGAACCTTGAAAGAAGCAAAAGCGCCACGTCAGTCTGTCACCTTCTAACGTGGCAAAACGTGGAACGTCCGATTTCCACGGAGAATTTACAGTTGGCACAAAACTGCCACGCATAGCTAAAATAACGATATTTTAGCCCATGGGCCTGAAACTCAACAAGCCCAACAAGGCTTACTAAAGCCCTCAACCAACCAGCGAGTAATCCGACGACCCACCACATTCAAAATAAGAACCACGAATCGCAGGACCGAAATCTCCAAGTATTGCACCATCGACTCAGAGTCGATAGTCCAATACTGGGGGGGGGGACATGTTAGCATTATGAATCAGAATGATGTTTCCGAAAAGTAAAAACATGGCATAGATACCTCCGAAAGTCATCTACATCAATATCCGCAACACAGAAATTTCCAAGCATTGTACCATCGACTCAGAGTTGATAGTCCAATACTGGGGGGGACATGTTGGCGTATGTGTCCGGACGTCATAGCTTCGTCCGGACCACTCCTGTACCTCCGGACATATCTTCCTGTTGGTCCCTTTACACGCTTAGAGTTAACTAGAAAGTTAATCTATTTGTGTTTATGACTAATACAATGTTTATGATTAAATCTAACAGTTATAAAACGTGAATATAAAAACACAATATTTTTCAACGTTTAAATTCTTATTAGAAATAATTCCAAGAATCTATTACCCAAGTGTTTTGCGGAACAAACACTTGGGATTGAATAGACAAGGGTTTGTGGTGTCTCCTATCGAAACTCAAGTTTTGCTTGAGTGGTAACAATATACCCACTGAGCTATCTCAGTGAGTTGTATACTCTTTGTAGGAGAGAAGTTACTTTGTAAAAGTTCTAAGCTTTCAATATACAAAGCACACTTAACTTCTCTCCATCTGATCTATTTATACACAAGTAATCTAAGTATAAGTGATTAAAATATTACAAGTTGTTGAGGTAGCGTGTCTGACAATTGCAAATAGTAATTGTCATTTCCAAGAACCAATAGGAAAGGGCTAATAAGACTTTGGGAGTTGTTGGCTGACACTCCATGACTTTTAGCCGCAATAGGGAAGGTTGGTATCTGATAAGATAAAAGTGTTTGGTCTGACACTTTTATCTTCTCAGATCTTTCCCTTTTGTTCCCGCCTTTTCTTCAGGCATTGGTTCCTCAGTCTTCAATCACTTTGTTGTTGAGGAGACTGGGGTTCAGTGAGTTCTTGTCCAACACTCACTGAACCATCATCTTCTTCTTTGGCTTAAGTCCTACTCAGGGAGTACCGCCTTCCTGAGAGTGAGTCCTTTATTGAACTCGCCTTAAGCATCCTGAAGATGACTCACTGAGAGACTGTTCTCTCAGTGACTTGAATTGTTCTCGGTTTAGCAAACACTTAGCTTAATTTGTGTTCAAATCCTGTTTAAGATAATTGGGTGTTTTACGAACCCAACAATCTCCCCCTATTTGGATATAAATTATGCCCAAGTGTTTTGATCAGTATGAGTGAGCTAAAGTCTTCTGCTCATACTGAATGTACTAGAAAATAAATAAGGATATTGATATAGCAAAACATTCATCAATTTATTCATATCATTACAAGTCCTATTATTCTAAGTACAAAATACTCAAGGTTCCTGAACAAGACCTATGAGTTCAAGTTTCGCCTTCTTTGACATCAACACCTCTTTATCAGGTCGATCCTTCATCATTTGATCCATCATCCTGACAAACTCCTCATTTTCAGGTCTCCTGATATTAAGCGCCATCAGTTTGTAAGCAAGGAGTGTTGTCATTTCCACTTTATCGATGTCAGAGACTCTTTGAAAGGCTTCCTGACCAAATTCATCCACAAAGAAGATACCATACTCAGGTTCCTTGATGACCAGGTTGGGACGGAACTTGACTCCCTGAGGAGTAGTCCTGTTGCAATGAAGTGCAGCTATGTATTGTTCAGGTTCAATATCCACAGCTTTTCTTTTCTTCCCAGTCTTCTGAGTAAGTTCAGGGATAGCCAGTCCCTGAGAAGCAAGTGCCCTATCATGGTCAATTCTGAGACTCTTGACCACTCTTGCGAGTTCATCATACTTGGCACTCAGAGACTTGATAAGGTTTGGGGCATTCTTGCTTGTGGTTTTCTTCCTTAGGATGGGCATCATCATATCCCATTCTCTTAACCCATAGTCTGAAAATTTGATTGTTGGAAGGTGTTCAGACTTTCTTGGACCTCTATGTATCGTTATGCTCAGGGGTTTTGTGTTGTGAATGGAGATGTCAGTGATAGTGCCTTCATCCTTGGTTTTAGTCATGTGCCATACATACCTCTCATATATCCTCTGCCTCTTTTCTTCCTTAAGTTTGGCTTGTTTGTTGTGTTCCTTAAGGAGTTCAGCCTGAAGCTTGAGAAACTTATCCCCTTTGATGTCCTTTTTCTCAGACTCCTTGATCACTTCTTTGGCAACCTTATAAATTTCAGACCTGTTGAGTTCCAGCTCTTTCTCTTGTTCCTTCCTGAGCTCTTCTTGGTGTAAAATTTCAGCAAGTTGTTCAGGAGTCCCATAGACCCTTCTCCCATCCTCTAAATCAACATAGAACGGTGCATCAGGATCTGCACGTCTTTCAGTTGAAGCCTTGACTAAGCGTGCTTCAGGAGGAGGGTTTGTTTCAGTCACCATGATTTTCTTCCCTTTGTCAATGGGAGGAGGTTGACTGGTGGATGTCTCAGGGATAGTTACCAAAGCAGAAGTAGGGTCAGGGATTGGAGGATCATCATTTTTCTCCCCCTCAGCAGATGGTGGAGCTTCAGTGGAGACACCTGCTGACTGAGGAGGTGGAGGAGTATGAGAGGCCTGAAGAATGGATAGGATGTCTGAGACCATAGACTTTGTTTCAGAAGTCTCATTCTTCACGGCACTTAATTCGGCAGCCATATCCTTCTGGTGGGTGGTGAGTTCAGTGACTTGGGTGGTGTAGTGGGTGACCAGCTCATTATGTGTTGTTGAGAGCTGCTCAAAGGCTGAGGAGATTCTGATCAGGTGCTCCTTGGATGCAATAACAGCCTGATGAATGGACTCTTGCTGTGTCCTTAAACCTTGAAGATCTACCCCCTGAAGGAGCTTTAGAAGCTCAGTAATGCTGGTGGAGGTGGACGCCTGAGAGGCCAAGTATGCATCCAGTCTATTGACAAATGTGGGATCATCTGTAAGATGTTCTTGTACTGATTCGATAGCCTTGAGGATGTTGGACAGTTCCTGATGCTGTCCAGTGGCTATGTCATCTACAGATTTGTTCAGGTCGCCAAGTTGTTTATCAGTGAGGGTGGCGGCCTGAAGAATCTTTGCCTGAGATTCTTCTACAGAAGCCCTGAAGTCAGCATAGGAGGCTGCCACTTCAGTGTGCTTATCCCATTTCTCATCTGTAAGAGAGTTGTAAAGACCTTCGTTGGCTTTGCGAAGGAATTTTGCCATTTGTCTTTCAGAAGCCGGATGAGCATTGTCATACTTTTGCAACCACTTAGGAGTGGTTGAAGCACCTGATGATGATGATGAGGTTGATTGAGAACTGGGTGGTTGATCCTCAGGATGAGTAGAAGAATGTTGTTTCTCAGAGGGCTGAGGAGGGCTTAATTGACTTTCCATTTCCTCCTCAGCATCAGGGATATCATCATCACCAAAATCAATCTCCTCCTCTGACTCATCAGCCAACAAATTTTCATAGTCAGCCAGAGAAGGAGCCTTCAGGATATCCGGCTCCCCCTCAGAAGAGGGCTCACCTTCGTTGTGGCCAGGTCCTGTCTCTTTTGTCATAATAACTGGTGGGGTTTGACCAGCCTGACTAGTCATAATAACTGGGGGGTTTGCCCTTCCTGACTTTTAGGGTCAGTTCCTGAGAGAATAAAAGTGCCTGTGGTGGGTTTGGGTTCCGTATCGGCGGGTGGTTTATATCCCTCCGAGTCTTTGTCCCCCTGAGCACCTTCATCCACTGATGGGTGTTTTCCAGTGGAATCATGAGGCACTATTGGTGATTGTTGATGGCCTCCCTTCCCATCAGGATTGTGCTGTCCTTTTGGGGATTTAGAGGCCTGAACTCCCTGAGACTCTAAGTGTGATTGCTTAGAGACGTTAACGGGATGTGAATGAGTATGGGTCCCCTTCTCAGTGGAGTAGTACTGCTCCACCGAGGATATAGAACCCTGAATTCCCTCAGGCTCTGATTGTGATTTATCAGAGCCTTCATTAGGATGTGAGTGGGTGGATGCTCCTGACCCTTCTGACTTGTTTTTGTCAGTAGGGACATTAGGAAAGGGTTTGCCCGAGGATACTGAGGATGATTGCTCAGCACCCTCCAGAGGCGTTTGTTTTGTGGCCAATGTGGTCTCTTTTATGGGAGTCTTAGAGGTCAAGGTCACAACAACTTTCTTGGTGCCTGAGGCAACAGTCTCAGTGACGAGTAGTTTAGGTCTAACCACCTTACTGGATTGTCCCCCTTTCCCTTTGGTCTTCTTCACCTTCTTGGTTGGTGAAGGAACTGGTGAGCATACATTTTCACCCTGAATCACCATTAACATGTAGGTGGTCAGGGCGACTGGTTGTACCTCAGTAATGTCACTACTAAAGTTGGTCTTATGCAAGACGTCAGGTTTTGTACCTTGATCGTCAGACCTTAAGTAGTCAGAACCAAGAAGATCCTGAAGCACACAGGAAATGAACCTAGGATAAGACATGTGTCTTTGCCTATGTTTCCCTGAGAGCTTTGACACGAGGTCACGGAAGATTATTCCTCTGATATCAATTTTTCTACCCTCCAAGAGACTGAACATCATCAATTGTTGTGATGAGTTCAACTGCTCAGTGGAGGATTTGTTTCCTCCGAGTACCTGAATGACGAATGTCATCATAAGTCTCCAGACAGAGTGAAACCATGTCTTCACTATTGGAGCCTTTGCTAGCAAGGCTTCAGGGGACTCGGTAGGACGCCTAACATCATGAGGCCCTAGGAAAAGCATTTCAGCTTTTATTTCCTGATCAGTAGGGTTTGCCTCAAAGTTCTCAACAAAGTTAAGACCTGTGGCCATGATGAAGGTCTTGTAGTTCAGGGAGAGAGTCCTAGTCCCATTCATCACAGTGAAAGTGATGATCGACTCTTTGGTGTCCTTAGGGCTAGTAGCCGTTGCGGTACACCAAAACTCCCTGAGATAGTCATTATAAATGACTTCTGGGGTAGTTGTAAAAGCTGTGGCAAGGAAGCAGTTTTTTAAATACTTAACTACATCCTTGTAACCCCCATATTGCTGGGGATAGTGGAAATTTTCAACCACATTGTTTTTGGTCAGGTCCACGCCGTCCATTGTGAAGTTCACATTGGGGGCGGTGGTTATAGCATTAGAGGAAGCCATTTTATGATCTGGTTTTGGTCGAAAAAATGGTCGGATGTTTCTAAATGCTAAGAACACACACACAATTTGTTTTGAGAGAGAAAAAGGGCAGAGTTTGCTTATAATTTTCAAAAACGTGTGTGTGAATTCTTTTGAATGGGTATTGATGCGCGTGTATGTCGTTGCGGTTTAGCAGTATTAATGCCTACTCAAGTTTTAAATTTATATTTAGCCGACTTATCAATAACACACACACTTAACGAGCAGTGTACCCGGTCAGTATGAATATAATGGTAAGTAGAGTGTCGATCACTAAGAGTGGAACGTATTATCTCGTTATCCTAATCAGTATTTTAATATATTAAGTTAGCTATACAACCTAATCTATCGCAAGGGGGTTCAGCCTGAGAGACTGGCACGATTTGGTTGCAATTAAATAATAAACTAAACCAATAGGCACGAATCAGCGAATAGCACACACGTACACAGATAAATACTCGAGACAATAAGAAGGCTGTCCTGATAGATAAGTAGTTTGTCACTTGTTTTATTGCTAGTTTTATATGAAGTGTATAGTTCGATGCAACGCACCGAGATTAAGTCCTTTCTCGTTGGTTCTAATCTTATCGGCGAGTAAACCCTTAATGATTACTTATGACTATCCTATTTATCTTTCTTCCTACTTTTCTATAGACGATAGAATGCATAGGCGATCTAATAAATAGGCGAGGGCAGAGGCATGGCGACCCGATCAACGCTCAGCTAGACACAGAGGTTATCAATGCACTAATAAAAGTCACCAAAGACATCAACATATAAACTTTAATTAATGAGAAAGCAGTTTTAAGGGAGTGCAATCTTTCCGTTGTCACATTACACAAGCCACCAATCTTGATGAATTAAAGTTTACTAACACAATAAAACAAAACTACTTAATGAATTAAACACATGCAGCACCTTCTTACAGCTCTTGTATCTTCGTTTGGGTATGTCTTGTGCTGCCTTAATCGACTGAATTCGTCCTAGGTTTCTGTACTTCGGTCTTCGGATATAATATTAGGCCTCCCCGAATTCGTCTGGTCTTGGGGTATTTATAGTTTCTGTCTGAGGGTAAGATGCGGCGCATCTAGTAAGTAGATGCGGCGCATTGACTTAACTTCGCGTGGGGTCCAAGATTATAATATTCAGGAATATTCGTACACCGCCAGAAGATGCGGCGCATGTCCTCTTGTATCTTGGATCGTATCTGGTGAAATATTGATAGTGATGCGCCGTATGTAATAAGTGAGATGCGGTGCATCTGGAGCAGATTCATCTTGATCTTGTCCATTTCAGTAGACTCTTAACTTCTTGCATGTTTTGCTCCATAATAAGTCCAAAATCGCCAAGTTTCACCAAATGCTTGTTTTTACCTGAGAATTACAAAAGTAAACGATTAAGTATCAATCCTCATACATAATATAATAAAACAAGTCAAATAATTAGGATAAATGATAGTAATAAAATGTACTTATTTGAGTTCATCAAATATCCCCCCACTTGAACTTTACTTGTCCCCAAGTAAACCTTAGAATTAATCTTATGAAAATGTATCCTAAAAGATATTAGGATTTATTTTTATATTTAAGCATGTATTCATTTTTTTGTCATAATCACACAACCAAATACTTAACGAATTAGAAGTTAAATAAAATAATTTGATAAAAGCAAATCTAATCGTTTAACTGTCCAGTCGTGACGAATATTCTATCATAAGCTTGGCAAGCATACACATCTCCCCCACTAAAGCCAAGGAATAACAAGTCTAAAGCGGTAAAAAGGGTTTTGAGGCTTAAAGGGTTAATTATTCTCCTTAATCTCTATCGATCTCAAATTCCAGAAAAGGCGACAAAATCACAAATACATGATCGAATCCACGAACACGATACTTGCAATTGCTCAAATCCTTAACTCGAATAGGCTAAATGTAAAACCCTAAAATCGGTAATCGCACTACATTCGATAACTTAATTATAACCTAAGTTTAATAATAAGATTTTAGACATTATAAACTATATGTTATCAACCATAATAAACCTTAAGCTATACATTATGACTTAATATAAAATGATCCTACATATCCTAAGCCTTTACATCACACTTTTTTTTTTATATATATGTTGTACACGTTTTTCTTTTCTCCTTTCTTTTATGGGCATTATGGGAACCGAATGTGTGCTGTTCCATTCCTCCTTCACACGTCTATTTGAAAAATATGGGATAGGATCAAAAAGAGAGTTGACCAAGTAATATTTCACATAAATAAAAGATTTAATCTTCCATTTTGTTAGCAAAGATCTCGGCACCTCTTCCTTTTATCCCACATTTATAACAAACCGTATACCATTTCCCCACACACACTTAAAAACCCTAAAAACTAAAATATACTCGGCTGCTACCTCTCTTTTCTTCATTACTGTTCGACTCAAAAACAAAATAAAGGAGACCAAGGTTTGGTGTACGAATCGTTGGAGTTGTAGTGTCGCAATCCGAACACTAGTCTGCCCCATTCGATCTCTTTTACAAGTCGACACTAAGGGCAATATGGAGTAAATCTGTCCGAACTAGAAACAAGAAAATACACACCGTTTATCTCTTGTGTTTGGCGGCCAAGAAAGGAAGAAGGAGAAAGAAAGAAGGTACGAAGGAGATCTAGCAAGCGAGTTCTGTTCGTGGTGATTCTTAGGTTAGTGATCGTGGTGTCTCATCCTTGGGGTAATCGGAGTGTGGTGGTGTGATCCGAGTTATATACCTTCGTTCTTCTCGTCTCTTCGTTTTCCTTCGATACAAGGTATTTAAATTTTTCTAACTTGTCCTAAACCATGCATAGGTCATACGCCATATATACTACACAAATGAAGTTTGAAACACTCTGTTAACCTTATGGAACTTGGGTATCCACACACAAGTCTATGACGTATGACAATCACTAAAATGACGATCACCAATATGTTTCCGTCCGTTTCACAAAAGGGTTATACGAAGATAGATATGTTTTGATATGTTATGATATGCTTTGATATGATATGATATGGTGACTGGGGCTGGGTGCAATCCACTCCTTTCACACCCCTGGGAGCTAGCTACTCCATTTGAAGAATGAGGACACCCCTCATATTATCTGATTATCTGAGAGGTCTCCCCTCTATATGATTATGAAGATATGATATGATATGATATGATATGATTCTGGGCTCGTGGTGGATTACTGTCCTAAACCTTTACTCTTTATACCTTTACTTATATCTTATTCATTATGCTACTTCTGTTTACTTTCGTTTCCGTTTATTATATATCTGTTCACTGGGCTTTTTAAGCTCAGCCGCACGTTTCGTTTCGTGTGCGGCAGGTTTTAGTTGGAAGCTGGGTATGAGTGAAGAGACTGTTGGACTTAGAAGACCTTGATAGTTATTTCTGAAGTAGAAGTCATTAGAAGGATTGCATTGCAGACTTAGTATTTAGCTTTTGTTTCCTTTGTAACCTTGTGTATTCAGTATTTCATTTGTAACCTTTGAGAATCTTTGTATTACTATTGAATGTATGCTTTGTTTTGATCTGATATGAAACCATTAATGTGAACTTCTACCCTTGCCGGGTTGGGGTGTTACAATTATGGTATCAGAGAGACAGGCTGCGATTCGTAATACATTTACCCTTTGGCCTGTGTAAGTTAGGACCACTATGTTTTCCCTGTAGGCGCTCGTAGTACAACCTTTGAAGATTTGCTTTAAGATTTCCCTATAGGAACGTAAGTTTTGACCAGTGAGGAATGGGTAGACTATAAGGCATTAGTTTAACTATCATTGCTTCCGCATCACTCTTATTCATGCCTTGCTTTTGGTTAGATCCTGTTGATATCACTTTTGGAAAGTGAAAGCTTATGCCTTGCACCACCTAAGATTTGAACCTGATTAAGTCTTGAAGGCATTGAGAAATTTCATAATAATTGCCTGACACCATTTGATCCTTATCTTCAGATTTCTTTTGTTAATCATTTTGATAAAGACCCACATTGCACTCTGATCCTTTTATTAATCCTTTTGACGCCTCTTCGGTCATTCTGAGAATTCCCCTAGCAATGGCGTACTTGATGTATTCTCTTATTTGTCTCTTGCTTTTGCTAAGTAACTATGAATCTTCCGACACTAATTGATTTTGTTTCACCCATCTCTGCCCTATGAGAAGTCTTGTGGAATGTAACCACGAGTATAAAATGTTTTCCCCCACTTTTAAATGATAAAGATTTGATTTTTGATCCGTCTATCTTGGGATAGTTATCTTCAATTTTATTCTGACAAGGAATCGGCTGATTGAGCATTCAAATATGGACAATTTCCCTTCTATGTCTCACCTTTAATGTTTGCAACAATTTTGAACTCCCTACCATGATTACCGATTGATAAACCCTCTGCTATCACTATTACTCTGGAGTCTCTTGTGTTAATTTAGCGGTTATGAAGTTTTCCTAGAACCCATTTCGTACACCAATGAATGAACCTCATCTTGAGAGCTCTTTGGCACCTTGAGTCTTCTGAACATGAACCTTATCTTGAACGTTATCTGGCACCCTAATACTCGAATATGATTCCTGGTCGAACCACCAAAATTTTCCATCGGAGCGTGAAATAGGATTTGACTTGATACCGGGAGATTGTCTAGTCACCAAGCGAAGGTGTCTTTCAGATGTGTCCGAGATCCTACCAGTTTGTTTGAGCAACCGAGAGGAGCAAGAACCGAAGATCAGAAGTGAGTTGGTTTAAGTGTGTCTTCTGGGCGTGTTGATTTCTGAAGGCTGAACCGTAATACCGTTAGGAACCAATATTCCTCCACCCTGAAACGATTATGTGCTTGTTTAATTTCAGAGCGCGAAGTTTTCTTCTGATGAATAGATTTTATCCTTGGAATCGCCTTCAGTATTCGTAAAAGACTGCTATGACGATTAGTGACGCTAATAGTATTAGCTAAAGCTCTGATTATTTTTGCGAATTTGATGAATGATGTTTTCTCGTGAGTACTTGGACAAATGGTCATTGTATGACTAAATAGTACGTTTGGAGACGAGAAAGAGCATGAAAATCGTCTTTGCACTTCGTTAGAAAATTCGTCGGCCATTGGTGCTTTCTGAGAGATTGATATTTGTAGAGGCAACGATGTTCTTAATCGAGGATATCTCTTTAAATCCCGCAAGTTTTGGAAACTATCGCCATGTGGTCAAGACTAATAACAGAATGGAGAACTGAAACCTTTTGAACCTTGCAGAAGAATGCTGGAAGATGTTTGCAACTTATGTTACCATTGAGAAATTTCGTGAACACAGAGAAACAACTTAGTTTGATTTAGAATGGAGTTGTAGAAAAGTTGAAGAAGGATTAGCTTCCACACCCTCGGGCGGAGCAAATTTTTGGGATAAATCGGAAAGAGAATCGGTTATACTCCCTTACAGCATAGAAGGCTTTCGTATGCAGCAGGACAACTAGAAGCACGTCAGAAGAGTTACTTCACTACCTGACCTGGAGTTGACAACAACGGTGGCTACCTGGAGAATGAAGACATTACCTACAAGGTAGAAGTGTTGGCGATGCTGAAGATCTAGTCAAGATGGCGAACCCGGAGCTGATGAAGACGCGCAGTCTCACTTCCCTATTCATCTTGGTTGTACTAAGATGAATTGAGAGCGGAAGCAGACTGAATGATGAAGAGCATGACAGGAATTCACATTCCTCCATAACATTCCAAGAAGAACTGCAGAAGGCTCGACAAACTAGACACAAGTTCCCAATTTTGGTTTCACTTCCGAATTGATGGACAGACAAAGACAGCTTAACCAGACTTGAAGAGATTGGATGTGTTGAATGAGTGGATTTCTGAAACAGACCCTTCAGGTTTGGAAGAACTGATTCTACGAAGGCCGAAGCTCTTGGCAACTAACTTTCATTCCGTTGACTCTCTTAAGTTTCGTTATATTGTAATAAGATCCTCTAATGAGTTAAGTTCCCTAGAAGCATTTCAGTTCCGTGTTTGTCTTTCGTATGTTCGATGATGGCTTTGTTTTGGGGAAATTTTGGCGAATTGTGGAAGATCTGATGCTTGTGGACGGCGTATCTTATTCTTCTAGGCAATCTGGGATTCCGATACTTTTGCTAGTAGTTGATATTGTTGACCTCTGAGACTATAGAAGTACTAGGTGGATTAAGATAGGTTGTTTTGCTTACGACTCGAGATAAAGTATGATCATCATGAAGGCATATTTATGTGGTGCTAGTATTATGACGCCTGATCAACGTGATAATACTTACACCATATAACGTGCACTCATTGTGGCCATAGGATATCTTGGGGAGTACCTAAGAAGTTTAGAATTTGATCTCCGTTGGATTATCTGTGATTAGTGAGACTTTAGGTTCATTCTACCTATGTGTATACTCTGCCCTTGTTCATTAGATGTTCGGATGAGTTTGGACTCTCGTTTTGCATTATATTGACCTCAGTCATAAATCTTGAGCTCTTTGTAGAGCTTTCTACGGTTGATACAATAAATTTGATCTGAAATCTTGTTCATATTCCATATGACTTTTCAGAAGATTCAGCTATCATCCATTTTATATGCATGGACCTTTTGATCAGAAACAACCTATATTTGTCTCTTTCTGAGGAATTTGAACCCACCTTGTTTTGATTGAGTCATGAGAAACTATTTGGTTTGAAGATCCTTTTTGGAAGAACCTCCCCGGGCGTGAGAATGTTTGTGACGATCTTCTGTGATTTGCTACGACTTCGTCTAATTTTGCGACTTCAATTTTCGAGGACGAAAATTTTTTTTAGAGGGGAAGAGTTGTAAAACCCTAAAATCGGTAATCGCACTACATTCGATAACTTAATTATAACCTAAGTTTAATAATAAGATTTTAGACATTATAAACTATATGTTATCAACCATAATAAACCTTAAGCTATACATTATGACTTAATATAAAATGATCCTACATATCCTAAGCCTTTACATCACACTTTTTTTTTTTATATATATGTTGTACACGTTTTTCTTTTCTCCTTTCTTTTATGGGCATTATGGGAACCGAATGTGTGCTGTTCCATTCCTCCTTCACACGTCTATTTGAAAAATATGGGATAGGATCAAAAAGAGAGTTGACCAAGTAATATTTCACATAAATAAAAGATTTAATCTTCCATTTTGTTAGCAAAGATCTCGGCACCTCTTCCTTTTATCCCACATTTATAACAAACCGTATACCATTTCCCCACACACACTTAAAAACCCTAAAAACTAAAATATACTCGGCTGCTACCTCTCTTTTCTTCATTACTGTTCAACTCAAAAACAAAATAAAGGAGACCAAGGTTTGGTGTACGAATCGTTGGAGTTGTAGTGTCGCAATCCGAACACTAGTCTGCCCCATTCGATCTCTTTTACAAGTCGACACTAAGGGCAATATG
The DNA here is from genome assembly GCA_021014915.2 of Artemisia tridentata subsp. tridentata. Taxonomy (NCBI): domain Eukaryota; kingdom Viridiplantae; phylum Streptophyta; class Magnoliopsida; order Asterales; family Asteraceae; genus Artemisia; species Artemisia tridentata. Next base: position 216,828,681 of record CP139502.1, on the reverse strand, counting down.
GAGTAAATCTGTCCGAACTAGAAACAAGAAAATACACACCGTTTATCTCTTGTGTTTGGTGGCCAAGAAAGGAAGAAGGAGAAAGAAAGAAGGTACGAAGGAGATCTAGCAAACGAGTTCTGTTCGTGGTGATTCTTAGGTTAGTGATCGTGGTGTCTCATCCTTGGGGTAATCGGAGTGTGGTGGTGTGATCCGAGTTATACACCTTCGTTCTTCTCGTCTCTTCGTTTTCCTTCGATACAAGGTATTTAAATTTTTCTAACTTGTCCTAAACCATGCATAGGTCATACGCCATATATACTACACAAATGAAGTTTGAAACACTCTGTTAACCTTATGGAACTTGGGTATCCACACACAAGTCTATGACGTATGACAATCACTAAAATGACGATCACCAATATGTTTCCGTCCGTTTCACAAAAGGGTTATACGAGGATAGATATGTTTTGATATGTTATGATATGCTTTGATATGATATGATATGGTGACTGGGGCTGGGTGCAATCCACTCCTTTCACACCCCTGGGAGCTAGCTACTCCATTTGAAGAATGAGGACACCCCTCATATTATCTGATTATCTGAGAGGTCTCCCCTCTATATGATTATGAAGATATGATATGATATGATATGATATGATTCTGGGCTTGTGGTGGATTACTGTCCTAAACCTTTACTCTTTATACCTTTACTTATATCTTATTCATTATGCTACTTCTGTTTACTTTCGTTTCCGTTTATTATATATCTGTTCACTGGGCTTTTTAAGCTCAGCCGCACGTTTCGTTTCGTGTGCGGCAGGTTTTAGTTGGAAGCTGGGTATGAGTGAAGAGACTGTTGGACTTAGAAGACCTTGATAGTTATTTCTGAAGTAGAAGTCATTAGAAGGATTGCATTGCAGACTTGGTATTTAGCTTTTGTTTCCTTTGTAACCTTGTGTATTCAGTATTTCATTTGTAACCTTTGAGAATCTTTGTATTACTATTGAATGTATGCTTTGTTTTGATCTGATATGAAACCATTAATGTGAACTTCTACCCTTGCCGGGTTGGGGTGTTACACTAAAGATATGACCAAGTAATCTTTACCAATAATATTATATCAAAAAGGGCGACAAAATCATAAATACATAGTCGAATCCACGACTACGATACTTAAGATTGCTCAAATCCCTAATCTCAATAAATCAAAGGTTTGGATCAAGAATAATATAGGGTATGGATAATATTTGGGATACAAATTGGTGTAAAATAAAAAATAAACAAAACAAATAAATTAAAATCCTAAGTGTGGTTAATCACTATCCCAACCATCCCATGAATAAGACTCATATCATAGAATAACTCACGCTTTAACACTTGAAACACACTCTTTAGGTAGACACGAATTATACTCAACAAGATCTTAATCAAAGAATAAACCTTAGTTGGCGTTCCCATAACTGCCAACTCCCATTCAATCCATAGATATAATATACAACAACTAGTGGTGATATCGACCACTTAATACAAAACTTTACATAAGTTGGTTAAAACAAACTTCCAACTCTTTCTTTTTCTTTTTCTTTTCTCATTTTTCGATTTTTTTTTTTTTTTTTTTTTTTTTTTTTTTTTTTTTTTTTTTTTTTTTTTAAGGAACATAAACATAGATGTGTAAAATTTCACCACATCACTATAATGATAATTCTGGATAATTTTTCCATACTTTTCATGACTTCACAAATAACGGTAATAGTGAAAGTAGTAAACACACGAAAAATAAACTCAAAGATATACAATATTTACTTTCACTCCAATTGCATTGTGCAATTTCCCGACCTAACCAAAGATAATGAATTACGCACGCGAACACATGTAATGTAAGGAAACACACTTTGCCTATAGCAATTAACCAACCACGGATTCTAATCTACAGGGTAGGCTAAGGTTTAAGGTGTAACGAAACATTTTAACAAAGGTGTAAGAAACGAAAGGAATGGCTCTGAGTGTTTTTCTAGGGGTATCTTACTTTAAAAATGAGAGTAACAAAAGGGTTTATACGGGGGTTAACTAACCAGTGTAGTTAGCTAATAACACATAACATATAATGGCTATTTGGGTGTAATCCTAGAAATTTACCAATTTAGACAAGTTATTCCAATTATATAAATAATACTTATTGTGGTGGTCTCGAATAGTATACAAGCCAAGTTCTAAAGTTTACAAGTCACCGGCACACTCATAGATTTGTGAATTTTGAGAAATCACAATTTTTGAAAGTAACGTCATGTGTGCAGCAATGCAACTTAGACTTTAAACAAAAACATGCTAAAAAAAAATTTTAAATTTTTATATATTAAGCACATTTTAAGCATATTTTAAAAAGTTTAGGACAAGTAAGTGTTAAGTGTTCTAATTCTCCAATCCCCCCACTTAAGTTAAACAACGTCCTCGTTGTTTGTATAAAAGGTTAAAAAATGGAAAATAAAAGAATTAGAACAGAAAAACTCCCCTGAGATTTGCTCGGTATGATCCTCTATTTGTATAAGAGCAAAAATCATCTTTCTTGTGGATTAGAACGTTTAAGCTTCATATTAGATGTATCCACAGGAAATGCAGGAATCTATAATACCACCAAGGCTTTAAAAACACACCTAAGTTAAGAAAGGTTCAACTTGCATAATACATTAGTAGTTAGGTAAAAATAAAACATAAAAATAAAAAATGAAAATCATCAGGTCAGTCGATGCGCCGTATCTTATGGAAGAAGATACGCCGTATCGAGCCTGAAATAAATACGGATCAGAATAGAAGATGCGCCGCATCCTTAACCAGGGATGCACCGCATTAAAATAAACTGATAAAAAGTTTTAAAGTCAAAAATAAAAAAAATGCAGAAAAATAAAGATATGACCATTGCAGGAGATGCGTCGCATCTCAGAATTGAGATGCGCCGTATCCTCTGCGGCCTGACTGACTCGACACAGAACAGAAAATAAAAGATAAATCCGGGTTGTCTCCCGGTAAGCACTTGTCTTTATTCCAGAGTCTTCAAGTTAGACTCACGTTCAACTCATCATTTAGTCCTTGTCACGGTCCATCCTTCTTCCTTCATCCGAAAGACGTTCCCGTATAGCTTTGCGACGTTTTCTTCTGTGCGACTTAGTCTAGTATAACTCTTGGTCTTTGCCGCAACATATTCTTCATCTGGACTCAAAGAATATTTGATGATTTTAAATTTTTCGGAAATAATCATGGGTGGCTCATTATAAGGAATCCCAAGTAGTTGACACTTTCTTTTGGTGAATTCTTCCTCGTCTTTATCAACAAACTTAAAATAAGGATCCTTAATCAAATAGTCATCTAATTCATCAATTAATGACTCATTGCAATCATCTTGAATTGCCTCCCATTCTCTTTCCAATTCCCATTGTAGCCGTCGACTAAGCTTCGTGTAATCATCAAATTGTTCATGTACCCATTCCCAGAAAGTAGTGTCCGATGTTCCCTTAAGTCCTTTCAAGTATTCAATTCTACCCTTTTCTTGCAAAGCCTCCGCTTTTTGTGGGCAGTCTTCAACATTATCGTACCACTCATAATCTTCAAAGGTTACATCTTTTCCAACTCGTTTCATCCCAATAATACTTCCCCCGTTACAGGTTCCGTCACTCTTATAATCACAGGTCGGCCAAACACTACTCCCATCCTTGAAAACGAAAGGTGTACAGGTGTGATTAATGTGCTCAAATTCCCATGGTTTATCCCAAACCCATGGTATTTGGTCATTCCATTCGTAGTACCAGGCATTTTTGAAATCATCATAAGTCTTAAATCCTGGTAGATCTCCAGTTAGCACATCATCGTCGACTCGAAGAAGGTAGTTAAATTCCTTGAATTGCTTGCACAAGGGTGTCTCATAATCGAACACGTCAATGTCTATTCTGAATAATTCTTCAATGCCCTCATTGATTGTTGAATCATGAAGTGACGACCCGTAGTCGCTCTCTACTTCTTCGTCTTCACCTCTCATCCAATATACCCATAACGCATCCTTAGTAGCTCGATCCATGCTCTTATGGTTATTGAACTTACTAGCCAACCAATCTGAAAAATCAACATCGTTAGGATCGTGGTTAACGTCAAAGCAAGTCTTCCCAATCATTTTCCTTTTTATCTCCATGAACTCGTTAAATTGCTCCCTAAAACTCCGTGTCAACCATGAAGTCATAATCCGCTTGACTTCATTTGCAGGGGCAAATTTTGGACTACCATATTTAAGTTCAAGCCAATCATTGAGGGAGAGGTCCATCAATCTTACCAACTTGCCATGAAATAGTAACTCCGCCACATCATAAATTCTTTCATCGTCCAGATAGTTCTCATTTAATCCCCAGTACTGTTCGGAATAAGGCATGTAAGAGATTTGGGTATTGCCTCCACCACAGCTTTTGTTGCTTGAGTCCATGTATGCAAGATAGAATTTCCCATCATCTTCTTCGATAGTAGTCCAGTTCAATCCTTTGGATTCAATGATAGGCCATAAGAGCAACAGTTCATCTCCAGTGTACCTCACAAATACGTCATAAGAGAATACCCCTTTGTCAATGTTGCATAAACGCATGAATTCCTTAAAAACAGCTTCAAGAGGGGTCTCCCAAGAGAATAAATCCGTATCAATCTCGAGTACATTGAAGTTGACATTATCATAAACTTCTATGGATGAGTTCGAAAGCAAGAGCTCCATAGCAAGATATCCGTTCTTCGATATATCTTCCATAGCAAAATCTGTCATCACAAGTAAAATCATCAGTAGGATTTGTTCGCTAGAAGAGAAATTAATGAATATAGAAACGGATATAAGAATACAAATAGCTGATATCTGCAGACGATGCGCCGTATCCAAAAACATGGATACGCCGTATCTTATAATCGTTAAAATTTAATCAGACTTTTATTCAGAAAATAGATACGCCGCTTATAAATTTGAATGCGCCGTATCAATTTTAATAATCAAAAATCGATATTTATTTAAAATTAAATGCGTCGTATTAACAAAAGTTAATGCGCCGTATTTTCGTTACGTTTCAAAATATAAGATTTTTGATTCAGAAGATGCGCCGTATCGATAAAAATCGATACGCCGTATCTGTTTAATAATTCGAAATCTGTTTTTAATTAAAATAATAGATACGCCGTATCTGCTAAAGCAGATGCGTCGTATGGCGTTAACGTTTAGAAAATTTTTTTATCAAAAACAGATACGCCGTATCTTGGGGAAAAGATGCGTCGTATCGAATTATTTAAACGCGTTGTATTTTTTAAAAATTAAACGCAATACGCCGTATCTGAGAAATCAGATGCGCCGTATCGTTTGATTTAGCTCAGTACAACGATAGCAGAATACAAAAAAATACGAAAAATTAAAAACAAATAAAACACACGAAAATAAACACAAATAAAAGCAAACAAATAACACACAAAAACAGAAAATATGCAAAATAGTACAATGAATGCAAATTAATCTAATACACAACAAAATTAGCGGTTAGATTAAAAATTAAAAACCTAATTAAAATACTAATCAAATTAACAGATAATAACAATTCACTCCCCGGCAGCGGCGCCAAAAACTTGATGCGTGCGATGTGTCGTTGCGGTTTAGCAGTATTAATGCCTACTCAAGTTTTAAATTTATATTTAGCCGACTTATTAATAACACACACACTTAACGAGCAGTGTACCCGGTCAGTATGAATATAATGGTAAGTAGAGTGTCGATCACTAAGAGTGGAACGCATTATCTCGTTATCCTAATCAGTATTTTAATATATTAAGTTAGCTATACAACCTAATCTATCGCAAGGGGGGTTCAGCCTGAGAGACTGGCACGATTTGGTTGAAATTAAATAATAAACTAAACCAATAGGCACGAATCAGCGAATAGCACACACGTACACAGATAAATACTCGAGACAATAAGAAGGCTGTCCTGATAGATAAGTAGTTTGTCACTTGTTTTATTGCTAGTTTTATATGAAGTGTATAGTTCGATGCAACGCACCGAGATTAAGTCCTTTCTCGTTGGTTCTAATCTTATCGGCGAGTAAACCCTTAATGATTACTTATGACTATCCTATTTATCTTTCTTCCTACTTTTCTACAGACGATAGAATGCATAGGCGATCTAATAAATAGGCGAGGGCAGAGGCATGGCGACCCGATCAACGCTCAGCTAGACACAGAGGTTATCAATGCACTAATAAAAGTCACCAAAGACATCAACATATAAACTTTAATTAATGAGAAAGCAGTTTTAAGGGAGTGCAATCTTTCCGTTGTCACATTACACAAGCCACCAATCTTGATGAATTAAAGTTTACTAACACAATAAAACAAAACTACTTAATGAATTAAACACATGCAGCACCTTCTTACAGCTCTTGTATCTTCGTTTGGGTGTGTCTTGTGCTGCCTTAATCGACTGAATTCGTCCTAGGTTTCTGTACTTCGGTCTTCGGATATAATATTAGGCCTCCCTGAATTCGTCTGGTCTTGGGGTATTTATAGTTTCTGTCTGAGGGTAAGATGCGGCGCATCTAGTAAGTAGATGCGGCGCATTGACTTAACTTCGCGTGGGGTCCAAGATTATAATATTCAGGAATATTCGTACACCGCCAGAAGATGCGGCGCATGTCCTCTTGTATCTTGGATCGTATCTGGTGAAATATTGATAGTGATGCGCCGTATGTAATAAGTGAGATGCGGCGCATCTGGAGCAGATTCGTCTTGATCTTGTCCATTTCAGTAGACTCTTAACTTCTTGCATGTTTTGCTCCATAATAAGTCCAAAATCGCCAAGTTTCACCAAATGCTTGTTTTTACCTGAGAATTACAAAAGTAAACGATTAAGTATCAATCCTCATACATAATATAATAAAACAAGTCAAATAATTAGGATAAATGATAGTAATAAAATGTACTTATTTGAGTTCATTAGGTATTTATAGGATAGTGGAGATGGGGGTATTTTTGGCATTTGAGTGATCTTATTTAATCAAAATATAATTTTTGGAAATTATTTTGAATAAAATGTTTGAGATCCGCATTAAATGCCACCACTCCACTTTTTCTCTTTTTTCACAATTGGTAGAGTGAACAGTTGAGCAGTTTCTGCAAAAGGAGAAGTTGCAGAGTTTCCATCATCACACAGTGTATTGTGTGAGAGAGGGCATTGAATGCCAAGTTGGGAAGTGGGGGCCCATGAGTTGTATGCCAGAAAGGCAAAGGAACAAATATTCTTATATTTACTAAGAGTTCAGTTACCAACCTCGGACATTTACTAACTAGATACTTAGAGCATTTAAGTCAGTATTTAATGTCCATTTCAGGGCCCTGAATGACTTTTCATTCAGTGATGTTTTTCAGGGACTTGAGATTAGTCACTGATCATTCAGGAATATGGAATGATTCCTGAGCAACAAGGATTCAGGAACTTAGGTTTAGTTCCTGAACCCTAAAGATTTCAGGAACTTGGGTTTAGTTCCTGAGGTTGAGGATTCAGTGATTTGTTTTCACTGATGTACACATTGAGTAAGGGACCTGAGGTTTTAAGAATTTACACTTCAGTTGGAAGGATTTAATCAGTGGACTGATTCTCTATATCCAACATTCCTAATTCAGTTTTCAGCCTTGTGAAAGTTGGTTCATCCAAAGGTTTAGTGAAGATATCAGCTAACTGATATTCAGTAGGGATGAAGTGTAATTCAATGTCACCATTCATGACATGGTCCCTGATGAAATGATATATAATATCAATGTGTTTTGTTCTCTGATGAAGAACAGGGTTGTTTGAGATTGCAATTGCACTTGTGTTATCACAAAAGATGGGTACCATCTTGTACTGAATTCCATAGTCACTGAGTTAACTTTTCATCCAGAGTACATTTGCACAACAACTAGCTGCTGCAACATATTCAGCCTCAGCTGAGGACAAGGCAACTGATTGTTGCTTCTTAGCACTCCAACAGACTAGTTTCCCACCAAGAATTTGGCAAGAGCCTGAGGTGCTTTTTCTGTCCATGTTGCATCCAGCATAGTCAGAGTCTGAGTATCCTTTAAGATCAAGGTCTGAGCATTTTGGATAATATAATCCAAGGTTTGGAGTACCTTTCAGGTACCTGAATATCCTTTTTACAGCAGTGATGTGTGATTCTCTTGGGTCAGATTGATATCTGGCACACAGACATACTGAGAATTGGATATCAGGCCTTGATGCAAGTAGATACATCAGTGATCCTATCATTCCTCTAAAGAGAGTTTGATTTACTGGTTTACCAGTGAGATCAGGACCAAGGTTGTTTGGGGGAACCATGGGAGTTTTGACTGAGGCACAGTCACTGAGATCATACTTCTTCAGTAGATTCTTTACATACTTCTCTTGACTGATAGTGGTTCCTCTATCAGTCTGCTTGATCTGTAGACCAAGGAAGTATGTCAGTTTTCCCATCATACTCATTTCAAACTTCTTTGCCATTAGTTTTTCAAATTGTTTGCAAAGTTTGAAACTTGTTGAGCCAAAGATGATGTCATCAACATACACTTGTACTAGTATGACATCATTATTTGTCTTATAGATAAACAATGTGTTGTCTATCTTGCCTCTGACAAATTTGTTTTGGATTAAGAAGGCTGAGAGAGTCTCATACCATGCCCTGGGAGCTTGCTTCAGTCCATAAAGGGCTTTGTTAAGCTTACAGACATGATCAGGAGACTCATGGCTTTCAAATCCAGGAGGTTGCTGAACATAAACTTCTTCTTTCAGTGAACCATTTAAGAATGCACTTTTAACATCCATTTGGTATACTCTGAAGTTCATGTATGTAGCAAAAGCAAGGAAGATCCTGATGGCTTCCATCCTAGCTACTGGTGCAAATGTTTCTTCATAGTCAATGCCTTTTTGTTGATTATAGCCTTTGGCTACAAGTCTGGCTTTGTTTTTGATGACTATGCCATTTTCATCAGTTTTGTTCTTGAATACCCATTTCATGCCAATGACTGAGACATTCTCAGGACATTTGACCAAGGTCATTACCTTGTTTCTGTCAAATTGTTCCAGTTCATCATGCATGGCCTGAACCCAACTTGGATGTGTAAGTGCTTCTTTAACACTTTTGGGTTCAATTGTGGAAATGAAGTCCACAAATAGGCATTCATTGGCTAAGGCTGCTCTTAGACTAGCAGCCATGCTCCTGGTGAGCATGCCTTCAGTAGGCTCTCTAATAATATTGACAAGTTCAATGTCCTGAGACCTAGTCCAACTTTCCTGAGGTCCTGGATACAGATTTGAACTTGTGGAGGCCTGATTGGGTAAAGGGGTTGGTTCAGGAGTAGACACATGATCATTGATTGGATCTTGAGTGTCTACTAGATCACTGAGATTGTTTGGTTCTTGAGCATTTTGAACAGACTGATTAATTTCATCAGTGTTTGCATGTGCCTCAACAAACTCAGTGATGGTTGGGTTAGGTAGGTTGTGAGGGATAATGTAATAGGAGAGGTTAACATCATCTTGATACTGAGTAGAAGGATTGTTTTCAGGAAGATATTCATCAGGAGGATATCTTGAAGAATTATCAATTCCTATCTCTTCTACTGAGGCAGTTGAGAACCTGATTGCATCAGTGCTCTCATCAAAGGTAACATGAAATGTTTCCTAAGTCTGCTGTCTCCTTGTGTGGAACACTCTGAAGGCTTTTGAGACAAGTGAGTATCCCAGGAAGTATCCATCATCAGCTTTTGCATCAAATTTCCCTAAGTGATCCTTGTGATTATGAATAAACACAGGACACCCAAAGACATGAAAGTAGCTGATGTCAGGGATTCTTCCTTTGAATAACTCATATGGGGTTTTCCCATGTCTCTTGACAATGATGGATCTGTTTTGTGTATAACAGGCAGTTTTGACTGCATCAGTCCAAAAATGGTTAGAAAAGACTGATCCACATAGCATTGTCCTAGCAGCTTCAATGAGTGTTCTATTTTTCCTTTCAGCAACACCATTTTGTTCAGGTGTGTATGGAGAGGAAAAGTTTTGGGAAATACCTTTCTCATCACAGAAACATTCAAGTTCATAATTTTTGAACTCAGTCCCATTGTCAGTTCTAATCTGTTTGACCTTAATGTCATTTTGATTTTCAATGTTCCTGACAAAGGACATGATTGTTTCAGCTGCCTGACTCTTTTTGATCAGGAAGAATACCCAGGTGTATCTAGAGTATTCATCCACTATGACCAGAGTATACTTCTCATGGTTAGTAGACCTTGGACTGATAGGTCCAAATAGATCCATATGGAGAAGATGTAGGCAGTTCCTGATGGAAAAGTTGGTTTTGGTTTTAAAGGATGCTCTGTGATGTTTACCTTTTTCACAAGCTGATCATGGTTTATCCTTTGAAAACACAAGTGATGGTAAGCCAAGGACCTTGTTTTGTTTTACAAGATTGTTTATGTTTTTAAAGTTCAGGTGGGTGAGTCTCTTATGCCAAAGCCAGTTGAGTGTATCAGTGGCCTTAGCAAAGAGACAAGTTCCATCCTGAGTTAGACTGGACATGTCTAGTACATAAACATCTTGTCTTCTTGGTGCAATGAGGACAATTTCCTTATTTGCATTGAAGATGGTTCCTTGCTTATCATCAAACTGAACTATGTATTTTGCATCACATAGTTGACTGACACTGATCAGATTGTACTTAAGACCATTAACATAAGCTATCCTAGTAAAGACAATACCATTGCAGTTTACTGGACCATAACCCTCAGTGAGACATGTTGAATTATCTGCAAATATCACTTTGGGTCCTGGTTCTTCCACATATTTGTGCAGACACTCCTTAACACCAGTCATGCTCCTTGAACATCCACTGTCTAGATGCCAAATAGGATCCCTGGCATACTTCTTCTTCATGGTGATGTTGACCCACTCTCCATTCCTAGCATGACTTTTTCCCACAGCCACCTGATCCTCTTCAGAAAGTGCCATCAGTGCACTAACTCTTATTTCCTCATCTGAGGAAACCTCTTCTTCATCCCAGTCATATGCTTCAGCTACTAATACCTTGTTCTTTGTTTGAATAGGTTTAGATGTTTGAGCATCCTGAGACAATATGGGATTAGTTTCAAGAAGTGCAAGTTTAGCTTTGATTTTCCTATATTTTGTTTCAAAATCCTTTTGACCCTTGTTTTGAAATTGTTGGGTGGACTGAAATATTTTAGGTTGAAACTTGCTAGTTCCTGAGGAACTGTTTCCTGAGAATTTGTAAGAGGGTTCTGAGATAGTTTTAGAATAACAGTCCCTAGCAAAATGACCCTTTTTACCACATTTAAAACATTCAGTGGTCTCATTTGCTTTTGGTTTTGTAAAGTTGGACTGATTTCTTTTAATGAAACGTCTTGAACTAGCAAGGAGTGCCCTTTCTTGGAATTCCAAGTTCAAGTCGTTCAGGTACTCCTCACCAGTCCTTTCATCAATTTCTTCTTCAGAATCCTCTTGAATATCCTGCACATCACCATTAGAATAGAAAGCAGTTGATATGGGTGTGGAGGTTAAGGCCTTTTTGGACTCAAGAGCTTTTGAGTCAGGATATCTCCTTGAGATCAAGTTGTCTTCATAGACAAACTTCCCATAAATTTCAGGGAGCTCAAGGGTCTGAATGTGGTTAGCATTCCTCAGGCCTTGTGAGAAGTTGAGCCACTTCTCATGGAGACTGTTGACAAAGCCAACATTTGTCTCATGCTTAGACAATACAACACCATCATTTGATAATTCATTTATCAAATACTTGTATCTGGTGTAGGTCTGTGAGAGACTTTCAGAGTCTTTTGCCCTGAAAGTATTATACTCAAGTTTAAGGTCCATGACCCTATTTTCCTTGGTATCTGAGGGACCCTCAAAGCTGTTTACCAAGTCATCCCAAGTTTGCTTGGCTGTTAGACAGTTGATGACTGATTGCATTATATCGTCAGGAAGACATGTAGGAAATACCCATCATGATTGTGTGGATCTATTCGGGTGGTCTTGGATCTTGAAAGATCAAGAAACCCATTTGAGTTAGTTAGTAGAGAGATGTTAGAGAGAGGTGGGAGACTCTTTGTGAAAACCTGAATAATAGATTAATGTGACAAGAGTTCCACCCTTCCCTTGTGTAGGAAGGGTTATATATATAGTCCTAATATTTGTGCCCCTAGTGGGCTGTGGAGTGAGCTGACAGTGGGGAAAGCCCCGACCCACTCCACGAATATAAATACGACTAAGCTAATACTAATATTACTAATAATACTAAACAAATATATATAAGCCTACGAGCTATATAAATGCTAATTAGATGCTCGGGGTGACCGAGCCTTCATATGAATATTTATATTCCTAACAATCTCCCCCTAAGGGAGGTCACCCCGGAAATAATAATTCGAATTCTAGCATTCTTTCTTCTGATCTTGACTTCATAGCTCGTAGTCTTAGATTCTTCAACGCCTTGTATCTTTGTGCCTTTAGCAGTGATCTTTTGATGACCGTTCTTTGTCTTGGATGATCTTTGAGTATTCTTCGACTTTATCATCCAACATTTGTTTCCAAGTCATCTTTCAACAGTATGTTTCCATGTGATGTGTAAATCATTGAGCCGACATGCTCACACTATTTGGTGTCATGATCTTTAGCATCAGAGTTTGCAGAAGCCGTGTAAAAGGTCTTTTAGGTTGATCATGACATTCTTGAGTTACAATGATGATGTAGTGTGAACATGTGGTAGAGGATTGGCATCTTTACTGCAACCAGCTACAACCGCATTCAGCTGCAACTTCAATCAGCTACAACCGCAAGCAGCTGCAACAGCAATTAGCATCAACCGCCAGATGTTCCTGCATACGACAGTTAGCAATAAAACGTCCGGTACTTACAGGTTCGGACTTCGAGATTGTTAACAGCATAGTGTGAAAACTCTCTCTAATCCTTACCAAGACCGTTCCTAATCGAAAACCCACAGAGGGCTTTTTAAGATCGAACCGTAGCACATCAACGATTAGGTGAGTCGCTGGAGATCACTCCACGACTGTAGACCGTTTGAAACCGCCGTGATCACTAAGCGTAATCCACAGGGAATTACCGAAGTGACCTGCTTTCAGGGCTGCTTGATGTTGACCCTGGCAGGAATTTCCATTCAATCATTGAGAATTAAATTTGTAAATTCCCTCATAAATGTTCTGGCAGATTGCTAAGATCTGCGTAGGACTCTTAAGTTTACAACTGGTGTCCTTAATGTTGAACACCCAGTGTAGAAATAATTCGTGTTCCTATGAGATCTTTTTATGCATCTCGTGGCTCTAGACTCTATAGTGCGTTTTGATTTAGTGAGCGGAGGCTGGAGAGAACTGCCACCTATTCAATATCATCTAACTCGGAGTGAGAGAGACGATAGGAATGTATTGAACTCCGTGACAAATGAAACAAGAATCCTTTGAGGGACCTTGAGTGTCTAGGGAGGGTTGTGCAGCGTATCACTGGGTCCATGATACTTTGTCTTCAATGCCAGCAATCAACTAAGTGATTCTGACAGCATATGTATTGACCCGGTTTCTGCCTAAGTTGTAAGGAGGGCTATTTCTTTTCACCCTTTATCTTTACAATTCTTTTTCATTCTTCAACCCCTTCAGTGCTTACCGAGACTTCCTTACTAGTACCTTGTTGGGTTTGTTCCAGTACTAGCTCCATCTCAGTCGGCACTTTTCCCTTAATCACACTTTTCTCCTTTTTCATCATACCTAAGGACTTCTACACTAACTAGTGGATTGTCCCTGGGTAGATCCCTCCGGCTCTGGCGGGATCGTAGGAGCTTGAGCCTAACCTAACCATCCTTATAACTCCATACATTCATTAAAATGGTCGGTCTTTGGTGTACTTCCACGATTGCCATAAACCAAATCTTTGAAAAATCTCTCAAAGTGTTCATGATTCTGAAACACATTTTTTCAAACACTTGAGAGTTTTATATTTTTCAAATGCTCCCCCTCAACATGTGCTCGGTTGATTGTTTTATAAATTTGCACATGTTAGGCAGAGCTCGCACTTTTTGAATTGATTGATTTTCCAAGAACATGATCATCGCGAGACACGCTTACATCACTAGTAAACTAGCTTGAAATTATTACCCGTCCAGATCACATTCAAGGAAAGTCGCTCGAAATCGGTACATTCTACTCAGACACGTCCTTTGCGAGACACGCTTACATCACCAGATAAACTGGCTTGAAATTATTACCCGTCCAGGACATGTCCTTTCGACTACTGACTTTAGCTATCGTCAATTCATTGGTGAAGTCTGAGCCTTGCTCACAAGATGCATGCCAAATCCTTTGCTCCCCCTCAATAAGTGCATTGGTATACAAAAGAGTTTAGCACTTACTGGAGAGCTTACTTTCACATCCAAAACATTTTGCTCCCCCTCAATATGTGCCTTGGTATACAAAAGAGTTTAGCACATATGGGAGAGCTTACACTTAAATCCAAAACATCACATTTTCATCAGGTTTCATATTTAAATCACATTCTCTCCCCCGATCAAAAATTTCAAACCTTTTGAGATTTGTGATCCCAATTGATTTAAATAATTTAGAAAACATGGGAGAAAATGTGGTCAGGTTTAACATGTTCTGATGATGAAACATACTTTGCTCCCCCTTAAACTAAGAGGGAGATTCACTGCTCATTTTGCACAAAGTGATTATTATGACACAGATGATATTGACCTTTTTTGCGGAGATGATGTAATCATCCACTTTTCTGAGTTAGTAGTCAACATCAATTATCCATCCACCAACAAGTCTTTCGCAAATGTCGTTGATCCCCACTTGGCGAGACCAAAATGGATGAATGGTGGTGGCGGTGATGACAGTGTTGTTGTTGTTGTTGCTGCCGATGTTGTTGTCGTGGTGAATTTCGAGCCAATCAATAGAGTTTGATCGTCTGATCAGATGGTTAGAATGAGAACTGGCACATTCATTCTGGCTATGGAATCTGCATAAGAATATCAACACAGATATGCATACATACAGATACACTATCCCTTAATAGCTACCCTTCAGCAGCTTGCCACATTATAATACCAAGTTCATCTTATAATCAAACCCCAATCAGGAACTACGTCAAACCACTATCTAGCATGAAAAGCAAATAGCAATCATGAACATGGCAATTCACACACATTTCAATATTCAACTTAGGATCTTAGGAACATGATTCACGCATGATAACAATACACCTAAGCAAATCCTGATAGCATAAGCACTATATCAACAACCATTAAGCAGCAGAGACAAACAACATTTGAAACTCATTCGTTTAGATCATACAAATGTCAGTGGAGTATTCAAAAACATCAAACACAACTGGTTTTCTAACTTCTTTTAGGTTTTGAGTCTTAAAGCATTTTGGGGATTATACGAGGATTCCAAAGTAACACAAATGAACCTTCTAGATACATAAAGCTAGGAAACTATAAGCAAATTGCACATAATGTCCTAAACTTTCTAGCAACTAACACACTTGGTCATTTGATATATTTAAGCAAGATCCTCTTCAACTAATTCCCCATTAACTACAAAACCATTTCTAACAAGTATGATTTAACCAATAAATCCGTTTGATGATATAAAATTTGAATTCACTCTCCCCCTCAATCAATGACCCGTATTCTAGTTGAACCTCAACTAAAATCACGCTTAACCCCACAAC
The DNA here is from genome assembly GCA_021014915.2 of Artemisia tridentata subsp. tridentata. NCBI lineage: Eukaryota > Viridiplantae > Streptophyta > Magnoliopsida > Asterales > Asteraceae > Artemisia > Artemisia tridentata. The sequence continues at coordinate 216,812,918 of CP139502.1, read as the reverse complement.
TCATCAAACAAGAACTGTCGTGAGGTTTTGTAGTCGTTGATTGAGTGACAAATTTTATGCATAATCCAAGTTTAAACAAATTTCATACAACACATATTCACCAAGTGTCTTACAAATAATTTTCAGAAGAATCATAGAATGAAAACTATTTGTATGCAAAGAAGACTTCTCTTCTTTTTCAAGAAATGATGCACTGAAACGTACATCAAATCAGGAAACATGGATATGAAGTAATCCATGCCCAGGTGAACATCACCCAGTTGGAGGAACAGCCGTCTTTTTGGCGACGTGCTTTCCCCAATATGAAGCGCGGGTTGCTATCTAAAGTAATAGCAAGCCATTTAGACATGTTTTAATCCTCCATTTTAACTTCTGCTCGAGCTTCATTTAAAGACCCGTGCCATTATTGAATGACATTTCTAAGTCCGTAAATGTTATCGATAAACAGAAGACATGCCTGGGTGAAACTATTTTTGGTATTTTCTATTTTCTAATTTTTATGGTTTTTCTGATTTTACGTTTCTCTATTTACAATTAGCAAGATTTTCTATATATCTATTTACAAGATGGTATAAGATATGAACAAGTATATATGTACAAGGATACGAACCAGAAATCATTACTCCTCAGCATTATGAATCTTCACCGCATTCATCACTTGACTTGCTGAAGAGCAATGTGAGCACTTTCAATCAGGGAATGATTCTGGCTTTTCACTCTCCCCTAATTAGTGCTCTCCCCCAATCTGACAACCATTCTGATGAACACCCAAAATAGGAAGAAGAAGAAGCCTTTGGATGAACACCCATAATAAGAAGAAGTCTTTTGATAACCAAATGCATGCCGTCTTTAATCTTCTAACACTCCCGTCCTTGATTGACGCCGTCAAAAACCTTATGCATCTTTTCGGTAGTTTAAGTTGAGCCACAACTGAAATCTAGCTTAACCTCACAACTCATCAAACAAGAACTGTCATGAGGTTAGGTTTACATCAAGTTGGACTTAACCTAAAACTACGGAACAACTTGAACCTAACTTAACTCCACAACTCATCAAACAAGAACTGTCATGGGATTAAGTTAAATATCAAGTTGTAAGAAAAGAGCTCAACATTCTTGAATGTAGAGAAGACTGAAGACTCGACCTTCTTCAAGATTGCCCAATGTGGAGGAATAGAATACCAATCATTTTCATCTCACCAAATGCCTTCCAGTAACCTTACATCTAACCCATCAGCCCGCAGCATACACATGAGATAATAACACCCAACAGAGAATGAAGAGTAGACTGACGACTCGACCTTCTTCAGTCCTTGGTATAACACCAAAGTAACAAGTTGAACCACTGATCATCTATAGAATGTATCCATCCTTGGATATTAAGCCCTGATCACGTGAACCTGTTGTGCGTCCTTGATGTACACATTTTCTCTCCCCTGATGGTTACGATTAATCAGCACATAATGTAGCAGTGAAACGATAATACCAAGGTAACAAGTTGAACCACTGATCATCTACAGTATTTATCCATCCTGGATATTAAGCCCTGATCACGTGAACCTGTTGTGCGTCCTTGGTGTACACATTTCTCTCCCCCATGATGGTTACGATTAATCGGAATCATCATCATGATGTGTACATGTAGCCTGATGACGTATGCATGAAGCATTGACTAGAAACCCATTGTTGCTGATTAGACCAACTCGTGAGACTCTGTTGATTAGTATTCCATGACCATGTTCTTCAACACCTTGATAGACGGAAGAAGCAGTGTTGGAGAAACATGGTTTGCACGACTCCTGAACTGACGTATTCAGGAGTCGTATGACCATTTCTCAATCATCAACCAACATGTAGATTAATATTCACCCTTTCCCCCCCTCAAAAATTGCATATACCTTCCAACTGCAAATTTTGATGATTGAACTAGTGAATATGAAAACCATCAACGGTAAGTAGCTCCACTTGACGGTTCTTGAAGACTAACATGTTGTTTATTCACCCTTTCCCCCCCTCAAAAATTGCATATGCCTGTCAACTGCAATTTTTGGTTGAATACGTGAATAACAATATACTCCAATATGCGCCGATCCACTTGAAGACTGAATAAGCACGGAAAGAGCATGAATCTTGTTGATGAGAATGGTCATTAATAAGAAGACTCCTCTTCTTTTGAAGATAAAGTGCACTCAAGCGTACACTTTTCTTTTCTTTGAAGAACGAGGCCTGAACTGAGGTATTCAGACGTCATAATAATGAAGAGCGAGGCCTGCACTGACTTGTACAGACGTCATAATGATGAAGACCGAGGCCTGCACTGATGTGTGCAGACGTCATAATCTCTCTCTTTACTTCTTCTCTCATCTAACTCGTTACCAACCCCATTATCATTCTGTCGGCTTGATGTCGTGACCACTGATGGAGAAAAACCCAATATGATGAACTTGATACTGAAGTAATATAACCCGAACTTGTGACTTAAACTTGTACTAATGCGTGACACAGAGCGGTGTAGAGACTTCGTGCAACATTGAATCCCTAAGTACTCTATACTCTTCAACCAACCAACCATCAAGTATAAGACGTACATCACCTCTTGGATATCCACAACTACGTGTGACACTGAGCACTTCTACGTGACCCCTTAAAGTGATAGTTATTTTGTAATAGGGAGAAAGAAAAAATAACTAGATATCCAAGTCCTTGTCATTGTATTGAAAGCTCGAACAAGGATCTCGAAGAATCTTCATCCAACCTCCCCGATATCTTTAGATGCTAAGTACACGCACCCATGAAATTTCACTTCAGCCTCAAATAAATAATACTGAACTAACCCCGTAGTCACATCCTGTGGTTAATGCCCAAATCTAGCCCTCTATGATGCTTTAACTGAACTTTGATAATGGTTTAAACCCGATCATGGTTAAGAGCGCATAGTCCATCATCACGGGATTTTACAAATCTGTGATTTAAACCGAGAAATAAGTTCTTTCTCGGGATTTTACAAAATCAAGAAGAAACCGTGAGGCAGTAACAGATTGAATGTGGCGTGACTGATTTTGATTTTAGGTGAACATCAGTTTGGGTTAAGAATATTTCGTGAGAAATACAGATCACATCACAGCTTTTAAAACCTTTGGCCAACTAACCAACCTTGAACCCAGATTAGAGACCACTTGATGAAGGAAACCCGACGTACCAATACTGAAACCAGAAGAAGAAATCCCCAAATTTGTAACTTAAGCTTGCACTAATGTTGGAAGAACGGTGTAGAGAATTAATGCTCCAAGCAGATCTCTAAGTGCTCAATACCCAACCAAAGTATGAGACATTAACACCTCTTGCGATTATCGACAACGTCAATGACGTGTGACACTGAGTACTCCAGTAACTCTTAAGTGATAGTTACCCCGACTGCTGGTAACTAGATAACCCAAGTCTTCAACTTAAATTTTTCGCACGAGCAAGTTATCATTGAAAGTCATGCATCCAACCAACCCCGACTTCAAGATAAAATAAGTAGACGCCTTCGAGAACTACAACTTCAATCACAAATAAAGAATACCAGATTAACTTCGTGGTCATCTTGTGCTGTTGACTAGCCAGAAAGGAAAAGAAACATGCGCAAATTCTTAGAAGAGCCCATGACTCATAGTCAGTCCTATCAAACAAAGCTGTCTGATCCAGCTACTTGGATGTGGAATAGTTGTCGTACTGTGTACAGGATTTTACAGTTCTTGAGATTTATCTAAGAAATAAATTCAAGAACTAACTGCACAACAGTAAGTATCAAACTGCTGTAGACTGAACCACTGAATCCTGAATCGCTACGATCTGACCCGCTGTAACCGACACTGCAAAGATTCAAACCGCTGGAGACTGAACCGATACGATCTGACCCGCTGTAACCGGAACCGCTAAAATTCACATCGCTGGGGACGGAACTTCTAGGAAACTTGCGATAATTCTCCCCCTCAAAAAGGACATGGAATGACCTTTTTGCCAAAGCTGAGAGTCCGTGATGTTTGTGAATTTGACAGGCACAAAACATGGAAAGAGACAAATGAAACTACTGCAACGAAGATGGTGATTAAGACTCTCTTGTAGTAACCCCTTGCTTTCCTCATCATCAATGGTTTAGTAGATTAACAATTCATTGAAGCTCGTATTATGCCAAAACCACTTGATTAAATGCATATGACCTTAAAGTGAGTAAAAGGTTATAACATGTCTCCAAACAAATCACCTCTTGTCTGAAAGCTTGACTACCTCTTGAGAAGATCTTGAACAACAATCTCATAAGAAGCTTGAGAAACAACAATCACTTGATGAAGCTTGATAAAGAACAAGCCTGCGACTTAAACTTGCACTAAATTATGATTTAGAACCTATATTGAGCACAACAACGTAACTCCTTTAAATATAGGTAGTGATACATACCCAACCTTCCATCCTTAATTGTATATATCCACTTCGTGAACATCCAAGTCTAATCACCTTAAATTGCAAATTGTGATTTAGAACCTATATTGAGCACAACAACGTAACTCCTTTAAATATAGGTAGTGATATATACCCAACCTTCCATCCTTTATTGTATATATCCACTTCTTGAACATCCAGGTCTAATCACCTTAAATACGCTTGAGCAAGGGTCAACAAACATCGTGCATCCATCCACCCCGAGATGTTTGTGACACTAAGTACACTAACCCGTGAATTAACAAACCAACCAAGTTACCATAATTTCCCAATTCCTGCTGATCTTGAAGCACAAACTTATCCCGAAAAAGTAGTCAAACCCCGTAAGTATTATTATGTCTAAATCCAAGTCCCGCCTACATGTCCAAAATTGATTAGACGGGATTTTACTACTCTTGAGATTTAAACCGAGAAATCGAATCTTTCGCGGGATTTTCGAAAATCTACAAGAGAAACCGTGAAATCAACACGAGTAACCCAGAGTGAAGTGCAATATTAATTTTCGAAATTCAAGTCACAGGAGTCAAATCACTACTTGATCAAATCGTAACTAATCAAGTTACAGATTGTCAATTTGCAACAAGTCAGATCGCAATCAACCAAATCACAATTAGTCAAATCGCAAGTGTCAACTCGCAACGTCATATCGCAACTGGTCAAATTGCAATCCGTCAAGTCGCAACAAGTCAAATAGTAACTTGTCAATTTGCAATTAACCAAATCGTAATTTGTCATCCGTAACTCAAATTGCAAGGATTAAATTGCATGCTTACTCAAAACGTGGCCACTAAGAGGACAATGCTGCCAAATCCACAACTCTGAAATTACGTAGATATTCATAAATCCAAATACGAGCCGTATAAAGGCTTAAGTGAATCTTGATAATGGTTGATTCTCGATCATGTTAAAAATGTCACGCCATGAGAATTTGTAACAACCAAAGTACCACTCATCATACATAAAATTATACCAAGAATTAACTCAATGTATTAACAAAAATACATTTGGATGATCACTTATTAACACACAGATTTGATTTAATATTCGGATACAAAATCCACGCCCACACCTTTTGTAAACTAACAGTCCACAGAAGCCATATCATTCCAGCCCATGATCATCATAATCCAGTCCACATGCCTTAAATTGCACTGGCCCAAAGCCAATTAACTACCCAATCCATATCCCTCATAACCCTAATAATTCGGTATTAATACCCAAGGATACAAACCCTAATCTTAAACTATCCGCCTCTATCACACTCACCCAACATTTCTTCATAATCAAACCCTAATTAAACACACCTTTAATTCCCAAATCAGTTTCAAAGTATAACCCTAATATCAATTTTACGCCCCCATCTTCTCTATCACTCACCTATCTCTATCTAACACAAACCCTAGTTACACGAATCATTTTTACCGTCTTCCTCCATTTATATTTCCCCAAGCACATCACCCAACAAGCATACATGACCGATTCGATAATACAATAGCCGAACACATAACAATCTCCTTCATCGCATCTATTCAAAAGCTCATAATTGCAAACCGAACCAAGTAAACCGTTTAGACAACATCAGTTCTTTGATGATAATTACTAGCACTGCTCTCTCTTTCTTGTTAGATTTGTGGACCCAGCAGTGAACTTTCTTCAAGATCATCAAAGATGTTCATGGGTAAGTTTTATGTTATCAGTTTATTTTCAGACCGAAAATAATGACGGATGAAGCACAATTATTATTGTTCTTTCTTACTTTTTTCGAAGAAAAAACTGAAATTCTTTCCTTTTCATTGATAGTCAGTGATGGAGTGAAGATGAGATCAAGAGATTGTTATTGTAGGGACACTGAGATGATGTAGGTTAGATGTTGGTTTGGTTGTTGATATTGAGAAAAAAAATAATTTTGATGATGTAATTAGAGACTGGATTTGATTGTAACTAGTTGATATTCGAATACCAAATTAACTTCGTGGTTGTATGACTGATTTTGTTGTAATTTTGTTGTTTGTTGTGTGAAGTTGTTGAGGTTTCTGTTATTGCAGCAAGGTTGTTTGTTTGGTCTGGTAATGGTTATGAGTCAATTTGTCCTCCTTCATCTTCTTTCTTTATCTATGATTCGGTTTATTGGTCTGGTAGACAAACCGCATCCACGAACAGATAGACAAACCGAGTCCGCGATTTTGCAGACAAACCGAGTATACAATATATACACAAACCGAGTTCATGGTAAAACAGACAAACCGAGTCTACTTTATGTACACAAACCGAGTTCGTGGTTAAGTGGACAAACCGAGTTCATGACAGTATGGACAAACCGAGTCCAGGACAAACCGCATTTGACCGGTCAAAGCTGTCACTTTCGTACTTTCCTTAAAAACCGGATCTGTGTTTGTCTCTTACATGACAAACCGCATTCAAGAATGTCTCTGTTAACACTAGCAGCAACCAAAAACACAATTCTTCAATTAATTCTTGTCTGTCCGAACCACATCAACCAAAACAATAATAAACCACAAGCAAGAAATAGCACTAAGCACACAAAAACTACTAGTAAGAACACCTGTTATAGCCATAACAAGTGACTCAAATGTTCTTGAAATCTCACATGTTCTTGTGAGTTGACTGTATGAACAACAAATAAAACAACATAACCGCCTCTTAAAACAGTTGAAGCCCAAGATTGATTTCTTTAAACACTTAACAAGCCCATATGTTAAGCAACAAACACAAACTAATATACGACCATGAAACAATCTTGAAACAGTAGTGGATTTTTCAACACAAAGATCAACTCATGACTTTTTGTTCAACCCAATAGACGTATAGGACAAAAGCCAAGAAGTGATATATTAAAGTGTTGACCAAGGAACATTAATCCACAAAAAGACCAGCCATTCGTCCTAAAGGCAGTAAAAGAAAAATGATTCGAACCCAAGAAAATAAAACCAACACACAATCAAACCGGACCTAACCATGGACCACAGATCTGACCAAGATGAAACCATGGCTCTTGATACCAATTGTAGGAAATAACCTTCTTGATTGTGTGTATGATTCGGGTGGTCTTGATTCATGAAAGATCAAGAATCCCATGGTGAGTTAGTGAGATGTTAGAGAGAGAGGGAACTATGTGAAAATCTGGAAATTAGATTAATTGTGTCAAGAGTTCCACCCTTCCCTTGTGTGGGAAGGGTTATATATATAGTCCTAATATTTGTGCCCCTAGTGGGCTGTGGAGTGAGCTGACAGTGGGGAAAGCCCCGACCCACTCCACGAATATAAATACGACTAAGCTAATACTAATATTACTAATAATACTAAACAAATATATATAAGCCTACGAGCTATATAAATGCTAATTAGATGCTCGGGGTGACCGAGCCTTCATATGAATATTTATATTCCTAACAAGACATGATATAAGGATGCTTTTCAGGCGTTGGTCTTGATTGACCACCCTCCTCTCATCAATGGTCCATTGGGCCTCAGGCTTGTTTAGCCCTTCGGCTGTCTTAGGGACAAATGGGCCATCCCTGATACAGGTGATGTAGTAGGGTTCCATACCGGTAAGATAGCAAATCATACGCTTCTTCCATTTGCTAAATTTCCCAGCTTCAAGTCTGGGTGCAACAGCGGAGTAGCTGCCACCCTTTTTGTCGACTAGCTGGGGTACATTGATATCAGCCATAGTAGGATCTTGGTTTTAAAAAACCTAGAGCACTATTGGTTAGTTTAAAAGGATTTTATAAACCAGAGGCTCTGATACCACTTGTTGGTCCCTTTACACGCTTAGAGTTAACTAGAAAGTTAATCTATTTGTGTTTATGACTAATACAATGTTTATGATTAAATCTAACAGTTATAAAAAGTGAATATAAAAACACAATATTTTTCAACGTTTAAATTCTTATTAGAAATAATTCCAAGAATCTATTACCCAAGTGTTTTGCGGAACAAACACTTGGGATTGAATAGACAAGGGTTTGTGGTGTCTCCTATCGAAACTCAAGTTTTGCTTGAGTGGTAACAATATACCCACTGAGCTATCTCAGTGAGTTGTATACTCTTTGTAGGAGAGAAGTTACTTTGTAAAAGTTCTAAGCTTTCAATATACAAAGCACACTTAACTTCTCTCCATCTGATCTATTTATACACAAGTAATCTAAGTATAAGTGATTAAAATATTACAAGTTGTTGAGGTAGCGTGTCTGACAATTGCAAATAGTAATTGTCATTTCCAAGAACCAATAGGAAAGGGCTAATAAGACTTTGGGAGTTGTTGGCTGACACTCCATGACTTTTAGCCGCAATAGGGAAGGTTGGTATCTGATAAGATAAAAGTGTTTGGTCTGACACTTTTATCTTCTCAGATCTTTCCCTTTTGTTCCCGCCTTTTCTTCAGGCATTGGTTCCTCAGTCTTCAATCACTTTGTTGTTGAGGAGACTGGGGTTCAGTGAGTTCTTGTCCAACACTCACTGAACCATCATCTTCTTCTTTGGCTTAAGTCCTACTCAGGGAGTACCGCCTTCCTGAGAGTGAGTCCTTTATTGAACTCGCCTTAAGCATCCTGAAGATGACTCACTGAGAGACTGTTCTCTCAGTGACTTGAATTGTTCTCGGTTTAGCAAACACTTAGCTTAATTTGTGTTCAAATCCTGTTTAAAATAATTGGGTGTTTTACGAACCCAACACTTCCCGTATGGACTACCGATGACCATCAGCCATACTGACCGACAGGAGCGCGGTCACCCACACTGAGCAGTCACATCAGCCACCACCTATCCATATTTCCCGGGATTGTGTTCCCCACGTGGCCTGACATCTGTCTGCTATGTCAGGCATAGGTCAGACATAGGTCAACTCGCTTGGTCTCGAAGTAAATAGGTACAGTAGGTTTGGGTAGTATAAATACCCAAACCTCATTTATGATTTGCATTCAATTCTCATAGCAATAGCATTTACTCTCACATTACTATTCCAATTGTCTGTACTCGATACTTACTCTCACGCCGGAGGTTGACCTTGGGAACAAACCCCAAGGTGAGCCTAACGTGTGCTTCTCATGTGCAGGAAACTCTAAAAGTCGAAGGATCGTATCCGAAGGCTTTCACAAGGAAGTAGGACCCACCTGCGGGATTTTACTTCAACATTTATACTTATGAGATTAGCCAAATAGTTCACTTGGAAAAGGAAAGCTAGATGAGAAACAATTTGACAGAAAGAATGTTTAGTCTGATGTCGCAACAAGGACAGGTGGATACCAGTCAAAATGGTTGCTTTTTTTCTTTGGAACTGGTCAAAAAGAGTTCAATGAGGTAAAATATTTCGTTCATCTTTTTTAAACTTTATTGAGTGATGAGTGTAAAAAAAGGATGTTCCTAAACATGTAAACTAAGGCATGAAATTTTGTGGCCGGGTATCATTTTTGCTCTAAGCCACGTTTACAAAAAAATGAATTTTGCTTTGTCGGAACATATACGTCAATAGATGTGACCAAAATCTATTATCTAGATCTTGGTGGACATGTGACGTAGGAATCGTGGCAGTAACTCGATTCCAAACTTGGCAAAATCTTTTGCACTGTTGGTGCGTTTGGTATGCAGGAATGACAATCAAGGAATGGATTTTCATTCCAATAATGATGTTTGTTTAAACTTTTGAATTTAAAACTATGAAATTATATACAAATATGTACCATACTTGATAGACACTAAAATGGGTAGGATATGATTGTTTCATTCCTGGTCCACATTATTCCTCTATATTATTAACAAGATATACTAAATATGATGATTAAACTAAACAACAATATTGGATTTAATTACTTTGACTCAAGGTTGTCAGTATCGGGATCCTACCTAGGATCGTTTTTGGCTTCACAAGATCGTAATCGTAGGATCAGATCGGGATCGTAAAATCCTATGAAAATGTATATATTTTTGTATAAGGGTTGTAGTTTTGTAATTTTATATATTTCTAGATAATATTTTATATTATAAACGAATCTAAATAGATAATAAAAGAAAAAGTTATATGTTCAAGTACCGTAGTAGTATAACATTAAGAAATATGAGCTTTAAGTAGGATCAGATCGTTTACGATCCTACGATCCTGTGTGCGATCCTACGATCCTACACCGATCTTGCTCCACTTAAGATAAAAAACATGGGCTTTTAGTAGGATCGGATCGTTTACGATCCTACGATCCTGCGTGCGATCCTACGATCCTAGACCGATCCTGATTAAATTAAGATCCTACTACGATCCTGCTCGTTTTTTATATGTAGGATCGTACGATCCTACGATCAGGATCGCGGTTTTGACAACCTTGTTTTGACTCATATCTATTCCTATTCCACCTTATACCGAAACTCATACCGATTGTAATTCATAAGAGCAAACCAAACGGACCCTTAGTCTTTTTCTATTAACTATTTGCAGTGAAGATCCTTATTTTTAATAAAACTAACGAAATTTTTTTTCTAATATTCTAATAGCAGTGTAAAAGTCTATTTATGAAACTTATAAAATTGGGGTGTTACACGATTACTGCTGTAATGACTACTAGATCAGCTGAGGTTGTAAATTATTCATCTTGAGAGTATTTCTTGCCTGTTATTGTTCCTGACTCAAGTCTCCAGCCTGGATTGCCTTCTCGATTTATTTCTTGAGTTCTCTGCACTAATTTATGTGGTGGCCATGATCGACATGAAACTTGCAAAATTGTCTTGTGTTCCTTTTGCTTTCTTCCCTCAATGGTGGAGGTCGTTGCCATTTGTCCACGACTTCTTTCTCTGTAGCCAGGATAGGAGAGCTTCTCGCGCCTCAACCTGGGATCATAACGACTTTCTTCTTGCACCTGACGTGTTTGCCTGGTATCTCTCCTAGCCTCGTAGCTTGGCACAAGTTGTCTACCACTGTTGTTGTTGCTTTTGTCTTCAGTCTTTATGATATTCCTTTTACTTGTTTTTTCTGAACTCCCTGGAACAATCCAGCAGTTCTTGCCTTGTTTTTGGTGTTTTACGAGTAAGCTTAATGTAGAATTGACCCTTGATGATGTTGCCAATGAATGCCGAAATCTTCTGGTCGTCCCTGACTCTTGGGATTTTGCTTACTTCGTGATTAAATCTTTCGGTGAAATCGATCAGGTGCTCATTCTAGACTTGTTTGATGGATTGTAGGTTGACGTAATTGCATGTGTATTCCCTTCTAGATTGGAAGGGTTTATTTATTTATTTATTTATTTATTTTATGAATTTTTCCCTAAATTCTCTCTGCCTTTGAGCCAAACGACGCCTTGTTAAGGTGCATTGAAACAGGTGACATGCCATTGGGTTATTCCAGGCGTTTGTTTTCGCCGCGCATTCGAATTGACAGATGTGCGAATCGGTATTTGTGACTCCATCATTCATGTGTAGGTAAGCTAGAAGCTTCAAGCTTACTGGAAGTTGACAGTCCACAATCCATTACACGAATTGGTGTCTCTTTATTTTCAGGGCACAAAGGTGTTCAGGCACGTCATCACCAACTGTCTTGTAGTTGCAATGCTCGTTTCTTTCTAAACCCTGGTCATTAGTGTGTTAAACAGGTCTATGGATGAGGCTTGTTGTTGTGAGCGTTGTGCCTAGGTGGACATTAATGATATGGTTGTCTGAGTGTGTTGAAATCCAACATAGGGTTTGTAGGCCCGCCTGGGTATAGGTGTTGGTAGTGGTATTGAGTTTGCATGTTTTGAGGTGCCTGGAAAGTTGATTGTGGAACGTTTTGTGATGGAGCGGTGTTGTAAATGGTTGGTTGTGTTGTTTGAGGCATCATCTAATTGTTAGGTTGTTGTGAATTTAAGTTTATAGTGTGTGTTTGCTGTCTTTCTTGACCCGATTGCTGGTTTTCGCGCATTAGCATGTCTAGGAAAGCCATGCACTCCTGGTTCAGTTGAGTGTTGTTATTGTCAGCTTCAGGTGCCATCCTGAAAGTCGACCTTACTGTGTGTGGTGTGATGAAATTATCGTTTTGTCCTGAAATATTGACGATGTTTGGTGGTGAACTATCTGGTAATGATGTTATATTCATCGGAGTTAGTTGAGATACGATGTTGTGATTGTTTTGTGTTGAACTTTCATGTCCATCGTCCATGTAAGTGATGTCCCCAGGACCGGTTACATCGGGCAGAGGTGGTGGTGGTGGAAAATGTTGATTTTGTGACGTCATTTTTGTTAAGTGAAGTTTGGAGGTTAAGTTTTTTGTTGATGTGAAATGATAGATTTCATGTTTTTAACGGATGTATATTTTAGATCTGATGTTTTCCGGTGAGGGAGTGTCAGTTTCGTTTTAAAGAGGTTTTTGTGAGTTTTTTTGGTCAGAAACTATTTAAGTTTTTGATGAATTAAGGTTTTTCTGGTGGTCAGAAAACTTCCCGATTAATCGTAAAAGTTTTCTGATGTATCGGAGGGGTGGTTTTGTGGCTATATTGTTACATATAGCATGTATGGCGCCATGTTTACGTAAGGTACGTATTGGAGGGTTGAGGCGGCTATCCAATTTGGTTTCCCACGTTCGATAAGGACCCCAAGGTATGACCGGAGTCACAAGCTGAGGTAACACTTATCAGAGTAGCCAGAGTGGATTGTGAGAATCCACTTGGTCTGTGTGGTGAAGCTAAGTTGGTTCATTCGTGGAAATGCACTTTCTATTTATAGGGATTACCCTAGGGTTTCGTGTCCTGCCTGGGAGTCCATCCAAGTTTCCAAGATGGTCTACATGGTCGACATTCAATGAGGGAGACACGTGTCATGTTTCCTTTGGTCTCACTAGAGGCATGGAATTATCCATGCACGATTGGTGCACTACCTCTATATATATAATGAGGTAGTAGCACGTGTCTGATGGTTGCAACGATCCTGGAAAAGGTTCTCAGGACTGTTGTTGCCTGGAAATGTTTGCCAGGCGTACGAGCCCGGTCTGAGAGTCCGCTTCCAAGTTTAACTTGATGAGTTGTAACCGTTGTTGGGCTTAATTCGATCGTATGAACCTTAGTCTAATGAGCTGAAAGTCCTATATGCTATCAGAAAAATTCATATAATTTTGTGTTTAATTTATACCGTAATAATTTGTAAATTTTGTAGTATAATATTACCCCTCTACTAAAAAAAGAAGAAAATACATTATAATAATAAGATCCGATTTTAGAATCTCATCTTGCAAAAAAAGAAAAGAAAAAAACCTATTCCAAATATGATCCCGACCTGAAGAAGGTTGCAAGAGGGTAGTTTGGCAAATCTGAAATAAGTGAAAAATAATCTTCCAAGAAATCAAACCCAAGGCGGTGAAAGATGAATTCCGGTAGCGGAGGAGAAGTAAAAAATGTAGAGATAAATATAAGAATGATCGGTCCTTCTCCCCCATCTTCTTTAGATCTCCATTCTCCAATCAAAGTACTAGAACAATTTTTTATTCATTTGTAGAGTTACTTACTACAATTATTTAACTTGTTACTTTGGAATATATAGGTGCGTGATTTGAGAAACTTAATAGCTGGAAATGGTCGTTTTCCTCTCGATAATTTGAGGCTCGTTTTGCAAGGAAATGTCTTACATGACACCAAATATGGCGATGACGTATCTGTTCATTTCAACAATGGAGGTATTATTTCGCTCTCCTAGTTTACTAATTATCATGCGGATGTAGGCCAGCATAAAACAAACATAATAAGAAAACAGAAACCAGCTCTTAGTATATGCCCCAACGGAGGTTTATATTAAGGGAATAGATAAACTTGTCTCAATCAGTCTCAGCGCCAGCGATTGCTTGAGATGACGCTGGTGACTAATTTGAAATCATGTTAGAACGCTGCTTAAATAGCGTATGATGATTGTTCCAGTATATAACACATACTTTGCCAACTTATCTAATACAAATATTTGCCTCTTTTAGGCCGAGGTGTTAGTTGACTATTAAAAGGCTAAGGGGGCACTTGGTTGAAATTGAGGAATGGGAGAGGGAACGGTAATGGCAATGCAAAGGAATGAAATGGTTATTCCTTTGCATTTGTGGTTGCTTGGTCAAAAAGTTGAGTAATGAACGTGATGATTGTTTTATATGCTACTTCTTGGCCTTTACATTTTCTTCTTACTTTCTTAGAAGAAATTTCATTAAGCAAACATATAGGCAAGCATCCATTGTTATATTATTGTATTAGACAACAACAATAAAAATCATACAATGATAGTTAGTGTAAAACATATAGCACATGCAAAAACAATGAACAACCAAATTACAAAAGGTAGTTTCAGACGACATTAATAAACATCAAATTTGTGACTTTGCAACTTATTGGAAACGTTGGAAACCCAATACAAGGCACGGAAACAGAAGGAAAAACTAAATAGATATTTAAGGTGCCGTTGCAGACAAAATATCAAAACCAAACTTTGAGAATTATGCCATATAATAAAACAAATATGCACAGGTGATTGGAATGAATTTTTTTATAGATAAATTAAATGCAAGATAGATAAGAGATCTGCAACAAAAATATAAAGGAGAAGGCATGGGATAAAAGATAGGTTGAGGGTAGTTGAGGTAAAAAAAACGTGGCAAAAGTTTCATACCCCTCAAATTGGTGAGGAGTGGAGTATTACCCACTATTGGGTAATGGGTGATTGCGTTATATCCAACCAACCATCACTTTTGATTATCTTTCCCATTCCTTAGGCTCTATAACCTCCAACCAAGCATGCAACTGAGGTATAGATATAAGAGATGGTATTGTGGAAAATTTGGAAGATAAACAAAACATGCTAGCATGTGCTGCACAATATGCATATCATAAAAGATTCTTTTGGACACCTAATGTGTACGATGGAGCCTCTGTAAAGAGGCCAACATATTAGATCGGTGATAGATTCAGAAGGTATACATTTTGGTTAAGATAAAGGGATACAATTTCACTTCCCGTAACAGGGAAACCAAGGGTGAAGAAATGGCTTTGTACAGTATGCATACTGTAATGGTGTGGCATCTGGAGTGCTAAGAAGAAAACTTAGCATCTTTGTTGTGCATTTCCATTGCTTTGTCAGTTCTTCATGCCTCATGTCTTTTTTTACAGTTATGATGTTTCTAGACTTCATACCATCGCATCAATTGAAAAACTCTATTAAATCTGCATTGCACTCTACAATTTGCTGCATACCTCTAGTTTCCACTGCCCTAAGTCACTTAAATGACCAATGACACAATAAATTGCTATTGGGGATGACCATGAAGGAAATGACCAGATGAAGTTTATGTTGTGTTTGGGTGAAAATGATCACGAATGTTCTTGTATAGTCCCCTCATATATTTGTAACTTTGGTTGCACTACCTCACTGTATGATATTTCACTTGCTCAGTGAGGCAGTAATCTCTTAGATATGTTGGTGGGGTTTACGTGCATATTAACAGAGTCCTTCACAGGTCCAATGCACTAGTGTAGGTATTAAGACGAGAGCCACTAAAAGAAATGTATGCCCTGGGATTAGTCGCCTCACAATGTCGAGTTGGAAACCCAGGTTACCAAAAAAAAAAAAAAAAAAAAATTAGTATGCCTGGAACTTTTCCTGTCTTATCTTTTCCTAGAAATAGTTCAATAGTGGCATTAGAATGGTGATATTACAAATGGTAGTGAAGTCAAAGTAACACTCTGTGGGTCAGTCCAAGAATCCAAGCTCCCATCTTGTATATCACTATTTCATACGTGTTTCATACTGCTTTGACACATAATAGTTAATAAAACTAAAACAAAACACTATTTTCTCACAGTTATTAGACCCAGCCAAGCCATTATGACCCTAGTTATTATATATATTGTGGATAACAATATTAATGGCCACGTTATGAGGCTCGTTATAATGAATGGATCAGCACTCCGTTTTCCCTGAACTAAACATTTGTATACAACACGGGGGTAATTATCTCAACTACAAGGGTCAAAAACAAAAAGACAAAGTTTCTTGTCTTATCGAATTTTTCGTGTCCAAAAATTGTAAATTGCTTATATGTGTTGTGAACCTTTTGGTTTGATATCTGGTTGTTGTTTTTGATCTTATAGTTAACTTTCTGTTCTTTTTTTTTTCTTTTCTTTTTATGTATGTTATCTACGACATCTAAACTGTTGGAGAATTGTATTATATATCCAGATACACTTATAGTTGCTGTTAAACCCAAACCTCCTGCTAAACATATTCAGAACGATTTCGAAGAGGATGAAGAGGAACTGGTAAGAAATTGATGTTTTTTTTTTGTTTGACAGCTTTCCTGGATATATTTTCTCGTTTTTTGCTCAAGACTTTCTGTTTTTCTTCCCAATTGTAGAAAGTTCAGCTCCCAGAATTAAATAGCCCGTGGAAGAAGCGGTTATTTATTCTTCTCCATGATAAGTTGAAGATACCCGGTAATCTTGTTGTTAAATGGAAGGTCAAGCTTATAAGTTACAAATAATGATTGGTCCTGATTAGTTGTCCTTTTTCTGTTAGATATGCTTCTGATGGCAATCTTCTCTATCAGTCTAAAGGTGTGGGCTGTAATTATCATGTGGTTTATATTCGCACCTATTGCACACAAATGGGAGGTTGGACCTTTATATGTAAGTAAACCTGCTCTTGTATATTAAGATTCGCAATTTTGTTGTAAGATGGGTAAAAGCTATAAATGCTTATGTACTTATACATTAGATTCATTGTGAACTACGGACCGATTAAAATCTCATTATGCATAATATAGCTGCATTTATTATTTATTATGCATAAATTTTACTTATGAACAATGAATAAGTTATGAAAAATATACATATAATGAGTCATAAAGTCCAGTATATTATGCATAATGAGATTTAAATTGGTCCGTAGTACATATGTATAAGTACATGAAGCATTTATATCTTTTACTCTAAAACTAAATGCTTTTAGACTCACTCAATTTTGGATGAGGTGGGAGGATAGACAACTTAAGGTTGTCTCGGTTTTGAGCCTTAGATTATGATGAAATGCTGAGCATTGTTTTGATGTATATCAGGAAGGATGCGTTGAATGTTCCTTATGAACCTTAAATTGTATTTCAAGTTTTTGACTCCACACAGTGGTTTTCATTTTGTTTCCTACCTGCTTTTTATGGGCTTATAGCGTAACAGGAGCTATACTTGTGAAGGTTTAGGAAGTACTATCCTTCTAGGATTGCTTTCCTCAACGAATGGCAGAATGGGCAAGGTTATAGGTCAAAATGATTCGCGATGACGCAAAACACTTCTTGTCCAGTTTCTTATAGTTTTTTTAATGAGAAATTAGTTGGTGATTATGATCAGAAAAACTTTTTTTTTTTAATTACAATAGCGATCTAAATTTTATAAATAATGTTACTTTCTAGGCTGTATGTGTTAAAACAATATACTGTAGGCGACTTTCGACCCGTGTGACCCGTTTCCTTAGCTGCTTTTTATTTTACCCATTTGACCTGTTAGAAAAACATAACCCGAATCAACCCATTAGTATGCAAATGGGTCGAACTTACAACATATATTGTCTACATGCATGTCATGTAGTAAATGAAAAAAGGATGGCTAGACTAAGCGTAGGTAAGAACACACTGGCCGAAAACTTCGCATGTGTACTTAAATATACAGTCACTAATTATGCAAAAAGCCTGATTATCTCATCAGGAGATTTTATTATACTCCATCTCATTATTAATAAATTATCACATATATGTAGATACTCGGAACCGGCTTTGCCATCATATTTCTGAATCTTGGAAAACGGCAGCATGGTGATATGAGGTATGTTTCATGTATAAGAATTGCACATTTAACTTGATGTGCCAGGATGGGGGCGGGTTGTCGGCCAAAAGGTCAGAAACCATGGTTACCAAAAAAAAAAAGATGGGCAGGTTGGGTAGTAGGTCAAAACACTTTTGGTTGACACAGGTCATTTATTAGTGTTGGTGAAAATAATGTGTTGAAATAAATTACAATAACAAGACCCATCACTAACTATTTCATGCATTGAAATTATCTCAAATTCACGTCTATTTGTAATAGTAAATTTAAATTCATAAGAAAACAGTATAAGAGGGTTGTATGTATTGAAAATAAACTCTTTGCGACTTTCAGCCAGTTGGACCATACCTGCTTAAGATTTAAAAAAAAAATAAAAAAAGAAGAAGTTGTCACCCATACACTTATTTTTGGATGATAACATGTTTATCCTGCGCGTTGAGCATCTGCAGTGCTTATTCCATTTTCAATGAAGATTTTAGAGAACTCCCTGGGACCTTTAATGCAGAACGAGTCGATAGAGACATCAGAGCAGGTCAGTTGTGATTAGCTGTTGCAAAACTAAAACATGCTAATTACTTTTTGTATTATACTTTTGTATAAATATCTAGACATGATGAAGTTCAAAAGCTCAGAATATGAAGCTTCAAAATTATCTCTTAAATGCAATATTCTTAGTGCTATCGATTACTTGTTGTCTCCTTATACACATTGCCTAACT
Source organism: Artemisia tridentata subsp. tridentata (assembly GCA_021014915.2). Lineage (NCBI taxonomy): Eukaryota > Viridiplantae > Streptophyta > Magnoliopsida > Asterales > Asteraceae > Artemisia > Artemisia tridentata. The sequence continues at coordinate 216,793,911 of CP139502.1, read as the reverse complement.
TGGTTAAACTAGATCAGAGGCGACAATTTTAACCATTTATGTACGAATGGGTCAATGATATGGCTTGTAATTTATTTCAAATGAGATCTACCAGGTCAAAGAATTTTTCTTTAGTTTAAAGTGGAAGATGTTATACGGGTTGGAATTCATTCAATGTCTACTATTACTCTTCACCCAACCTCATAAATCGTTGTATTTTTTTTATAATCATTAATGCAAGTTGTTTCAACGCGTATTAGAATGTTTCAACCTGGGCCGTTAGCCAACCTACTCATCCATCACATCTGGAATAAAGTAATTAAAGTGTTGTTTCCCAAATATTTTGTTTAGAATTCTGCTCTCCTGGGTTGACTATTTGTTTGACCGTACTTGACATGGTATTTTGGAAGGCCTAAATAAAATACATGACCATAGGCGATAGCAGAAGCACAACACTATCCCATGTGTTGTTACTGGTCATAATCATAAATGGCTGTGCGTTGACGCAGTACTTCCGCGGACCACAATTGTGTTGCCGGTTTTAGTAGGCAAAAAACAACATAATGACCCCAAAATACAAATGCAATAGATAGTTTGATAGATACACGAGTGATAGTACGTGGGAGTTAATACCAGCTTACGGCAGAGGGCAGTGGCAACCCCTTTGGTCAATTTAGCAAGTAACTTTAACATCGACTTGCATACTGTATTGAAGGCAACTCATATCTGCCATGTTTTCTTACATTTATCTTCTTTCTTATATTTGTGGTTAAGTTGTCATTCTTTTTGGTTAATTACATACTTACAGTACAATCCAAAAGTCATATCAGTAATCAGTTGGAGTATATTGTTATCATCATCTTTTGATCATCTGATTTGGGAGACATGTGGTAGCAAAATAACAAAAGAAATTTTAATTATATTATTACTCCATGTTTTGGGATTTGGTCAAGATTGGATGAAATAAATAAAATTTATATGTTTGCAAGAGCTGAAAGGATGTGACTCAAATAATTTTGCTTTGTTTGATAGTAGTGTTTTCCCTCTGTGTTGATAAATACACATAGACTTTTACTATGCACACATGCATCTCATGCATTGAATGCTTGTTCTCATGCATTGAATGCTTGTCCTTTTATGTGTATGAAGTAAAATTTTATGTGTATTTATCAACACTTTTGCCTTGTTTGATAGTACTCATAGTAGTGTTTTCCCTCTGGTTTGACGCATCAATTTCGATACGGATGGTTGCCAGTATTATATTGATAACGTGCATAGATGTCACAAAATTTGACTGGATATGTAGTTTCAATAATAAAAAAAGTATTTTTGCTTGTTGTCAAACATGGGAATTATCCTCATAATAAAGATAAAAGAATCCAGTGGAATGAATCGGGCATTGACGATGATGGAAAATTTAACTAACACTCTGTTCCCGATTTCTTATTTGGAGAGAAGAGAAGAGAAGTGGAGAGAAAACTGAAAAAAAATCACGTTCCCGAGTTTTTTTTGGAGAGAAGAAAAGAGAAGAGGAGAGAAAATTATGCCAAAACTTCTCCCCTAATCTTCTTCCCAAATTGGGATGATTGGAGAGAAGGAGGTTTTAAAGCCATTTTTTTCTTACATGCCCTTTCTTTTCTCTCAAACTAGGGAACACAAATTAAAAATCATTTTTTTTGCCTCTCCTCTTCTTTTCTCTCTTGTTTTCTCTCTTCATTTCTCTTCTTTCCGTTTTATACTCGGGAACAGAGTGATGGAAAATTTAACTAAGGGCATGCTTGGTAGGGGTAATGGGGGCGAGGAATGAGAAAGATAATGAAAAAAATTGCTTGGTAGAGTATAATGCAATGACCCATTATCTAATAGTGGGTAATGGGCCATTACCCAATAAAATGACGGGAATTCTTTTCTTTCCCTTTCCCTTTTCCCACCATTATCATTGTCTTTCTTTTTCCTTTTTCCGAGTTTGAATCAAGCACACCCTAAGAGTTAAATTGGAACGATTATCAAAGTAAACCAACTATAGTTATCAACTATGGCTGAAAGTAGTGGTGGTGAGTCACTCACCGCCACCTCAACTTTTTCTCTCCTCTCACTTTCACTTACTGCCACTCACCGTACATCCGTGTTGGTCACCCTCACTAACATTTGTAAAAATATACCCCACTAAATACCCCATACACATTTACAATACAAATAAAAAACAATTACTTTATAAGAGAGAGCCCACGTTTTTGTGCAACTCACTTTGGTGAGTTACTCACCATACACACCCTATTTGATCGTGACTTTCCATTTCTGTTTTGGCAACTCACTCGTGAGTCACTCACCGTGAGCGTGAGTTGATATCCATTCCGGATAGTTTAACGGTTTAGCCTATCAAGTGAATAACTACTACCAAAAGAAATCATGGGATGTCAATTCCCTCAAATGTTTGTTTTTGTTGTGGCGTCAATGAAGAATCTCAACAACATTGTTTCTTCTCTTATTTCATAATTAAAATTATTTGGCGTAAGTTATGGAGTTGGTGGAGGTCTCTCCCATTCTTAAAGGAAAGTCGGGGTTTATCGAAAACAAGTCGGTTGAAAAACTTTTTCATACGGTGTGTATGACATTTATTTGGCATGTTTGGAATTGGAGAAAAAAAATTCATCATGTTTCTTCGGACCACGAGGCAAATGCCATTCGTCATGAGGATATTTTTCTTTCGGTGCAAAGATTGTCTATTTTATGGGCTTATAATCGTTCTTCTAAGAAACTCTTCTCATGGAAAAATTGGATCCAAAATCTCAGTGAATTGGCTTCATCATCGCTTCTATAGTTTTTGGGTTCTTGATATTTTTTTGTTTTGGTGTTTCTATCTCCGGTGCTCTATCTTAGAGCTTATTATTTTATTTTATTTTTTGCCTTTTTGGCTTAATAAATTATTTGCTTCTTCCAAAAAAAAAAAAAAAAAAGAAAAGAAAAAAGGACCGTACAAGGGTGTCAAGTGGTTTTGACATCGGCAAACCATTCCACTTTAGCGGCAAACAAGGCAAATCATCCCTCAATCTTTTCCCAGTGGCAAACAAGGAAAAAAACTACAATCCAGCAGCAAAGTGTTGATTTTTGTGTGTTTATATTTAACTCATTAGCTAAGGCGAGAAAAAGAAAAGAAAGTTGGCGTGAAGCTGAAGTAGCCTTTAAGAAATAACGGCAAAAAATATGGTTAACGAGTATTTTTTGTCCGTGTGTTGTGGTGGGGCTCAAAAGTATTTATTCTAAAGTCAATATCATTTTTTGAGCAACATCATTTCATTTGCATAGTAGTTATTAAACAATTTTTGTTACACGGCAATAGTATGAGTAAATTCTTCTCAAATTTATTTATCTTCATGACATATCATTGTGTTGAAACAAATTTATGTGTGTTACTCGACTGCATGTGAGTGTTAAAGAGTTTCCGTATCTATGCGAACACGAATTATGTCCGAATAGAAACAGAAAATTGTAAATATAAATAGGTTACAATTAAAAATACTTAAAGTTTTGTAATAACTTTAGTAAATAAAGAAAAAAATATATAGCAAGAAAAATAAGAATAAAAATAAATTACTTTATAAATGACTTGAAGTTGAACTCAATACCTTAAAGTTAATGCAAATCATTTTAGTATCCAAGTGATCCAAACAACTCAATAATTGTATAATATTAGTTTTTTATTTAGTATATTAAAGTCACTATTATTGAACAGTAAATAACATTTACTTAATGTTATATATGAATATAGAAATATTCAGACACACAAATTAGTCCTTTCTAAAATTCTAACATTCACCTTTCGATATTGCATGCCTATTGCCTAGTCCACTTGAAAAATATAGATAAGAAGAATGTACTTATTCAGTTACTATCGTTTAATTATTTTGAAATTAACAGTATGTAAAATTTGGTTTACTAATTTTATTTTATTAAAATTAAAAAAAAAAACAAAGTCACTTTCTATTTTTTTTAAAATAATTTTTTTTGCAAAAGATAAATTGTTAAGTGACAAAAAATACATTATCACGACCAAAAAAAAAAAAAAAAAAAAAAAAAATCTTTCAATAGACGAACACTTAGATATATTTTCGATGAACTTTTTTTTTCGACTTTTGTTTTATTGTTAAAATTTGCGTCTGAAAAAATTATATGTGATTTGTTATTTTAGAAATCACGTGTGATTTCACAAATCACATATGATTTGTAAATCACATGTGATATTAAAATAACAAATCACATGTGATTTTAAAGCGTAATTTTAACACTCACAAAAAAAGTTGAAAAAAAAGTTCGTCGAAATTATATAGAAGTGCCCCCTTTATAGAAAGATGATTTAATTCTTGTCATGATGTTATGATTCTTTTCGTGAAATGATTGACTGTTTGTGAGATATTTAAACTTTTTAAAAGAACATAGACGTGGCTTTCTTTGTTTGATGACAAAATAGTGGCCGGAAGTTGTCTATTAAATTTTTAATAAATGATGAATAGGACTAAGAACTTGTAAACCATAGTGAAGATAGATTTATAAATAGGTTTGTTAATGAATGTCATAATAAAACTATAAACCTTTATAAAGGCTTAACATAGTGGATGCTCTAATAGTATTCAAAATAGTGAAGATAGGTTCAAGGTTTGTTAATTAATGTCATAATAAAACTATAAACCTTTATAAAGGCTTAACATAGTGGATGCTCTAATAGTATTCAAAATTCATACATGATTCAAGACAGCGAGTGGATTGTTTCAGTTAATATATTTTCTTAAATGGATTTTCTAAAATGTGCCCCGAAGGCACATATTTGAGTGATAAAAATGTCAAGTGCAAGTTCAATAAATAGAAAATTACATGTAATTATAGTAATTTTTAGGTATAATTAATGTGCATTAATTACATTTTATAATTTTTATGAAAAATATTATATTGATTATCACACCTTAACAAGTACTTGAGGGCACATATTTGAGTGATAAAAATGTCAAGTGCGATTTTAATAAATAAAAAATTAAATGTACTTATAGTAATTTTTAGGTATAATTAATGTGCATTAATTACATTTTATAATTTTTATAAAAAATATTAGTTGATTATCAAACATGTGCTTGAGGGCACATTTTAAAAAAACACTTACTTAAATAACATTATTTGATTGAAGATATTGGATTTTATAAAAGGAAATGAGAAAATACAAAAGAGGAAAGTATAGTTGACTAATTTAAATGTATGGATGGTGACATTTTGACAGCACATTTGGACAAAGATTCAACCTAGCCTTTGATTTCCATCTTTTGACATTAAATTAGAGTTTTATATTGCTGATTATTCTCCTCACCGAAGATTCTCATGTAATCCTGGTAGTTGCTTAATAAAATTCAAAAATTTCTGCTTATTTTTCAAAACTTTGGAAAATTGCATATATATTGTTTTAAAATTTCAAAATTATATATACATCTAACTTAAATTTATATTACAATATATATCATTTCGGAAAGCTAAAAATTTACATATATATATATATATATGCAACATAAACTTATAATTTCATATATATCATTCCTAAACTTTAAATATGTCATATCTATTAAAAAAAAAATAAATATCTACTATAAAATTACAACTCTAAAATACTTGACAACTATAATATACAAAAATAAAATAAAATAAATTGTTTTTATTTATTTATAAACATGTTGATAGTAATATACCCTTTCATCATTAGAGTCACTTTATTTTACATACTAAAAAATCCTTACTTACCAAGTGATAGATACTGTCCGTTGAATCAAAATGACAAAAGTTAGTGAAAAAAATATGGAGGGACTACTATTGTAAATTCGTCATTCTCACCTACCGATCCCCACACCACACGTCATTTCTCACAAAATTACTCAAAAAAAAAAAAAAAAAAAAAAAAAACAAAAACTTTCTCTCTCTAAACAAAAACTTCAAAATAAACCAAAAACATCACAAATCAAACCGATTTAACCGTCAAAATTAAAGAAAACACATATAAATGAATGAATCGAGGCAATCGGAACCATATCCGAAAAAAAAAAGTTCAAAATGAAGAGATTCAGATTGAAAATGATGGTACGACACTTCCGATCCATTATTTTGTTATTATTTAACTATTTGATGTGATTTTGTTCTTATATTTCTGTTTTTGATATTCTTTATAAAGATTTTTTTTGCTTTTTGTTGATTTTAGTTGTGATGATTCTGATGATTTTGCTCTTATTTTTTATTTATATTAGTGTTTTTTAAAATATTAATGAACACTTTTATGTTTTTGTAGATTATAGTAGTTATTGAGGGATTGTTGTGATAGTTAGATGTTTATTGTGATAATACAAGAGATATTGTGACAGTAACATGCTTTTGAATTGTGTTTTTGATGCTATTTAGTTTGATGCACACCAAGTCTTTGATGAAATGCAAAGTTGATGTAACACCCCCATTTCTCAGATAGCAGCGGAAGCTAAATTTTAGGGTATTACCTCATGGATACATCGTCACAATGATAGAAAATGACTAAAAAAGAGACGTTTTTAGAAATGAGTTATTAAAAGAGAGACTTTTGCAAAAAGAGAGGTCCCAAAGACACGAGTTTGAAATAGGAAGATGAATGATAACAAGTTTGGACGTCCTCATGTCCAATGGCACTCCGTGCAGTAAGGCCATAAGTGCTCAGTTACCTAGGATAGCATGCTTAAAGGTCAACACTAAGGTTGAGTGAAATCCGTAGGTTTAGTTGGAAAGTGGTTTGAATACAAGTTCGTGTGGGCATCGAAGCACCCAAAGATAAGTTATATAGTATTATTGCATCTAAGCTCATGACACCTCACGTTAACATGCCTATAGTCCAATGATGGCACTGCAGACCAATCAGTGACTAGACGTAAGGTTAACTTGCCAAGGTTAACCTCGTAGTTCTCAAATATAATGCTAATTGGTACACGGTAGGGGTACACCAACGGGAGTTGTCAAACTCCAGATAGATCTATCCACTATATTCGCGTTCACTCGCACGTGATTATGGTTCATGAAATCTAAGTTATAGTGGCAAGGTGGTACTCGTGCAATAATCAATCAGGAGGAAAATACTTGTATTCGGTTTAAGGCATGTATCCCCCTCACGGGTTTATAAAACATTTAAAAGTGAGGTTTAGCTCACGAGATTTAAAAAGTATGAGGCTACGAACTCACCTTAATTCAGGGAAATCTGATTGATGTCAAAAGTGACTCAGATATTAGACGGCCTACTCACGCAACCTGAGGTAGTGTATGTCAAGTCTTAGCTGGTTTGTCTACGTTTCTAAGCTTTGTTTTTAAAGTAGATGTTTCTTTAACTCACTATATTTATATATAACGTAACACCTTTCGGGCTATCATAATCTAGAGGTCATGTAGTGTAGGATCGACTCATATGTTGATTATGTGGGAATCAGGAGGTCGAGGATTATGGAAGAACAAGTTAGCCATTGTTAGAGAGAGGAAGAGTAGAGAAGGGAAGTTCTAGTGAGAGAAACACACTTGTTGTGTGTTTGTATTAATGAACAACCAACCCTCTCCATTAGATGGAGAAGGGTATATATACAATTGACATGGTGCCACCATGGGCTGTGGAGTGAGCTGACAGTGGGTAAAGACCCGACCCAACTCCACAAATACTATTATGACTAAACTATTATTACGATAACTAAACTAAAACTAATAAGCCTACGAGCTACTTAAATGCTAAATAGATACTCGGGGTGACCGAGTCTTTCATGTGAATATTTATATTCCTAACAATCTCCCCCTAAGGGAGGTCACCCGTAAATTACAATTTGAATTCTAGCATTCAATAACATGGATTTAATTTCCTAGCTCGTAGTATTTGATTCTTCAAGGTCTTTGATCTTTTTACTTCAAGAAATGATCTTGCGATTAATGTTCCTTTGGCTTGTGTGATCTTTGAGCTAGCTTTGAGATCATCAGCCACAGTAAATCTCCAAATCATCCTTAGTAGTATCGCCTCCATGTGATGTAGTGACCATCGGACCGTCATGCTCACACTTTTCTGGATCATGATATTTAGCATCAGAGTTGCGAAAGCGTTGTTGTAGGTTATTCTGCTAACATGATTTCTTTGAACGTGAGTGTGAAGTGTGAGCATAAGGTTATGAATTGACATCTCATTGGCCATCAGCTGCAACCGTCGGGAGTTCCTGCAAACAACAGTTAGCAATAAACAAACGAAAGTGTCTTTGTTCACTTTCGTTGAATAGGGTTGCAAGAACCACGGTTCCCCGTTGATCAGTATAAATACTGCCTGTGATCAGGTAGAATTCCGAAGAATCTCCTTGACAGGGTTTCGCAGCTGCACTAGCCGTTCTCAAACCGGAGCGTCTCAAAGTAGACAAAGCACGGAGTGAGTGAACCAGTGAATTATGATTCACTGATTAATGAGAAATTGATTTGAAAATAACATTCGCGTATTACTGAATAAAGAGTTTTTGGAATACGACGAAAGTTTTATAGACAACATCAAGTTTCAATCACTAATACTTTTGTTTGAAAATTTATGCGCAGTCAATGTGCTCAAAAACAATTGTTGAGCACATCGAAAGGTTTTCCAAAAGTATCCGTCAATTCATTTCCTGGAACAAGTTTGATTCAAATGCGAATCGCCCCATCGTTTCTTTCCAATTGTCACAAGTTTGATCCATGAAGGATCTCACATGTCACCCACTAAGAGCTTGTTTGATGTTGGCTCTAGAAGGATTTCCATCTTCATTGTGAATACTTTACGTATCACTCGGATGTTCTGGAAATACCACAAGGATAATGCGTAGGACTCTTAATATATGTTTTCTTACTTTTCACGGTGTATGAAACGGCAAGCATATTGAAAACGTGTCCTAATGAGATTTATGGATGATCTCTTAGCTCTAGACTCAATAGTTCATTTTGATTTACTAATCGGAGGCTGGAGCAGACTGCCACCTTTTCAATATCAACTAACTCGGAGTGAGAGAGTCAATAGTAATGAGTGAATCTCCGTGTGAATGAAACAAGAGTCTTTTGAGAGACCTTGAGTGGCTAGGGAGGGTTGTGCAGCATATCACTGGGTCCATGATACTTGTCTTCAATGTCAGCAATCAACTACGTGATTCTGACAGCATATGTATTGACCCAGTTTCTGCCTAATGTGTAAGGAGGGCTTCTTTCTTTTCACCCTTTATCTTTACATTTCTTTTTCATTCTTCAACCCCTTCAGTGCTTACCGATACTTCATGACTAGTACCTTGTTGGGTTTGTTCCAGTACTAGCTCCATCTCAGTCGGCACTCTTCTCTTATTCTCACATTGCTCCTTTTTTAATCATACCTAAGGACTTCTACACTAACTAGTGGATTGTCCCTGGGTAGATCCCTCCGGCTCTGGCGGGATCGTGGGAACGAATACCTAACCTTATCATCCTTATAACTCCAGCACATTAAATAAAATGGTCGGTCTTTGGTATTCTTCCACAGTTGCCATCATAAATCATTCGCCCCCCCTCAATATGTGCATCGATATACGAAAGAGTTTAGCACATATGGGAGAGCCTACACTTGAGTTCAAAAGATCACATTTTATCAGTTTTCATATTTAAATCACATTCTCTCCCCCGATCAAAAATTTCAAACCTTTTGAGATTTGTGATCCCAATTGATTTAAATAAGTTTAGAAATTATGGGAGAAAATGTGGTCTGATTCAATATATACTGATAATGGAACATTACTATGCTCCCCCTCAATCAATGAGGGAGAATGTTAGTGTCAGAAATGATGAGTTTATAAATGATTTGGAGTTTAGCGAGAAACTCATGAAAAGATTCATATCCTGACACATCACAACACATGTTTATTCATTACTTGAACCATACAAAGATACCATTTGATGATCTAAAATAAAATTTGAAATCACTCTCCCCCTCAATCTATGACCCGTTATCAATTTAAAATTTTATGAAAAATTAACCTTTTGTCATAGATTGAGTGG
>CP139502.1:216613816-216783782 GCA_021014915.2 Artemisia tridentata subsp. tridentata | reverse complement strand
GCGGTTTAGCAGTATTAATGCCTACTCAAGTTTTAAATTTATATTTAGTCGACTTATCAATAACACACACACTTAACGAGCAGTGTACCCGGTCAGTATGAATATAATGGTAAGTAGAGTGTCGATCACTAAGAGTGGAACGTATTATCTAGTTATTCTAATCAGTATTTTAATATCCTAAGTTAGTTATACAACCTAATCTAATGCAAGGGGTTCAGCCTGAGAGACTGGCACGGTTTGGTTATAATTAAATAGTAAACTAAATTAATGAGCATGAATCAGCGATTAGCACACACGTACACAGATAGATACTCGAGACAATAAGAAGACCTGTCCTGATAATTAAGTAGCTTGTCACTTGTTTTATTGCTAGTTTTATATGAAGTGTATATAATTAAACCTTTCTCGTTGGCTCTAATCTTATCGGCGAGTAAACTCTTAATGATTACTTATGTCTATCCTATTTATTCAAGAGACGCTAAAACAAATAGGCGAGGAAGGGGCATGGCGACCCAAGCAAGACTCAGCTAGACACAGAGGTTATCAATGCACTAATAAAAGTCACCAAAGACATCAACATATAAACTTTAATTAATGGAAAAGCAATATTAAGGGGAGTGCATGATCTTCCGTAGTCACATGACACAAGCCCATCAATCCTGATGAATTAAAGTGTACTAAAACAGTAAAACAAAACTACTTAATGAATTGAATACATGCAGGACCTTCTTACAGCTCTTGTATCTTTGTTTAAGGTGTGTCTTGTGCTGCTTGGTCGTCTGAATTCGGCTTCGGTCTTCGAGCGCTTAGAGTCCTTTCAAAATTCATCTGGCCTTGGGGTATTTATAGTTTCTGTCTGAGGGGTCGATGCGGCGCATAGAGTTGATAGATGCGGCGCATTGACTTAACTTCGCGTGGGGTCCAAGATTAATATATTCTGGAATATTCGTACACCGTCTTTAGATGCGGCGTATCTTGATCTTTGTATGCGGCGCATGTACTTTAGCTGTCTTGGATTGTAACTTGTGAAATCTTGATAGTGATACGCCGTATGTTAGAAGTATATTGCGGCGTATCTGGAGTAGAACGAGCTTGATCTTCTTCTTTGACCAAAGTTTCATATGCGGCGCATGACAGAATTGCATGCGGCGCATTCTTCAAAGTCAGGCAATGGTCTTCGAATTCATCTAAGTATGATACTGCGTCGTATCTATTGAGTGAGATATGGCGCATCTTCTGGATTTCAGTAGACTTTTAACATCTCGCTTGTTTTGCTCCATAATTAGTCCAAAATCGCCAAGTTTCACATAATGCTTGTTTTTACCTGAGAATTACTAAAGTAAACATTAATGTATCGATTCTCATGTATAATATAATAAAACAAGTCAAATAAATAGGATAAATGATGATAATAAAATGTACTTATTTGAGTTCATCAAATATCCCCCCACTTGAACTTTACTTGTCCCCAAGTAAACCTTAGAATTAATCGTACCAAAATGTATCCTAAAAGATATTAGGATTCATTATTATATTTAAGCACGTATTCGTTTTTTCATAATCACACAACCAAACACTTAACGAAGTAGAAACCAAAATAATTTTTAATGTAAAACAATTCTAAATCATTTAGTTGCTTAGTTGTGACGAATATTCTATCATAGGCTTGGCAAGTATACGTGATGCGTGGTTTTGCGACCTTACAACAGGTTTTACCTCTCGAGGGATCTCAAGAGGCTTACAACCCTACCAGGCAGTGTACCTGACCGATGTAGTATAGTGTAGTGGTAAGTACGGGGGATTGATCATTCTCCACAGGGAATAGTGTCGTTAGGATTGAAAAACTACTCTAATAGGTCTAAGGTGAGGGAAGATTCTTTTTGTATTTTTATGTTTTATGAAAGCAAGTAAAATCTCGGGTTTGAAGGAGTGGGCGGAATTAGTTGCTAGTCAACTAACCCAAATAACTACGAATGCAAATAAAAAGAAAAAAAACTGAAAATGAAAAGGTTGTGAAACTTATATGGAGAGAAATGTGTTTACTTAGATTTCCTTACTCCCTAACTATCTTTTACCGGTTGATTAGTGTGTATTAATTGCGTGGATGACGGGTGTATTCCTTAATACCAATCGTGGGGTGGCGTACGTACTTCCCCAACTCTACAAGCTCCTACTTCACTCCTATGTCGAGCCGGCTAAGAAGCTCCTAACATGAGATCACTAGAATTCGCTCATGCATTAAATACAACCATAAAAACCTAGTACGCATTGGTTCATGTTTCTTAAGACATTCAAGCAAGTTACCGTATAGGAAGTTAGCCAGTTTTCTTAAGCCTAACATCGATAAACAATCATCCAATACAATTAATAACACACTAACAACTAATAATCAATAGTTAGGTTTCATTAGATCTAAGCAAACACAAGATAAATCTAGCCTAGCATGTTAATCAAAAGACAAGAACAATATATAATCAAACAACACATAGACATATTGATTGATTGAATGATTACTTATCTTCAATTAAACATGGGAGATCTAAGGGTATGAAAACCCTTAAAAATGGCAGAAATTCGTCTTAGGGTTTCTCCTCACAAAGTTGCACACTAATGACAAAAAATTGCAAAACTATATATAGAGTTTAGTGGCTGACGGCGTCACGTTTTAGATCTTGACGCCGTCACCTCGCCGTGTCTAGGGTTCCCGGATGGCCTTCCTGACGCCGTCCCTCTTTAGTGCTCCAAAATCCGCTCTGGCTTATCAAAGGTTGACGCCGTCAGAAATGGGCTTGACGCCGTCCCTCTTTAACTTAAACCGTGATGGCCTTGATCACCTTAAAGGGTGACGCCGTCAGACTTTACATTGCAAAACTCTCTGGCGCGTCTCGTGTATTTTTTATATCCACCTCTTTTGCCAAGCCATGACGCCGTCTAGAACAATATCTGACACCGTCAAAGGTACTTTTCCAGCCGATTTTGAGACTTTGTCGTTTTCTTCACTTTTATGCTCCAAAAACGTCCAAAATGCTTCCTTTTCCAGAATTCTTCTCCAAAGTACCTAAAATGACAAAAGGAGCGATTTAGGGCAATATTTGATCAAATAAATACGATTTAGGGCTTAAATGACCCCCTAAAAGCGGTACACTTTTCGCTTCATCAAATACCCTTACACTTGAGATTTGCTTGTCCTCAAGCAAATGCGCTTTTATTCTAATCAAAATACAAGTTAGGGGTCATTTAATGCTAATATAAAAGTAATTACAACAAATAGTCGTTCCACTTTAATCATAATAAGCACGGAGATTACAGACTAGCACCTCACAAGTAGTGTTTAGATACTCACATCTCTCAGGTGTCATAAAAGTATATCTCATAAATGAAAATGAATAATATCTCTCACTACCTGTCATAGCAAATAGATTACCATAGGCTTGGGAAAGGATCAAAAACCTCCTCCACTAGGCGTAAGCACCTAAGATAAACTATCAAATAGGGCTTTTAAACGGGTTATAACGTTAGGTGTAGGGATATGATAAACACGGTTTTGTTGGATAAAGGATATTTTACTGGTGGCGAGTTAAAGATCTTGATTAATTACATGTACAATATGGCGTTGCTAAGCCAAGACTAGACTCGACTTAAGCTAAAAACAAAATAACAAAAACATAAAATAAACATAAAATGAAACGGGATGGTAGTCCGTATGTTTTTTCTACTTTTCTTTTTCTCATTTTTTTTTGTATTTTTCTTGATTTTTTTGATTTTTTTTTTTTTTTTAATCATACACTCTTGCCCTACCATCCAAAATAATACATCATAGGGGCCTTGCATCCCCTTACACTTGAACTTTTACATAACTTTACAAATAACTATTCTAATGACTCGAATTAAGATAATCGAAACACTTGGAGTACTTTTAAAATATTTAGCACATATGGGGGTAATAATGTTGTTCTTCCCCATTACTCCATTACACTAGTACTTTACCCATGAGTCCCAATCGTCCCAAAACAATATGTACAAGGATATGACTCGACTTAGCAACCATGTAATTAATTAGATAATTAACTTGGGTTTAAACAAATGTTGTCACAATAATGCACTAAAAATGAGTGCATACAAGGTAGGCTAAGGCGATTTGGGTGTACATTTAAGTGGGGTGTAAACAAATTCTTCCTTTAAGTAAAATGCTTAAAGGTCGAAATGAAAAGATAGGCTCTGAGGGGTGTACTAAGGGTATCGTGTACCAAAAATGAGTACAACGCAAAGGGTGTGGGAGAATTACTTGACCAATGTAGCCAATGTAATTATAACAAAAACACAGGTGTAAAACAATGGGTTAATCCTAATGCCTCTTATCATGTAGTAAATCTAACTACACGAATGTAGTCTCACTTGTGGCCTCGGAATGGTCCTAACGCAAGTTCTAGAATCTAAGTGCTACCGGTACACACATCATAGCATAAATGCTTTTCCTACCAATTCTAGGGGCGAACCTCACATATTTGGGGGTGGAAAATTTTTTTAGTGGTACGGTTTTTTGTGCTAGTCATATAACTCCAATCCGTGAGACGCTCATTAAGATCAAAGTTTTACTCCTATATGTTGTAAAAAAAATTTTAAATTTGGTACTAAAATTGCCCTAACAGGTATTTATCTCAGTTTTATTACACATCTACTATTAAACAAACAAAAATCAAGCGTAATAGCATTCTCTAAAGTATCGTATTTTTACCCCCCCCCCTTACACTTAAGATGAACATTGTCCCCAATGTTCAAATAACAAAATGTAAAAGTAATAAGGAAAACGAATGAAATCAAATACTCCCCTGATTCGTTTGGTGGATAAAGAGGTAACATGGTTAGATCTTCTTCCAAGAGAAAGTAGAGGCTCCAAGACTAATGCATCGCCATAAGCTTGATTCCACATACATCTCCTTGTCCAAAATAACCTGTTAAACCTGAGAAAACAAACACGAAAACCTGCATAACATCGGCGGGATAAATTCTATATATGGATATAATGCTTGTGGAATGATAATTTTGCAGATTCCTGGAGTTTATAAGTTAGAGATTTAATAAAAACTTTTTATGAAAACAAAACTTTCAAAAATTTCAGAAAATTAACACCTGACGCCGTCAGGTTGTAAATCCTGACGCCGTCAGAAATGATCTGACAGAATTCTCATGTTAAGTTTCCAGAAAATTTCTGGAAAAACCTATACCTTACTTCCTGGAAATCCTGCAAAACATCACTATGACTCGATACAAGCATTTGACTCAAACAAATACTAATATGTATGTTAATTTATTATTATTACGATTCATGTTCATTTGTTCTTATAAATCGATTTGGATTTCCCTTACACTTAACTTTTGCAAAATACCTTTATATGTAGTTAAGACGAAGTTAAAAACAAGATAAAGCATTTTCACAATTTACTTTTGAGCATGAATCAATAATAAAAAAAATTAAACACACATACGGAAACAAATAAAATCAAACAAACAAATAAATAAACACACAAAGCAAATAAAGCTTGGGTTGCCTCCCAAGAAGCGCTTTTCTTTATTAACGAGTCTTGTAGCTAGACTCAAAGTCACCGTACATTACGTGACTCCATCATTGGCCACGGTTCCTAGGCCAGTCTCATTCGATTCTCTATCAGAATCACTTTCATAGTAAAGGTATTTCGGGTCCTCGAGATCAAAAGGATTGTTTTGGTATTTAGAACTAAGCTCCTTATCATGCTTAAAGAATCCACTCGACAGGTCAAAAGTGTCCTTACATCCCCTTCTCACATCATCATCACATAACACGAGTTGGGAACTTAACCCATCGAGCCCTCCATAATCAATCTCCTTGAATTCTCTCATCTTGTAAGGCGTTTGGTATGAGATTTCCCTAATCCCATCGGTGAAAGTCATGATCCCATTGAGCTCGTCAACAACTAAGCTTGTGGCCTTGCAAAAAGGTGCCCCAAAAACAACTTGTGATAACCTGGGATCGATGTACTTTTCGATATTATCGACGATTGCGAAGCTCATAGTGAATGTCATATTTCCTACAAACACCTGTACATCATCATCTATGCCAATGTCATCCTTCCCTTTATTAATTATTCCTCATCTGCAAATGTTGTTATAATGAAACAAGGACATCACATTTTTGGGTAAACATGTGTCAATGTAAACATTATAAAAATGCTTGTGACCAATCATGCAAGGTATTTTGAGATTATTCGGATCATGTCGCTTAATTCGGCCAGGCCTTCTACCGTGTAGCCCCCATGTGTTGCCAGTTGCTGATGGTTGATACTCATACACTTCTTCACAGCCATCCCGAAAAATCACTTTCCTGACACCATCGGTAAATAATGCACTACTATCATCCTCATCGAGTATTACTCCCATTGCTTTTATGAATGGTTTGCCTAGAACAAGGCTAGTTAAGGATGGGCTGATGATAGAGTTCATGTTATTAAATACAGTTAGCTCGATATGAAAGATGAACTTTTCTATCACAATTGGTACCCTTCTTATTACCCCGATGATATTAAACCCTTCATATTTGACCTGTTTGGTGAAGGCTTCGTTATATAGAGAAAGGGATATTGCATTCATAGAAGAGTTGGGGTTTATGTAGGCATCTTTTATAAACTTTTTCCGAGTGGTGCAAGATATCTTAAAGACTCTAGGAGCGCCATCCTCTATTCTCTCTCCAAATCCCATAGGCAACTTTGCTGTGCCCCTCTCAAGTTCCTTCACCAGGGGGCGGTCTAGCGGTCCTGGGAGCCCATGAGGCATTTCGGATTTCTCTTCCGAGCCCTTCTCATCACTCACCTCTCTTGTACTCGAGTCCTTTGGTGAGTCTAGATAGTCGCCGGGCGCCTCGGGGTTCTTTTCGGGAACTTCACCCTCCATTTCATTGTCCACGTTCTCGGTTGATTGTTGGTCCAGATTGGGTTTAGGAATAGGTATTGTTGTAATGGTGTTCACGAAGTGGAGTGGTTTTGAAGGGGTATGAGCATCTCTAGTTTCTTTTTCATTTTGTGATATGTGTTTAAAGAGTTTACTAGGGTGCTTGATTTTTACAGGAGGGGGTGTTTGGTGAGTCACCGTGACAGATTTGATCTCATTAACTCGTGCCAACTCACAAGTTGACCTGCCAGCAATGCGATCATTGATAACCTTTAACAGGTTATCAATCTTGTTGTTCATATCAACTTGTTGTTGTCTGAATTGATTCTCAAGTTTGGAGAGCTGTGTTTCTTGAGAGAGAATGAATTTTTGCAGTGATTCCTCGCGATTTTGTTGTTTATGCGTATGCTGATGAGGATAATGTTCAGACCAGGTGAGTGGGGGAGAGTCATTGAATGATACGCTTCGAGTTTGGCTCCAACTAAAATTTGGCTTACTCTTCCATGCCTCATACCTATCTTCGGAATTCTTGGGTCCATAATTAGTGGTGAGCCACTTATCTCCCGCCTTATCGATTCGCGAGGATTCGAATTCTTTGAAAGCCTGTTTGGAGAGTTCCATGCAATCATGAGTGTCGTGGGGACCACTACATAATTTACATGAAGAAGTGATTTTGTTCACTTGGCTTGAAGGTTTAGGAGCCTCGTAGGATTTCATAAGAAACTTGACTTGGTCTTCAAGTTCTATGATCCTACGGTCGGAAGTGCTTGAATTGTTCGAAGGCAAAGATATTGCCTTGACCGTTTTATTCAAATCACGGGGATCACTCCAACTTTCGTTGTCATAAAGAGCAAGATCTTCTAGGAGAGCCCATGATTGTTCCGCACTTAGATCACGTAGCTTACCACCGGCCGATTGGTCAATGGTTTGCCTCGTGGAGAGATTGATATGGTCATAGAAGATTTGGACTTGGAGCCAAAGTTCTATGCCATGGTGAGGGACTTTTTGGAGTAAGTCCTTGAATCGAGTCCATGCCTCGTAGAGGGTTTCGCCTTGACGTTGTTGGAACATCAAGATATCATTCCTTAGCTTGGTAGTTCTTCCGGGTGGGAAAAACTGAGCAAGGAAACGAGTGGTGAGATCATCCCAAGAGGTGATGGATCCTGCGGGTAGACGCTCTAGCCATTGACTAGCTTGGTCCCGCAGAGAGAATTGAAAGAGACGCAGTCGGGTCGTCTCTCGAGTGGCAACATCAAGGTCTATGGAATCAACAATTTTGAGAAAGTCCTTGAGATGTTGGTTAGGATCTTCGGAACGAAGTCCATGGAATGCGCATCCGCTTTGCACCAACCGGATGGTGTCGGATCGCAAGGGTGTGACATTGGCTCCTTGAGTGAGCTCAATGGTGTTTCGGTAGCCGTGGTGGCTAGGACGGGAGTAGTCTCCTAAGGTACGGGCTCTAGGAGGTGGGTGTTGTTGTGGTGGTGGGTTGTTGGGATCAAGGATATTACCACCTTCCATGATGTCGGATGGTAATGGTTACGAACAAAGAAACGAAGAAAAAAGATAGACTAAAGAAAACCTAGAAAAAGAAAATAAAAATCTCACTAGAAAGGAATCTAGTGAGTAGACCTAATAAAATAAAAATTCAACCTAAACAATAACTATTCCCCGGCAGCGGCGCCAAAAACTTGATGCGTGGTTTTGCGACCTTACAACAGGTTTTACCTCTCGTGGGATCTCAAGAGGCTTACAACCCCACCAGGCAGTGTACCTGACCGATGTAGTATAGTGTAGTGGTAAGTACGGGGGATTGATCGTTCTCCACAGAGAATAGTGTCGTTAGGATTGAAAAACTACTCTAATAGGTCTAAAGGTGAGGGAAGATTCTTTTTGTATTTTTATGTTTTATGAAAGCAAGTAAAATCTCGGGTTTGAAGGAGTGGGCGGAATTAGTTACTAGTCAACTAACCCAAATAACTACGAATGCAAATAAAATAAAATAACTGAAAATGAAAAGGTTGTGAAACTTATATGGAGAGAAATGTGTTTACTTAGATTTCCTTACTCCCTAACTATCTTTTACCGGTTGATTAGTATGTATTAATTGCGTGGATGACGGGTGTATTCCTTAATACCAATCGTGGGGTGGCGTACGTACTTCCCCAACTCTACAAGCTCCTACTTCACTCCTATGTCGAGCCGGCTAAGAAGCTCCTAACATGGGATCACTAGAATTCGCTCATGCATTAAATACAACCATAAAAACCTAGTACGCATTGGTTCATGTTTCTTAAGACGTTCAAGCAAGTTACCGTATAGGAAGTTAGCCAGTTTTCTTAAGCCTAACATCGATAAACAATCATCCAATACAATTAATAACACACTAACAACTAATAATCAATAGTTAGGTTTCATTAGATCTAAGCAAACACAAGATAAATCTAGCCTAGCATGTTAATCAAAAGACAAGAACAAGATATAATCAAACAACACATAGACATATTGATTGATTGAATGATTACTTATCTTCAATTAAACATGGGAGATCTAAGGGTATGAAAACCCTTAAAAATGGCAGAAATTCGTCTTAGGGTTTCTCCTCACAAAGTTGCACACTAATGACAAAAAATTGCAAAACTATATATAGAGTTTAGTGGCTGACGGCGTCACGTTTTAGATCTTGACGCCGTCACCTCGCTGTGTCTAGGGTTCCCGGATGGCCTTCCTGACGCCGTCCCTCTTTAGTGCTCCAAAATCCGCTCTGGCTTATCAAAGGTTGACGCCGTCAGAAATGGGCTTGACGCCGTCCCTCTTTAACTTAAACCGTGATGGCCTTGATCACCTTAAAGGGTGACGCCGTCAGACTTTACATTGCAAAACTCTCTGGCGCGTCTCGTGTATTTTTCATATCCACCTCTTTTTCCATGCCATGACGTCGTCTAGAACAATATCTGACGCCGTCAAAGGTACTTTTCCAGCCGATTTTGAGACTTTGTCGTTTTCTTCACTTTTATGCTCCAAAAAAGTCCAAAATGCTTCCTTTTCCAGAATTCTTCTCCAAAGTACCTAAAATGACAAAAGGAACGATTTAGGGCAATATTTGATCAAATAAATACGATTTAGGGCTTAAATGACCCCTTAAAAGCGGTACACTTTTCGCTTCATCAATACGCATCTCCCCCACTAAAGCCAAGGAGTAACAAGTCTAAAGCGGTAAAAAGGGTTTGTTGGTTAAGGGTTGATCATCCTTTTTAATCTCTATCGATCTCATATTCCAGAAAAAGAGACAAAATTACAAATACATGCTCGAATCCACGACCACGATACTTGCAATTGCTCAAATCCTTAACTCGAATAGGCTAAAGATAGGACCAAGTAATCTTCACCAATAATATTATATCAAAAAGGGCGACAAAATCATAAATACATAGCCGAATCCACGACTACGATACTTAAGATTGCTCAAATCCCTAATCTCAATAAATCAAAGGTTTGGATGAAGAATGATATAGGGTATGGATAATATTTGGGATACAAATTGGTGTAAAATAAAATAAAAAATAAACAAAACAGATAAATTAAAATCCTAAGTGTGATTAATCACTTTCCCAACCATCCCATGAATAAGACTCATATCATTGAATAACTCATGCTTTAACACTTGAAACACACGCTTTAGGTAGACACGAATAATACTCAACAAAATCTCAATCAAAGAATAACTTTAGTTGGCATTCCCATAACGGCCAACTCCCATTCAATCCATAAATATAATATACAACAACAAATAGTGGTGATATCTCCCACTTAATACAAAACTTTACATAAGTTGGTTAAAACAAACTTCCAACTTTTCCTTTTTCTTTTTCTTTTCTATTTTTTTTTTTTAAACATCAACATATATATGTAAAATTTCACAACTTTTCTATCACTATTTTTCCGGATAATTTTTCCATACTCTTCATACTTTCAGAAATAACTTTAATAGTGAAAGTAGCAAACACACGAAAAATAAACTAAAAGGTATATAATATTTACTTTCATACCAATTGCATTGTGCAATTTCCCGACCTAACCAAAGATAATGAATTACGCACGCGAACACAGGTAATATAAGGAAACACACTTTGCCTAAAGCAATTAACCACCGATTTTAATCTACAGGGTAGGCTAAGGTGTAAGGGTGTATCGAAACATTATAACAAAGGTTTAAGAAACGAAAGGAATGGCTCTGAGGGTTTTTCTAGGGGTATCTTACTCTAAAAATGAGAGTAACAAAGGGTTTATACGGGGGTTAACTAACCAGTGTAGTTAGTTAATATCACATAACATATAAAGGCTATTTGGGTGTAATCCTAGAAATTTACCAATTTAGACAAGTCACTCCAATTATATAGATAATACTCATTATGGTGGTCTCGAATAGTATACAAGCCAAGTTCTAAAGTTTACAAGTCACCAGCACACTAAAGTTTTAATATTTTTGAAAGAATAGAGTTATGTGTGCGGTTATGTAATTTAGACTTTAAACAAAAACATGCTAAAAAAAATTAAATTTTGATATATTAAGCGCATTTTAAGCATATTTTGAAAAAGTTTAGGACAAGTAAGTGTTCTAATTCTCCATCCCCCCACTTAAGTTAAACAACGTCCTCGTTGTTTGTGTCAAAGGTTAAAAACTGGAAAATAAAAGAATTAGAACAGAAAAACTCCCCTGAGATTTGCTCGGTATGATCCTCCATTATTCGTATAAGAGCAAAAATCAACCTTCTTGTGGATTAGAACGTTTAAGCTTCATAGATGATGTATCCACACAAAAATGCAGGAATCTATAATACCATTTAGACTTTAACACACCTGAGTTAAGAAGGTTCAAACTTGCATAATACATTAGTAGTTAGTACAAATAAAACCTAAAAAATTAAACTGTAAATCATCAGGTCAGTCGATACGCCGTATCTTATGGAAGAAGATACGCCGTATCGAGCCTGGAATAAATACGAATCAGAATAAAAGATGCGTCGTATCCTTAACCAGGGATGCGCCACATTAAATAAACTGACAGAAAGTTTTAAAGTCAAAAGTAAAAATGCAGAAAATGAAATAAGATATGACCAGTGCAGGTGATGCGTCGCATCTTATGATGGAGATGCGCCGCATCTTCTGCAGGTCTGACAGACTCAACACAGAACAGAAAAGTAAAAAAACTTCTTCCGGGTTGTCTCCCGGTCAGCACTTGTCTTTATTCCAGAGTCTTCAAGTTAGACTCACGTTCAGCTCCTTATTTTGTTCTTGTTACGTGCCATCCTTCTTCTTTCATCCAAAAGATGTTACCGTATAGCTCCGCAACATTTTCTTCCGTTTGACATAATCTAATATATTCTTTGGTCTTCGTCGCAACATATTCCTCATATGGTTCCAAAGAGTGTTTGATGACTTCAATTTTTTCAGAAATTATCATGGGTGGGTTATTATAAGTGATCCCAAGTAGTCGACATTTTCTCTCGATGAATTCTTCTTCGTCTTTATCAACAAACTTGAAATAAGGATCTTTATTCAAATAGTCATCAAGTTCATCAATTAATTTTCCTCGTGACTCATCATTATTATCATAGGGATAATAATTAACCAAGTTAATGGATTGATAATAATCTTGAGTCTCGTCCCACTTTCTTTTCAATTCCCATTGTAAGCGTCGATTAAGCCTTGTGTAATCATCACATTTTCTATGCACCCATTCCCAGAAAGTAGTATTCGATGCTCCCTTTAGTTCTTTTAAGTATTTGATTCTACCTTTTTCTTGCAAAGCCTCTGCTCTACGTGGGGAGTCTTCAACTTTTTCATACCAATCATAGTCTTCAAAGTATACATCGTTTCCAACTCGTTTCATTCCAATTATACTTCCCCCATTGCAGGTTCCATCATTCTTCCAATCACAGGTTGGCCATTCACTACTTCCATCCTTGAAACGGAAAGGTTTACAAGTGTGATTAATATGCCCAAATTCCCATGGTTTATCCCAAACCCATAGTATCTGGTCATTCCATTCGTAGTACCAGGTGTTTTTGAACTCATCATAAGTTTTGAATCCTGGTAGATCTCCAGTTAGCACATCAGCGTCGATTTGAAGAAGGTAATTAAATTCTTTGAATTGTTTGCACAAGGGTGTCTCATAATTGAACACATCAATGTCTATGCTGAACAATTCTTCAATGCCTTCCTCGATCGTTGAATCGTCATGTGATGATCCATTGTTGCTTTCTACTTCCTCATCTTCCCCTCTCATCCAATATACCCATAACACATCTTTAGTAGCTCGGTCCATGATCTTATGGTTATTGAACTTACTAGCTAACCAATCTGAAAAATCAACATTATTAGGATCGTAGTTAACGTCAAAGCTAGTATTACCAATCATTTTCCTCCTTATCTCAATGAACTCATTAAATTGTTCTTTAAAACTTCGTGTCAACCATGAAGTCACAATCCGTTTGACTTCATTTGTAGGAGCAAATTTGGGATCACCGTATTTAAGTTCAAGCCATTCTTCTAAAGAGATATCCATCAACATTACCAACTTTTTATGAAACAGTATCTTCGATTCAGCATAAATTCTTTCATCATCCAGATTGCTTTTATCTAGTCCCCAATACTGTTCGGAATAAGGCATATGAGAAGTTTGTATAGGTTGGATATTTCCTCTACCATAGCTTTTGTTGCTCGATTTGTTGACTGCATTTGCTGAGTTCATGTATTCAATTTGGAATTTCCCATATTTCTCTTCGATAGTCGTCCAAGTTAATCCTTTAGATTCAATGATAGGCCATAAGAGTAACAATTCATCTTCAGTGTAGCTCATTAGTAAATCATAAGAGAATATCCCATCTTTAATATTGCATAAGCGTTTGAATTCCATATAAGTAGCTTCAAGAGGGGTTTCCTAAGAAAATAAATCGGCATCAATCATGAGTACATTGAAGTTGACATCTTCATAAACTTCCACTGAGTAGAAAGGCATGTTGGTTTGAGATACGGATTTGAGTAAAGCATCGATCGTAGGTAAGTTTCTAGTAATAGCATCAAAATTTTCGAATGAATCCGAAAGCAAGAGTTCCTTTTCTAATTCTGAGCTTTTAGTAATGCTTAATGCTGGGAACTTGCTCAAGCTAACTTCATAGTTATCACACTCGTCATCACTTTCCAGAATTAACGGCTTTTTGGTGCGGGACTTTTCATTGTGCATATCTTTCATAAGTTCCATAGCAAGATATCCGTTCATTGACATATCTTCCATAGCAAAACCTGTCATCATAGGCAAAATCGTCAGCAGGATCTGTTCGCTAGAAGAGAAATTAATGAATTTAGAAACGAATATAAAGAAAAAAATGGCTGATATCTGCGAACGATGCGCCGTATCCAGAAGGTTGGATACGCCGTATCTTATTACGTTAAAATTTAAGCAGACTTTTATTCAGAAAACAGATACACAGCTTATGAATTAGAATGCGCCGTATCAAGTTTAAATTATCAAAAATCGATTATATTTATTAAAATTAAATGCGTCGTATTAACAAAAGCTAATGCGCTGTATTTTCGTTACGTTCCAAAATACAAGATTTTTGATTTAGCAGATGCGCCGTATCGATAAAGATCGATGCGTCGCTTCTGTTTCGAAAAAAAACTGTTTTTAATTTAAATAGAAAATACGCCGTATCTGTTAAAACAGATGCGTCGTATGGCGTTAGGGTTTAGAAAGATTTCTTATTAAAAACAGAATACGCCGTATCTTGGGGAAAGATGCGTCGTACTCGAATTTATTAAACGCGTTGTATTTTATAAAAATTAAACGCAATACGCCGTATCTGTGAAAACAGATGCGCCGTATCGTTTGTATTAGCACAATACAACGATAGCAGAATGCAGAAAAATACAGAAAAGAAAAACAAAAATAAAATCAAACAAAAAGAAACAAAAATTACAGAAAACAAACAAAAACAGAAAATATGCAAATTATACAATGAATGCAATCTATCTAATATAACAGGGTTAGTGGTTAGAATCTAAAAAAACTAAAAAGAAAAACCTAATTAAAATACTAAATCAAATTAACAGATAATAACAATTCACTCCCCGGCATCGGCGCCAAAAACTTGATGCGCGCGCGATGTGTCGTTGCGGTTTAGCAGTATTAATGCCTACTCAAGTTTTAAATTTATATTTAGCCGACTTATCAATAACACACACACTTAACGAGCAGTGTACCCGGTCAGTATGAATATAATGGTAAGTAGAGTGTCGATCACTAAGAGTGGAACGTATTATCTAGTTATTCTAATCAGTATTTTAATATCCTAAGTTAGTTATACAACCTAATCTAACGCAAGGGGGTTCAGCCTGAGAGACTGGCACGGTTTGGTTATAATTAAATAGTAAACTAAACTAATGAGCACGAATCAGCGATTAGCACACACGTACACAGATAGATACTCGAGACAATAAGAAGACCTGTCCTGATAATTAAGTAGCTTGTCACTTGTTTTATTGCTAGTTTTATATGAAGTGTATATAATTAAACCTTTCTCGTTGGCTCTAATCTTATCGGCGAGTAAACTCTTAATGATTACTTATGTCTATCCTATTTATTCAAGAGACGCTAAAACAAATAGGCGAGGAAGGGGCATGGCGACCCAAGCAAGACTCAGCTAGACACAGAGGTTATCAATGCACTAATAAAAGTCACCAAAGACATCAACATATAAACTTTAATTAATGGGAAAGCAATATTAAGAGGAGTGCATGATCTTCCGTAGTCACATGACACAAGCCCATCAATCCTGATGAATTAAAGTGTACTAAAACAATAAAACAAAACTACTTAATGAATTGAATACATGCAGGACCTTCTTACAGCTCTTGTATCTTTGTTTAAGGTGTGTCTTGTGCTGCTTGGTCGTCTGAATTCGGCTTCGGTCTTCGAGCGCTTAGAGTCCTTTCAAAATTCGTCTGGCCTTGGGGTATTTATAGTTTCTGTCTGAGGGGTCGATGCGGCGCATAGAGTTGATAGATGCGGCGCATTGACTTAACTTCGCGTGGGGTCCAAGATTAATATATTCTGGAATATTCGTACACCGTCTTTAGATGCGGCGTATCTTGATCTTTGTATGCGGCGCATGTACTTAAGCTGTCTTGGATTGTAACTTGTGAAATCTTGATAGTGATACGCCGTATGTTAGAAGTATATTGCGGCGTATCTGGAGTAGAACGAGCTTGATCTTCTTCTTTGACCAAAGTTTCATATGCGGCGCATGACAGAATTGCATGCGGCGCATTCTTCAAAGTCAGGCAATGGTCTTCGAATTCATCTAAGTATGATACTGCGTCGTATCTATTGAGTGAGATACGTCGCATCTTCTGGATTTCAGTAGACTTTTAACATCTCGCTTGTTTTGCTCCATAATTAGTCCAAAATCGCCAAGTTTCACATAATGCTTGTTTTTACCTGAGAATTACTAAAGTAAACATTAATGTATCGATTCTCGTGTATAATATAATAAAACAAGTCAAATAAATAGTATAAATGATGATAATAAAATGTGCTTATTTGAGTTCATCAGTCAACTAGGAAAGTCTCAAGTCGATCATACCAAGCTTTTGGTGCTTGCTTAAGTCCGTATAATGCTTTCTTAAGTTTGTAGACATGATTAGGTTTTTCAAAATCGGCAAAGTCAGGAGGTTGTGCAACGTACACTTCCTCATTAATAAAACCATTTAGAAAAGTACTTTTAACATCCATTTGGAATAGTTTAAAGTCGTGTGCGAATGCATATGCAAGTAATATTCTAATTGACTCAAGCCTAGCGACGGGTGCAAATGTCTCGTCGTAATCTATACCTTCTTGTTGATTGTAGCCTTGAGCTACTAGCCTAGCTTTGTTTCTAGACACTACTCTATTTTCATCCACTTTGTTCCTAAAAACCCACTTAGTTCCAATTATGGTTTAATTTTGAGGTTGAGGTACTAATGTCCAAACGTCATTCCTAACAAACTGATTTAATTCTTCTTGCATCGCTATGACCCAAGATTCATCTTTTATGGCTTCATTAACATTTTTAGGTTCAATGGTTGAAACAAAACAAAAGAAATTACTTTCGTTTTGGGCTTTTGACCTTAAGGTTCTTTCGTTAATTTTTCCTATGACGTTGTCTAATGGATGACTTTTGGATTCTTTGATGTGGACAATTTCTCTTTTTACTGGTTCGTCTTCTTTGTCATTCTCTATGTTTTCTTGGTTTTCAACCATTTGACTTTCAACTAAGTCATCATCTACCAAAGGTTATGTCTTAGAGGGAGGTGGACTTTTGTCGAATGTTACGTTCAACGATTCCTCGACTCTTGATGTTTCTTTATTCAAGACAATATATGCTTTTCTATTTTGTGAATATCCTAGAAATACACCTTCATACGACTTTGGGTCGAACTTGGTGAGGTAATCCTTAGTGTTTAACATGAAGCACTTGCTTTCAAAAACTCTAAAATATCCTAACGTAGGCTTTTTGCCTCTATAAAGCTCATATTGTGTTTTATTCAAGAATGGTCTAATTAGGACTCTATTTAGGATGTAAGTGGATGTGTCAACGGCATTACACCAAAACTTTTGGGGTATGTTTTGCTCGTTTAACATTGTTCGACTCATTTCTTGAAGTGTTCTATTCTTACGTTCTACTACACCATTAGATTGAGGGGTTCGAGGAGCCGAAAAATTATGTGTTATGCCATTAGCATCACAAAAAGCTTCGAATTGGATTTCGTTATCAAATTCACGACCGTGGTCGGTTCTAATTGACACTATATTATTTCCTATTTGATTTTGAATTTTCTTACTTAGAATTTCAAATTTATCAAATGCCTCGTTTTTAGTTTTTAAGAACTTAGTCCAAGTATACCTAGAGTAATCATCGACTATTACCAAAGTATAGAAGTTTCCCCCGTAACTTTGTATAACGGATGGACCAAACAAATCCATATATAACAATTCTAGACACCTAGATGTAGACACCATGTTTTTAGCCTTATGGCTATTATGAACTTGTTTCCCAATTTTGCAAGCATCACAAAAGTGTTGGTCGTATTTCAACTTGGGCAGGTTCCTAACGAGTTCCTTAGATGATAAGGATTGGATTAACCTCATATTAGCGTGACCTAAGCGTCTATGCCATAGAGTTGAGTTTTCGTCCAGAGAGGTGAGACAAAGTTTGTCTTTAGGTGTTTTGTCTAATTTCATAACGTAAACGTTATTCTTCAAAACACCTTTTCCTACGGTTATGCCATCTTTTAGTATTTTACTTCCATTTTCACTGAAAATGACGTTATACTTTTTGCGGCATAATTTACTAATACTAAGCAAGTTAAATCCTAAATTATCTACATGAGCAACATCATCAATAGTGAGAGAGTCTTGAGAGATTGTACCTTTTTCGATGATTTTACTTTTAAGCTTGCTACCGAATGTGACATTACCTCCATCGTACACTTGGTAGGATGATAAAATGCTTTGGTTCCCCGTCATGTGTCTTGAACACCCACTATCTTTAATCCACTCATCTAGTTCTAACTCAACTTTTAAGCACACCTAAGTTCAAGAAAAACTCAAGCGTTTGGTCCCCAATATCTCATGGGTCCGTTTGGGTTAAACATAACATTATCATGGTTCATGTATGGAAATGGTGGACAAGTGTTCCATGGCATGTAATTGGGACCTCTATAATTCCTAGACATGTTTTGGTTCCAATTACTTTGATGATAATGTTGTGAGTTAACATTACTCTTTGGAAAGGGGTGTTTGGGAAAACTAGTTTGAGGTCTCTATTGAACCGTTTTAGTCCTAAACTCATTTTTAACTTGACCTCTTCCTATAGAAACTGATAGTTTTTGTTTGTTATCAGTTGTACTAGTGCTAGATTTTCTAGTGGCCTTAATGAATTCAGTACGATCCGATTTAAGAACCTTCTGTTCATCAACTGTTTTCGCAGAGCCTTTTGGCATAACTGGCGGAACCAAATTTTTAGATCCGCCAGATCCGTGGTTGTCTGAAGTTGTTGAAACAGTTTCTTTTTCTTTCATTGTTTGTTTCATAAAGTCATTTAAGTTTCCTGATTTCATGAATCCTAGTCCGGTTTTATCATGAGGCAACTTTCGAATTTGCATTAACTCATCTTCTAAACAAATGTTTTTATCAAACCTTTTAAACTTAGAGTTTTGTTTGATAAGATCTTCTTGTGTGGTTTTAAGTGTTTCTATTTCTAGCTTAAGTTTCTGACATGAGACACATGTTTTTTTAACGCTTTTACCCTTTTCTGACCGTATTTCTTTTTCTTTTAACTAATAGACTTCGTTTTCTAAAAGTGTCGTTTTGGTTTTTAAGAACTTATTTTTGTTTATGATTTTTAAAGTAATATCACACAGTTTGTTATATTCTATTTCTAAGGTTTCATCATCAATAGAAGAGTATGACGAGTCAGAATGTACCTCTTCTGAGTCATGAGCCATGAGAGCAACTTCGTCGTTCTTAGGCTCGTTGTCATCACCTTCACTGTCACTCCAAGTTCCACTAACAAATGCTCTTTGAGACTTGTTCTTTGGAGGCTTTAGACATTCTCCTATTAGATGACCGGAATCCCCGCACCTAAAGCATTTCCTATCTACTTTTCCTTTCCTATCATCACGGTCTTTCCAAAAGGATTTCTTTTCTTCACGGGGTTGTCTTACGAACTTTCCTCGTCTCCTAAAGAACTTCTTGAAATCTCTAACGGCCATAGCATACTCTTCATCTTCGCTATCTGAACTAGACTCTTCATCACTTGATTCTACTATAGCTTTTAAGGCAATGGACTTCATCTTCTCCTTTTTGCCTTTAACTATTTCTGAGTCTTTTTCCATCACCATTTCGTGAACTTTGAGATTTTCGATGAGCTCGTCAAGTGTCAAGCTTGAAAGATCCTTGGATTCTTCAATAGCCGTCACCTTTGCTCTCCACTTCGGATGAAGTGCTCTAAGAAATTTCCTGACAAAGTTCTTAGATTCGTCAAGTGCTTTAAGAGAAGTAATTATAGTATTAAACCCAGCAAAAGCACTATCAATGGTCTCATCTTTAGAGATAACAAATTGTTTATATTGTTGAACAAGAAGATCAATTTTATTATCTTTGACTTGTGAGTTCCCTTGATGAGTGATAATCAATGATTGCCAAATATCCTTAGCCGTTTTACACATAAAAACTCTTTCATATTCTTTCTTAGGTAAGGCATTATAAAGCATCATTTTGGCTTCATTATTTTTGGCAATCAACTTCTTTTGCTCATCACTGTGACGAGTAAGAGAAGTACCTTCATCCCGACCACCTAATACATTTGATATAGGTTTATAATCACCTTCTATGATAATATACCATAGATCTATATCCTTTGACTTCACATAAGTTTCAAAGCGATTTTTCTAATATATGAAACAATTTGGTTCAAATAGTGGTGGTCTTTGCATAGATTGCCCTTCTTTAAAGTTTTCAAAATCTATTGATCGTTTCAAGTTTTAAAATACAATATATTTTGAAAATCTAAAGTAACGTAGCTCTGATGCCAATTGTGGAAAACTAGAAGGGGGGTTGAATAGTTTTTACCGTTTTAAACTTTTCTTCGCTTTGTATACTTAACGTGATTTCAAAGTAAAGCAAACAATCAAGCAATATATAATTAACAAGTAAGGAAAGAAGTGATCAAACCACACAACACAGATGTTTATAGTGGTTCGGCTACAAGGACTCTCTTCCTTGCCCTACTCCACTCCTCGAGCCTCTAACTCGAGAGTTTTTTCTTCACTAAGAAACAAGCTCCCTTCTAGGCTGAGAAAACCTTTACACGTCGCTTACTCTTTATCCGGTACTAAGCTAAACACCGGGTTCTTTACAAGGGTACAACCACTCCTGTTGGTTCTTTAACAAGGGTACAACCACTCCCGTTGGTTCTTTAACAAGGGTACAACCACTCCCGACACTCTTTGTGTTTTAAGGACTAAAACACTAACCAAACTCTACTGAATGAAAGGTATAACAATGATGTGTGAACACTAACAAATCACACAGTATCTAACTAATAAAACTTGCAACAGTCTGTTGAAGCTTGTATGCTTGATCTTCTTTGCTACAAAAGATAGATCACTAAGAATGAAATGAATGATATGGGTTAGTGATGTATAAATGAATAAATATATAATTTAAGCTATATGAGTGATGATTGCCCTTGAATGATCAGCTTGCTATTTATAGGCAAAACTGAGGGGACAACCGGCGGATTTGGCGGATCCAATAAAAGGGATCCGCCCTTGTAGTTGTTTGGTTCCGCGGGAACCAGACAACTAAGATTTTTACAAATCTTTCCATATCATTCTATATCTTGACAAGTCATTTCAAGATCTTGCAAAGTCAACTTTGTTACTTAAAGATCTTACCAAAATATTTCCCAAATCCTCAAGATATCAAAATGAGATATGCCATGATGTCATGTTAATATTTCTAATTTAAGAAATAAAAGTAAAACATGTAAATGTAAAATGTATGTAATATTATTCCTAGTGATTATATAATATGTGTTTTTAAAAGACTTGATACTATAAATGTAAAAGACTTTAACTTATATTTAAGCTTTGCTAAAGATAAACCTTATAATTGTCATTAACAAAATAAAGCAAAGATCGTAAAATATAAATAACGTTTTTAGGACGATATTTGTATTAACAGTGTAGTATAGGAAAGACACATGGAATTGATCGTTCTCTAGGGGAATAGTGAGGTAGGCTCGAAGAGTATGTCGAATTAAGTCTAAATTCATGTATAAAACACATAAACATAACGTGAAAATAACATATATTATACTAATATTGATACTATATGCATATGCGGAAACGTGTCTAACTCTATAGGTCGCCTAGAGCCTAGGTTTAAGTCTAAGTACCCATCTACGGTGGATACCTAAATCCCTTGGATACGCCGTATCTTAAAACTTGGATACGCCGTATTGAGTGTTGGGTTTGATACACCGTATACAGAAACTGGAATACTTATTATCCGCCTAAGTGTTGAATACGTCGTATCCTCAATGTTGGATACGCCATATGCCATGATAAACTTGATGCGCCGTATTTCCTAAGAGGAATACGCCATATCCTGTATTAAGTCCAATACGCCATATTCATAAATTAGGATACGCCGTATCCATAAATTAGGATACGCCGTATCGACCTATCTGATGCATAGCAGACTTCATAAATCTGCAGTTTCTGTAGAAAACTAACTTGGCGCAACACATGAAATGAACAAACTCAAACTGAGCATATTTCATACCATATAAAAACTGTACAAAACATATAACATTCGTTTAGACCCGAACATAATCAAAATGGGTCAAAATGGGTAAATTTGGCACTATGCCCAATACCCCTTTAATATAAGGACACTTCATGAATTACTGATTAAAATTCATTATTTCTGCATTTATACAAACCATGACATCAAAAACATTTCTCCTAGGTATTTCGTGGTATTAGAGAGGGTTTAGGATAAGCTCAATTACCCATGAGTTCCACCGATAGCAAAACCGCGACTTTTAGCCTTAACTTGTTATTACGAAAAACATGAATGAAGCAACGTAAGCTTAAGGCTTAGTGAAATAACATATATAAAACTAAAAATGAACATGAAAATGTCACTAGATGTTGCTTCAAAAGAACTCTCCCACGCGTAGCTATCATGGTGCTTATAACACCACTAATTCCCCACGGGAATATACTCTTGCATCATACGTGCACTCGGGAGTTAATTACTTCATCATAAGATAGAACTTCATGCTTGCCATGAATATACTAGTCATCCTCTTAATACGTCAAGTCCCGCTATTTGGGGACTTTTCTGATCTAATTGTGCTATTCATAATTGACTAGCCATATAAACATACTACTCATCCACTTAGGATGTCTTAGTCCCGTTTTTGGGACTTTTGCTACTTCTAAGACTCGTTACTCCACTAATGAGGTCTAAGTTCTATTTTTTGGAACACCTGTGTGATCACATACTGGTACATGTCGTCCGCTTAGGACGTCTAATCCCATCTTGGGTCATAATGGATATAATTATGCAAGTCATCCATTTAGGATGTCTAGTTCCATTTTGGAACACATGAATGACTATTTTAGTCATATCGTCCACTTAGGACACTAAACAAGTAATAATAAAATGTTTCAACTATAATCGTTTTACTAATACCACATGGGTCATAACGGGCTGTTTTGACCCGTTTACTTAATTTCACATATAAGCTTGAACAACGTAAATCAATAAGACTCATATTATACGAATATACTAATACGAACTCGTAACACAAGCATAGCATGTGAAAATACTATAAAACATAAATATGAGTGCCACGAAATGTGTGACACTTCTAACGGGTTACTAAAGACCCGTTTCTAATTTATATACGTTACTCACCTCGGTATAGCTTGTAATCTATCATGAGCTCCCGTAAACATACCCGGCTAACCTTTACAACCTAGGAACAAGTAAATAACATGAAGCTTACTTAATAAAAGGCTTAGCTTGTGAAAAACAAGCATTAAAAGTGAATAAGTCATAAGGGGTGTTTGGTTCCGCTGCTTATGTAACATATAAGCATACTTTTCGTAATTTAACAACACAAAATGGTGTTATGGCGTCATAACAAGATAGCTATCAATAATCTTAACTCACATACATGATTAACATGTTTTCTTAGTGATTTTAAAAAATCACATCTTAACATAAACTTATAAATTTCTACAAAACCCCACTTATGACAACAAGATGCCATCTTAAAGCATTACCCACTAATGGGTAGTCATAAAACACTAAATTAAGAACTTTGGTACAATCTTTACCTCGAATTGATTTGCGGGAACCCTAGTATTTGCGTTTCTGACCTCCAATATAGCAATACCCAAGCTTAAACTTGAAGAAAATCAAGTTGTAATCATAACCCTAGATGTTCTTGTGTTTGTGTATATTTGTCGTGAAGCAGAGAAGGAGAGGGAAAGGATAAGAACTTAAATGAATTCCTGGACTAGAAGTAACATATATATGAATTATATTATAACTTTCACAGTTAGGCAAGGTTAGTCCCTGTTAGTCAAACTATTGCATAGATGGTCCTATTTGCTTTAAACTTATTTCATGGGAGGTCCTTATTAACTAACGAAGAGTTTATAATAATAATAACGCTAACTGGGAAGCTTTTAAAGTATAATAAAATCAATACTGTAAAATTTGGGGTGTTTCACTAAAACTAAACTAATTGCAAGGAAAAGTAAATTTGGTGGAAACTCGTATAGGTAAACAAATGTGCTCAGTTAATCATGCATTACTCCCTAGTTGAATTCTCTAACTTATTGCCATGTCACCCTCGTTAGTGTAATGCGTAAGTATTCCCCTAATTCAGCAGCGGGTTGGTCAAGTCCGCTATCTATGTGACAACCTAGGCGGATGTTACCTGCAGACACGCTCCCTCCTAATAGTAAATTCACATGCAATAAATACTTAAGAAGAAATCCACCCAGTCGACTATAATCGAGGGTATCCTCTAATCTAATCACGTTTCACTAGACGTCTAACTGTGGTACGGAATACAACTAGTTTTCTAATGCCTAACGCACACACCACTAACAAGAAGCAATAATATCAAAGATCATAACTAGGTTTTATGCAATAATAAGCAAACACAATATAATTTAGCCTAGCATGTTAAATCGAAGAAAAGAAAAACAAATAATTACACAACACATAGACATATTGTAATAATTAATAAATGAATAACTTATCTTCAATAAAACATGGAGTTATGAATGGCAAAAAGGCCTACAAAGCTGGTCAATTTCGTCTAGGGTTTGTCCAACACAAGTTGCATATAAGTTCCATACTTTAAAATCAAAATAATTGGAAAATATATATAGATTTACATTTGTGACAACGTCACTTGTTAAATGTGACGTCGTCAACTTGCCGTCTTCTAGAGTTTCGTTTCTGCACGACTTAGTTGTGACGGCGTCGTGTTAGGGTTGTGATGCCGTCAGCCTTCATAAATTTGGTCTTGACACCGTCAGCTTGAGGCCGTCTTCAGAGCCTGTATGGTCACCGCGTTCAGGTGACGGCATCACCTATTAGGTTGTGACGCCGTCACGGCCCTTCTCGTGACGGTTTTTCTCGATATTTTCATTTTCTTCGTTTTCCCATCTAATTGAGCTCAAAACGCTTCCTTTTCCATCATTTGCTTCCCAAGTACCTAAAACTCAAATAGAAACGATTTAGGGTAATAAATGATCAAATATATACGAATTTAGTAGCTAAATGACCACTTAAAAGCGTATGAAAATACACCTCATCAAATATCCCTACACTTGAGATTTGCTTGTCCTCAATCAAATATGCTTTTATCCTAATCAATTTACAAGCTCGGGGTATTTAGCATTAGTTTAAAGATAATTTACAACATAACTCGTTCTACAATAGTCATAAAAAGCACAGAAATTATATACTAGCACCTCACATAAAGTGTTTGGATTCTCTCATCTCTCGGGTGTATAAGTGATATAACAATATGGAAATGGAAAAATAAACACTCTCTACCTGTCATATCACATAGATTACCATAGGCTTGATAAAGGATCAAAACCTCCACCGCTTTGGCGTAAGCACCTAGGATAAACTATCAAAGGGGTCTTTATAAGGGTTGTAATGTTAGGTGTAAGGGTAAGGAAAACACGGTTTTGGGGATATGGGGAAATTTACTGGTGGCAAGCTAATCATCTAAGTTAATTACATGTACAATGTGGTGTTGCTAAGCCAAGACTTGATAATCCAACACTAACTCTTTCGTTGCTTTTCCTGACTCTTTCTTGACTTAAACATAAGTAGGATGGCAGTCCATATGTTTTTCTGTTTTTTTTTTAAATACGCTTTTGCCCTACCATCTTTTGATCTGCTGAAAATAAATAACATAGATAACTCGGGATTTATAATTGCATCCCTACACTTGCATTTTTTACATAAATATAAACTAACTAATGACCCGAATTACGAGGATTAGAACATGTGGAATACTAAATCATTAACGTACATATGGGGGCAATAATTTGACATTCTTCCCCATTAATCCATAATAAATAATACTACCATAAGTCCCAATCTTCCCAAAACTATATATACAAGATATGATTTGACTTATCAACCATGTAACCAACTAGATAATTAACTAAGGGTTTAACATATATGTTGTTCACAATAATGCACTAAAAATGAGTGCATATGAGGAAGGCTAAGGCGATTTGAGTGTAACATTTAGTGGGGTGTAAACAATGCTCTTCATTAATATTCAGAATCCAACGAAATATCACGAGAACCACGAAAAGATAGGCTCAGAGGGGTGTAGTAGGGGTATCTTGTACTAAAAATGAGTACATAGCAAAGGTGTGGGGTAATTACTTGACCAAGAAAGTCAAAGTAATTATAACAAAAAAACAGGCTAAAAACAAGGGTTATCCTAATGCCTCTTATCATTTAGTAAATCCTAACCATACGAATGTGATCTCACTAGTGATCTCGAAATGCATCACTAAAGCAAGTTCTAGAATCTATATAATACCGGTACACTCATAAGCATTAAAGGTGAATGCTTTTTCTGATATATCTAAAGGCGAACCTCACATTTTTGGAGTAAAATTTTGAGTGGTAAGGTTTTTATGCTAGTTATATAAATCATATCCATGAGACGCTTTATTAAAACTAAAGTTTCACTCATAAATGTCATAAAAAAAATTAAATTTGTGCTAAAATCACCTTTACAAGTATTTTTTTCAGTTTATTACATAATTATTTAAGAACAAGACAAATAACAAATGCAAAGCTAGTTTCTGATGTGTTCCTTTTCACCCTCCCTGCACTTAAATTGAACATTGTCCCCAATGTTCTAAAAGTACCAAAATCGGTAAATGAAAAAATAAAAGAAATGAAACTAGTACTCCCCCGATTTGCTCGGTATGAATGGAAAATAGAAATATGGTTAAATCCTCCTCCAATAAGAAATGATAGTCCAATTATTCGCTTCTTGTTCAATATAACCTGTAGATCTTAAGAAAACAAACACGAAACCTCGCATAAAATCGGCGATAAATAATACACATATGCATTGAACTAAACTAGAAAGCAAATAAGATATAATGATTGCAAAATAAATTTTACAAGAATCAGGAAATTTAAAAATTCTGGAAATTTTCAAAATTAAATTTGAACATAAAACAAAAATCTGAAAAATAAATAAATAAATAAGTGCTACAGTACCTAACATCGTCACTTAGTGAAGGTGACGCCGTCAGGGTAACCTAACAGATTTCTTTTGTTTTGTTTTCTAGAAAATTTATGGAACAAAACCTAACTTTTAAACCTGTGCGTTCCTGCAAAAATTTATCTCGACTCGATACAAGCATTTAACTCAAACAAACACACAAACAAGATAAAATATATGCTAATTATAAATTGTAAATTCTTCATGTTCGAATTCCGTTCTTTAAAACTAATTAAGAATTTCCCTAGACTTATCTTTTTTGTAAAATACCTTTATATGCAATTAAGATGAAGTTGAGAACAAAATAAAGCATTTCACAAATTATTCGAAACATGAAAAATTAAACAATTATAAGAAAGCATATATGACACAAACAATAATAAAGTGAAAAACATCAAACAAGTAAACATGGGTTGCTTCCCATGACGCGCTTTTCTTTATTTATGAGTCTTGTAGCTAGACTCAAAGTCATGCTCTATTACGTACTATGAATAAGATCCAATTCGAGAATCTCATTGGGATCACCTTTCTTAGACAATTTTCTCTTAGTAGGTATTGATTGATAAGACTTTTCAAACTTTTCTCCATCGGGATCTATCAATTCCATCTTAATATGCCAAAATCCATCTCCATCCTTTGGTGGCTTATCCCAACTCCATTTTTTTATCCCAGTCCTCCGAATCCCATTTGTTTCCCTTAAGATTAATTGGTATAGCTCCTAAGAATTTAATCATCCTTCTAAACACTAAAGGATCCTTAACTGGGTTGATTTCCGACTTTCTAGCCAATTCTTGTTTCATGTATGGTGTGTTTTTCACGAATTCATCTTCCAAGAAAAAGGGGCGTTGTGGTCCTATGAAGTTTCCATTAAGTCGGGGGCCATATAGTGAGGGTATCCTATCCTTAGTTAACCAATGGGGTTCTTCCTCATCATCATCATCATCGTAAGTATGCTTCTTGACATCATAAATTGATCTAGTGTATCCCTTACCAACCGCTATCTTAGATTTCTTGTGATCTATTATTGCACTTGCGGTGGCCAAGAATCCTTTACCAACAAGTCTATTAAAATATCTAGGACATGAAAATCTGCCAAAATAGTTAATATCCTTATGTGTACCACTAGATCCTTTAGTATGATTACCGGATAAGTTAAACTTCCATCCGCTAATCCTACAACCATTTCTGTTTCTTCTAATCTTCCTAAGTTGAGATTTATATAAAGAGACAACGGAAGTATGTTAATGCATGATCCTAGATCGGCTAGGGTGTCAAAAGGTTCAAAGTTTCCAATACTACAAGGTAGAACAAATAATCTCGGATCCTTTAATTTTTTGGGTAAGGTATTTTGAACAAATGCGGATCTATTCTTTCCTAACTTAACTCCTTCCACTTACTTATCGAGTGTTACAACAAAAGAGCGTTACAACAAGGGCATGAGTTAAGACATCAAGAACCGGACGTTCGAGGTAAAGATCTTTGAATTCATCATCAAGATTCGATTCGGGTTCTTGGTTGTTTGGTGTTTCAACAATTTGTTTGACCGACACATACTTGGTAGATTTTCCGTGTGTTTTTGGTCTTTTGAAAAATTTTGAGTTTGTTTGAAACATGTTTTAATTGTATTGACCGAGTCAAAATAATTTGAAGGGCATGGATATGCACTTTCTTTTTTAGAACTAGAACGAGCAGACGAAACCGATGAAATGGAATTAACGCTTAGTTTCAGACTTTCGGGTTCTTGACGGTGTTACTTGGGAGTTCTCTCGTTACTCGATCATTGAGAACCTTCAAGAGATTATCAATTTTATTTGTCATCTCACTTTGTTGTTGTTTGAAATTGACTTTGGATAAACGAGCTTCTTAGGATGAATAAAATTAGACACTAATCCTTCAAGATTATTGGAACTATTGGAAAATTGAGGATTATTGTTGAAGACACGGTTCGAGGACGAACCGTTTGTTTGAAAACGATTAGGTGGGTTTGAAAAATTGTTTTAAGATGAATTTTGATTTTGTCTCCACCTAAAGTTTGGGTGATTTTTCCAAGAGGGATCATATGAATCACCAAATGTTATTTGCTCGGGTTTGAAAGTGAACCACTTATATCCCGCTTCGTCAGTACGCGAGGATGCATAATCCGCAAAAGCTTGCTCGGGATTTTCCATGTAATCACGAGTGTCATGGGGACCAATACATAATTCACATGAAGAAGCGATTTTGTTCACTTGATGTGAAGGTTTTGGAGCTTCGTAGGAACTCATCAAGAATTTCACTTGATCTTCTAGTTCAATGATCCTACGATCGGGAATGCTTGAGACATTGGAAGGCAACGATATTTCCCTAACCATTTTGCTTGTAAGTTCACGAGGGTCATTCCAACTTTCGTTGTCATAGAGGGCGAGATCCTCTATAATGTCACACGAGTCTTTTGCATTTTTGTCACGAAGCTTACCACCGGCCGCATGCTCAATGGCTTGCTTTGTGGAGTAGTTGACATGATCATAGAAAATTTGAACTTGGAGCCAAATATCAATGCCATGATGAGGGACTTTTTATAGTAAGTCCTTGAAACAAGTCCACGCATCGTAAAGACTTTCACCTTGATGTTGTTGGAACATCAAAATGTCATTCCTTAGCTTGGTATTTCTCCCCGGTGAGAAATGTGCGAGGAAACGAGAAGTAAGATCATCCCAAGTTGAGATGGATCCCGCGGGTAGACGCTCAAGCCAATTACTAGCTTGATCACGTAGAGAGAATTGGAAGAGATGCAAGCGCATCGTCTCCTTGGTGGCACCGTTAAGGTCAATAGAATCGACAATTTTAAGAAAGTCCTTAAGGCGTTGATTTGAATCTTCGGAACGAAGTCCATGAAATGCA
Organism: Artemisia tridentata subsp. tridentata; assembly: GCA_021014915.2. Classification (NCBI taxonomy): domain Eukaryota; kingdom Viridiplantae; phylum Streptophyta; class Magnoliopsida; order Asterales; family Asteraceae; genus Artemisia; species Artemisia tridentata. Next base: position 216,753,564 of record CP139502.1, on the reverse strand, counting down.
CATCCATTTTGCACCAACTGGATGGTGTTGGACCGCAAGGTAGACACATTGGCTTCACGGGGAAGCTTAATAGTGTTTCCATAGCCCTCGTGGCTAGGTTTGGAATACTCACCAAGAGTACGGGCTCTAGGTGGGTTTGGTGGGTTTTGTGGGTCGGGTTGGTTAAACGGAATATCATTCACCATGATGGTAAATGACAAGATTACAAACAAAATAAAACAAAGAAAAGACAGACTACGAGAAAACTACGAAATAGAAAGAAAAATCTCACTTGATAGGAATCTAGTAAGTAGACTTAAACGAAATAGAAATCGAAACCTATATTATTTCCTGGCAGCGACGCCAAAAACTTGATGCGGATAATTGTAAACACTCTAAGTTTTACAATCCTCCTAGGCAGAGTACCTAACCGTTGTAGTGTAGTATAGGCAAGACACGGGGGATTGATCGTTCTCTAGGGGAATAGTGAGGTAAGCTCGAAGAGTATGTCGAATTAAGTCTAAGGGTTGATGGAAGATTATTTTTGGTCTTTTTATATTTAATTGAAAGCAAGTAAAATCTCGGGTTTGGAAGAATTTGGTTTTTAACTACTAATTAAATTAAAACTAAATTAATTGTAAGGAAAAGTAAATTTGGTGGAAACTCGTACAGGTAAACAAATGTGCTCACTTAATCATGCATTACTCCCTAGTTGAATTCTCTAACTTATTGCCCTATCACCCTCGTTAGTGTAACGTGTAAGTATTCCCCTAATTCAAAAACGGGTTGGTCAAGTCCGCTATCTACGTGACAACCTAGGCACACCTACAGACACGCTCCCTCCCAATAGTAAATTCACGTGCAATAAATACTGAAGAAGAAATCCACCCAGTTAACTATAATCGAGGGTATCCTCTAATCTAATCACGTTTCACTAGACGTATAATTGTGCCAATGTTGTTGTTGAGACTTGTTGGTTAAGGAATTTATTGCGTGAGCTGCACACTCATTTGCCTAAAGCTACTTTGGTGTATTATGATAATGTCAATGTTGTTTACTTGTCGTCTAATCCGATTCAGCATCAACGTATAAAGCATATTGGGATTGATATCCATTTTGTTTGTGATTTAGTTGCCGCAGGAAAGGTTTGGATTCTTCATGTTCCTTCTCGCTATCAGTATTCTTACATTTTCACCAAATGACTTCCTACTACGCTATCTAAGGAGTTTCATAGCAGCTTAAGTGTTCGGTTACCTCACGCTAGTGTTAGTCGATATACTTTGTATATGTCTTATCATGGGCTTAGCCCATGTTTATTGGTTTACAGAATAATCTTTTAAATGATTATATATTGTAATTATTGTTTAATGAAATGGTAAGCAAATCATTATTCCAACAGCTTGAGTAAGATTTTGGTAATCCGGTTTGGAGATGGGGATGGCCGCCCCTCCCCGTTGCCATTCCTATTTACGACAATCATTTACTTCACTTGGCAGAAGAGAAACAAAGAAATTACCGAAGCTCATACATATTATCAGATACTTTATAAATGAAAGGAAAAATTACGAAGTGAGGTAGGGCATATTAGAACAAAGCCAAAAGTGGATGAGTGAGTTAACTGAATTAAACTGCAACCTCATTAAGCTAATGCAGTCAATAACCCAGCTTTTGAGAAGCATATGGCTTTCTGTAAACCTCATTGGTGGAAAACCCACCATCAAAATTACATATCTTCCTCTTTTCCAACTAAAAAGTTCCTCCAATATTTGTAATAAGATTGACAATGATAACCTCCCATCCCCACCATTTCAAGATTTCATAATTGCTAACCAATGAAACAACATTTTCCATCTATGCAAAAAAAAAAAAAAAAAAAAAAAAAAAAAAAAAAACCACCATCAAATGAAAAATGTACCCCCCCCCCCCCCCCCCCCCCCCCCTTACTAACAGCCTAAACAAAAATAAAATTAGATTGGAAAAAAAAAAAAAAAAAAAAAAAAAAAAAAATCCCTCTAAAAGATTGGTTTCCTCCACTTCTCCATCGTCGACTAATTCTTGGGGAATCCAATTCCGAATTTCCCATCAAATCTTGACCCATTTAACCCTAAGGGTTTTTCTTTGTAAACATGTGAGACGTACCAAGCTTTGCAGACCTATTAATCAATCAGCTTGACTTCTCTACTCTGCTTGTAGGGCTACACCTTACGGATCAAGATGCAAAATTACTGTTTTATAGATGGAACGATAGATTTTTCACAAGTATTTTCCAGATGATTTCCATATTCTTCCTTCTAGAGAAATTATCATGACGGTGACATCATCATGGTACTTCCTACGATCACCTTGTGGGATGTCCAGCAATTCATGCAATTCCATCCCTGTGGGGAGAAATATAAAGATGTTCTACTTTTAACACAATCAGCAATAAAGGCAACAACCATAGTAAAAGTACAACATTAGCAAATCCAAACGTGAGTCATTATTATTAAGCAAGGACCAAACAAGTTGAATTTAGAAGTAATGAGAGGCAATATTTTTGCGAGGTGGTAAATTGTTGTTTTCTCCGAGAGAAGTCATTATTCATGCTTCTGTTACACTAATCAACTGATGAATATGCGTTAACGATAATTGCAGCTGGGAAAAGTAGTCAATCATAAAAAAAACTGCTAATACATATCATCCTAGATTCCTAGTTATCAATATAGCCATTAACTAAAAAATTCTTTAAATATGGTGAAGAAACACAGCCTTTAATAATCAAATTGTTCAATTGTCTTTAACAAAAGAATAATTAGCGATTAAGGTGGCAATTGGTCAAGGTTTTATGATAAAAATGAGTAATTGAGGAGGGCATTTATTCATTGAGGCAACAATAAGTAAGCAAAAATTACAACTGCACTCAACACTTCCTCTTTGTATCTTCCTTCCCTCCTACCTGTACCCTTCTTCCGTCCTCCCAAATCCCCCCATTGACCTTCTAGGGTTTGATAAATTGTTTCAAATAATCTGTTATGGGTTTTCACATTCCAAGCTTCCAATTTCATGCTAATAGCCTAATATTTGTTTTAGGGTTGAGTTTTTGTTAGGATTTGAAAATTTGGTTTTGTTTTGTGATGGTGGTTGGATCCAAGAAAAGAAAGAAAAAATACTGCTGCATGAACATCAAGATAGATTTAGAGAAACTTAAATCATTCGTACTTTAATTAAAAACAATTAGGCATATCCATTGCTAAAATGTTATTTTCATCACCTACAAGAACCTTAATATGAGATATAAATTAAATATTTATCATCTTCAAGAACTTTAGGAAACCACAAAAGTAGGTTTGTCATCATAATGGCTATATCGATAACTCCAAGAACTTTAAGGCGAGATATAAACCCAAGTTTTCAAAATGCCACACGCCCAACAAAATAAATGAGATACTCTTATTGTATACGTATATACATTTGTAAATATAAATAAAATACTACAGTACATATCTTATAATTCAAAAGAAGAAAAAAAAGTGACACTGGGCCAACCCAACCTACACGACGTTCCTTTATATTTACCAGTATTGACTAGTAACCCCGTCCCATTTATTCCACCAATAAGCTATAGTTCAAGTCAATAAAAGTTAACTTGATATAGAACTACAAATCCTCACCCTCAATTGCCCAATATATGTCACGCCACAGACAGGACTTAGAACATTGATTCGAGTTTGTAATGCCTAGAGCTCCTTAGTGACTTAGGTGAGTGCTTCCATTGTCACTGGGGACCCCCTAGTTGGCCCACTATCACCATGGAAAGTTCTTGAGCCACTTGAAACTACAATTAGTCAGCCTGACCTCGTCCAGAGGCTGCTTTTGGGAATAGTTTATCATTTGTTACATCCTCTCCACTCACCTGCTACACTAGCCAACAGTTCCTCTTACCTTGTTGGAAGTATAGGATCTAGAATATATTAAACTAATTACGTTTGTCATCTATCAGTATCTCACGTAATTATCAAAAATCTTAACCAAATAAACAAAAATCTTGACTGTTCTCAACCTACTCCATTTCAGAATCTAATTTCAAACCAATTGAGCACAGAAGAAATGAAGGATAATCTAATGGTCTACTTCACTGCTCAGAGAATCAAGCATATTTATTTTTACTTAAAGATAAAAGAACTAAGATTAGACATTATGTTTTCTTAAATTTTTGTGAAATTGATATTACTTAGAAAAAACACATGTTTCCTAATTGCATAAATATTTAAGTGGTGCTGGTGAAACTTTTCTGCAACGAAAATAAAGAAGGGTCTAGCAAGTTGGATTCGGTTTTTGAATGCTGATTGGCTATGTAGTTAATCTCGCCGAGATCTCGTCGAGATCTCGGATATCGCCCCTAGAAATAATCTCAGATCAAAATATCACCCGCAAATCTCGGATCCGATAATATCGGCGAGATTTGCCAATATTTTCCCTATATTTTGAAATCGGCGATATTTCCGAGATTTTATGAATTATAAATTTCCTGTGTGCTTAAGGACACGTTGCGTGTGACGCGAGGGACGAATTCAGGTGCCTTGGCATTGAGTTTACTTAAGGAGACGTTGTGTGTGAGTGATGGCAGGGTTTCTAGGGTTTGTGATTGGGATGATGATGATAACGTGGCAGATGAGGATGGTTCATGTGACATGATGGTAAGGGGATAGATGGGGTATCTGTGTAGGTTTATATATTGATGACGTAGCAGATCGGATCCCCTCTTTACTTCTTCAGTGAATGAAGATGAAGGAGAAGAAGAAAAGTTTTTATTTCCCTGTGTTTTTTGTGTACCTATTTATTTACTAACCTTTTTTTATCATTAGTGTACTTTTATTTATTTATTTATTTGAGTATTTTTGTAAATAAATTAGAGAATATAAGTAAATATATTATTTAATTTACATTTTTTTTTTTTATTTGTGATAATAATGTTGATACTTTTATAAATCCGAACAGTGAAATACTTTTATGCTCTATTACGGTGAACCCTTGGATTTTATATACTATCTAATCACTTTTATGCTATGTTTTTTGTTTAATATATCCGATATCTAAAAACCGATATCTCACCGCGAAAACCGCTATTTCAAATATCGGACCTTGAACGATATTTGATTTTTGACCGAGATAACTACATAGCTGATTGGAAGGTTGAGCTCTGGAATAAAACAGGTAAATATCAAGTGTGGGCCACAACATATTGACCAATTAACACGTCTTTTTAATTGACCTCTTAAGAGTTAAGGTAATGCTCCGTACTAAATATGATTAGCGAAACTATCACTGGAATGATATTTCTACTTTTCAACAAAGCAATTAATAAGACTAGTCAGATAAGTATACTTTGGGTGACTTTAGATCTGATTGACCCACTTAATATCTAGCTTAATTTAGATTTTTGCCCATTTGACCTGCTAGTAACAACATATAACCTTAATTGACCAGCTTTACCATATATGGATCGAAAATCCTCATTAATTTTACCACCTAAAGACTGATACTTCCAGGAGTCCGGGGTAAAAATGACACAGAAATAACTTCTGTCAATTATATGAATAGGTACAGTATGTCATACTAGTCAATTGGTACAAGTCAAGTAAGAATGGCTAATCATAGAGTTTAGACACTAGCAATCTCCACACATTGCACTATTCAAACTAATGTAAAGGATAGACTTATACGATTAATTAAACACTAAAAAATATCAGTAGTGGAGAAAATTACCAGCTTTCTTGGCTGCTCGTAAGAGAAGCTCCTCTATAAGGTGTTGTGCAGGGTCACCATCAGGAAACTTCTCCATGAAATTCTCGACATGAGAAACCACTTCTTGATTGCTAAAATACTGGTACAAACCATCAGATGAAAGAACTAGAAATTGATCTCTAGGACAAAGATGATGGTGCCGGAGTGAAGGTTGACATGATATGTAGGGTGCAGTACCGATATACTCATTGCGGAACATCTCCAATAATGAATCGTTCCACTTTGGCTGAATTATTGACATATCAACACATCAGACAGGTTAGATTGCTTACAGAATCCACAAATAAAACCATGAACTTGAATAGCAACACAAAGCAAAGGATAATCAGAAATCAGGATAACAATACACCAAATTTTATAAGTATTTACTAAAGACAATGCACCATTTTTAAGACAATGCATACTTCCAACCAGTTTAAAATACAAAGGCATGTGCTTATGCAAGAGTAGAAATGATGTCACGATAAACATTTACATTTAATAACCTTAATATTTAAGAATCCAAAGGCTGCAAGGTAATTGTTAAACCCTGAGCATGTTCAGCCATAGCTGTCACACGGAAACAAATGTTTCATCACCATCAAATGGAAGGTTCACAAACCAAGTGTTCAGCCATATCAGTTGACTTGCACAAGAGTTGTGTTGCTTATTATCAAAGAACAGTGTGCACGCCTTTATTAGAATCATGTGACAATCAAGAAGCCCGTTATTATCGTTGAGCCCACCATTATCAATCAGAATGGAGAGCAAACTTAACAAATATATTTCCTATGTTCAGCACACTCGATCATTGGTAACATATAGCAAGATCTTTCATACTCTCTGAGTTCTACATTTGGAAGCAATGGAAGTCAAGAACTTCAATTTCATAAATAACAAAGCAATGGCAACTGATAGCAATAAGGTGGCTATTTTAGCAAGTACAACCTTGTCCAACCATCTCGGTTAAAAGCATACTCAAACCAAGCAGCGAAAACTGAAATGGACTACTACCTATAGAAAGACTTACTGATATATGTGCTGACATGGCGACATATATGCAAGACGTAACTTTACCACAACAGATACCACAATAGCTAATGATCCAAATTAAAGAGAGCAATATACATCGAACCGAGTAACTAACCTGTTTGAGGAATCCAGCCCCAAATGCACGAGTAACCTTGAGACGGCCTTTTACCCTGCCATTAACGATACATTGGTTGTCATCTGGATGCTCGTTTTTTATTCTCACAACTTCCTGCATTAGTAAGAGAAAGTCATAAATTTAGAATAACTATCGTATAGCAATCAGTGAGAAATGCTTGGAGGCTTGACACACTCAACAGCGACAAAATCTAACCAAACATAGCCAAGCTAGGCATCTAAACAAGAACTTTATCCCGTTTGTGTTTCACTAACATGTTTAATCAGGAAAATAGTTGCATGCTCAGATTTCATATTTGCCACACCAAATAGCAGCTATTAACTGAATTCTCTTGTAAACAGTAGTGCAAAAGTGTTCTGGAATGTTAGAGATTCATTTGAATACAAAAGATAGAAAAAGAAAACTCCTGAAGTGATATTGGCCAGATTGACTATAAAAGATCAATGGCAAGAAAGAAACTATGGTTTATATTACTAAGGTCCAGAAAAATAAACAACCAAACCCATTTAGAAAGCAACCATCTATAAGTGAAACACCCAGTACCACTTTACATGATATCTACTCATAGAAGAATGTTGTCACATGAAAGCTTTCACAAAAGTGGGTTAAAAAGGTGGCTTCAAACTGACGTAAGTCCAATATTTCAACGGAATTCTTTCCTTTCCCACTGGAAAAAGAATCAACAGCTAATGATCTAAAGCAAAGAATATATCAGATGACTTTGTTTGCCTTAATAAGATGACCACCACAAGAAAACTCGTTATCATCTAAAATGTAATATATGAACATCCTATCGGCTTATCCTTACATTATACAACTCAAAATCTGCAATGGTCATAATTTATATTGCTCTAAATTACCAGAGATAAAGATACCATAGCATACAGAAAAGTATCCAAGGCCACACAAGTTCTTGATTTAATTAAAATCTAATCTAAAGTAAAGTAGGGTGTGACTCTTGTAATGAGATCTATCAACACTAAATAGACTAGTAAAATGTTCAAAAAACCTCAATTGGTTTGATTAATAGATATATATCTTAACTAAGGTTGTGTTTGTTTCGGCTCATTCAGATCTGAATACGTCTGAAGTCTGATTCGGTCAGACATTTTCAGATTCAGACTGTTTGTTTATTCAGACATCTGAAGTCTGAATACATCTGAATAGGGTCTGATTCATTCAGACATTTGAATATGTCTGATTACATCTGAAAAGCTTAAACTTTACACCTACTTCTTTTCAATCCTTATCTCCTCATCTTGGTCTTGATTTTTTATTAATAATCATGAATGGAAGGTCTTTTGGTTTGTTTTATAGTGAAAGGATTGTTTTTTGTTTATTCAGACACTTTATAAAAACAAACAGACTAAAATAATTCAGATTCAGACTTTTGGACCACTAATTCAGATTCAGACGTGGTATTCAGATTCAGACATAAAATGTCTGAATAAACAAACAGCACCTAAGGCAGTTTAGTTTCATAAACTAAAACATGACTACTTTCGCCGAGGTAATGGCCCCTTTATCCAAACAAAAACACACACACGCGATCATATGGTTTCACAAAAAAATGCTGCAAAAAGGTTAGCGAACCCATCACAATGTAGCATATATTAGCTTACTGTGAAAGGATAAATAACATCAAATTGTGCAATTTTTTAAGGTCAAGAGAGAATTCACGACTTACTTCTTCTATGCTCGTGCTGTGATCAGTCGATAGTTGCAACGCCATCAACTTCATATCATGAGCAGGAACATCATGTACATTATCAACTTCAAGTACGTCATTTGTTTCGATAATACCCTCGACAACCACACTGCTATCCCCTGTCCCAGATGAACCAACTTCTTGAGGCTCTTCATGTTGTGCAACAATCGCCCGACTATCTCCTAAATTCATCACGTACACATCCTCGTCTCTCATCAATGCAACGAGTAAGCACGAACCCATAAGTGCAAGTTCTGGATACTGATCCATAACCTTATCGGTCATGTCCAAATATGCATGCTCGGTTACTTCCAAAGCCCGAGACATTGCTCTCAAAACCAACTCGTGATCTACCGGACCAACTTTCTTCATACTACCACTTCTTCCAGCATTAGTTCTCTCCTCTATTCGGTTTTCAACTTCCTTGTGCTCTTTAGCATCAAGCCCAAACTTCCACGCAAATAATCTACCACCTTCCTTATTCTTAGTAAACCCATTTTTCAACTTTGATAACAATAGTGACCGCCTACTAACTCCCGACGTAGTTTTACTTATATTAACGGCATCATCTACTGAAAACGCAAATCTTTCTGAACCAGAAAGATCAAGACCATCTTCAGGTTCTTCCTGTGCAAGATACTCCCATAATCTTTTCCTCCTCCTAGTTTCAATTTCGCTTCCTGATTCAAACGTAACTTTCTTCATAGATCCTCCAACGTCTTTCGGCACTTCTTCTTCCGCTTTCTGACGAGATTGTGATAAAGATACATCTGATACATCCTCGTTATCCCAAAACAAACCCTCGAGCTCTTTATACGTAGCTTTATACAAATTACCCATCAAAAACTCAGGCGCATCAGGACCATTAAACCCATCATAAATCCCAACAAACAACCACCCGTGTTCTTCCGAAACCACCACGTGAACCCTATCCTCACCCGCTTTCCCAAGCGCCCACTGCACATCACTCTCATTCCTCGCATCCATCTCCACATCACGCCCACCACGCCCCGTATCCCCTTTCCTACTCCCAACAAAATTCCTGACAGGTACAACCCACGGCCGGTTAAAACTCCTATTAAAAAACGCCTTCTTCCTCTTCTTCTTCCCATACATCCCCGCATTCAACGGAGCCGAAAACCCCACTCTATTACTACTCCCTAACTCCATCCCACCCTCTAACGGACCAGACAACGCCCCACGCTCAATCGGCCCAGACATAAAATACCCTCTCTCATTTTCCCCCTCCCCGCGCGGCACAGGCTGTAACGGCAAAGCACTAAAAGAGGACGTACTCTCAAAACCACTAACTACCAAACTAGCCTTACAGGGATCATTAGTATTATTAATGGCATCATCGTAAATATTAACAGTTTTAGGAGTAAATGAATTAGCACTTACAGAAGCACCAGAAATGGCCTTAAACCCCCCGGTTTCGGCGAAACGGAGCGAATTCGAGGGCGAAAGGAAGCGATCGGAGTGCGAAGGCGATACGAATCGATTCGAAGACCTAACATAACAAAATGAGTGACCTAGGGTTTCATCTAGAGGCTCAGTCGGAGTGAAAAGAATATCCGGCGGTGGTTCACGGCGGTGTTTGGTGGTGGCCGGAGTGAAGCAAGAGAAGCTAGCTCCCATCACATTTGATTTTTAGAAAAAAGAAACACACAGTTTTCTAGAGAGAGAAAGCTGGGGTTTTACAGAGAGAAAGTTGAAAATGGGAGAGAAAGAAGAAGAGAGAGGGAAGACTTTTGTGTGAAAAGAGAAATAAATTAAACAAACAAATAAAGTGGGTTTGATTAATTTCTTTCTTTCTTTCTTTCTTTCTTTCTTTCTTGGTTAATGTTTTTCAAATGTTTACTCTTATTTTAATTTACCTATTTAAATTAATTAGTATTTGATTAATTAAAGTTTCGTGTCTAACTTTGTTTTTCCAAGTATTTGAAAAAAGATTCGTGTCTAACAAGTGGGGGGTTGAGCAGAATAATTGAAAAGGACCGAAGCGAAATAACCGATCGAAACTAAAAACCGATGGTTCGGTTTTTACTTTTGCAAACAACGAAAAACATAATTCGGTTTTGGTTTTCGTCCAAAAACCGAACCGTAAAAGCCGAACTGAACAGGTATTATTATATAATAATATATATAATTAAGTGACTAAAAATTAAATTTATAAATTCATACTCATTTTGTGGTTGTATTTATAATATATTTATCTTAACGTTTATATTCGTGATTATCGTGTCGTGTGTTTACTTGACAATATATCAATACATATGTGACAATGATCATACTATGTGTATGTTCACTTACATGTGTGTGTGTGTCTCAACTATATTTGTGTAATTATAGAAATATGGGATAAACGTTATTAGGCTTAGATCGACAAAAAGTAAAGAAGAATAAGAGTAAACTGCAAAAAAATGTCTCTAAAATTTGCCATTTTTGCAAGAAATGTCTTCTTTTTCAAAAAAGTGCAAGAAATGTCCCTAACCTTTGCGTTTTTTGCGCGCTATGTCCTTGAAGGATTACTGTAGTTGCAAATTCATGAATTTGGCTAACGCCCGTTAGTTTTTCACGTTAGTGGTCGTGTGAAATGACTATTTTACCCTCCTTGTCTTCAATAATAACACGCCACTTTTTTCCCGCAATATGCAAAATGACTTATTCACCCTCCAAACCTTGAGGGACAAAATTCGCGATAAAACTTTCATATGAAACTGCTTCATTTGGGGCTGTTTGTTCACCTAACAACTAACACAATCATAAATACATTGTCTATTTGTCTAACACATACAAATATAAACCCTAATTGCTCAAACCCTAATTTTTTAACATGCATGGTGGTCGTATTGGAAGCAAGAATGGGGTTGTGGTAAAGAAAAATAGAGGGAGAGGGAGGCCTAGAAAATACGGTCTGCTACCTGCGCCTTCGGTTGCATCCCCTAACCCATGTACACCCACGCCACAATAGGAGAGGGAAGCCCTGTTGGTAGTGGAAGTATGCAACGAGTATTGGATGTTGGTAAGTTTATGTTGTTTAGTTCCTTTATTTGTTTAAAATTGGCTTAGTTTTTTATTTTGGTAATTGTAGCATAGGTTCGAAGTATTAATGGGCTAGTATTGACTGTGAGTGTTGCCAAAAGTGGTTGTTCGGTGTATGTATATGCTTGTTCAGTGTTTGTTCGCTATGCACTGGTAATGCTTGTTCAGTTTTGCCTTCAAGTAGTGTTGACTGTGAGTGAGGCTAGTATTGACTGTGAGTGATGCCAAAAAGTAGTATTGACTGAGTTTTAAATTTTTGTATCATAGTACTTTTAATTAATTTTTGTTGGTAGTGCACTGGTAATCATTTGTTATCTAGGGTAATGCCTTTTTGTAAATTATTTTTCTATGAGTATATCTAGTCTTATTGAGCATTAAGTGAATGGTTAACAGTAGTGTGCAGTTGCTTGTGTTAAGTGATCACATCTAGTCTTGGTGAATGGTTAACAAGTATATTCTTGTTTCATGTTTCATTCTGTATTAGTGATCACATCTAGTCTTGTTGGCTATCTTTATAGATGACAAGGAAAATGCGGAGAGCGTTTGTGATCGTATGGAAAACAGGATTGCAAATCTTGAACATGTGTTATACAGGGCAAAAATCCTGAAAGGTTAATTTTTTCAACCTCTTATGATGTAATGTAAATACTATTATTTGAGTTTGTATTACAGTTTTGCTATCTTGAATAATCTTTGCAGATATCAAATACAAGGTTGGGCTTAAACTGATTGAATGTTTGGCGGATGATGAAGAAGTATGGTGTAACCTGGGCAACAACTTTAATGATGAATTACTGATGAGCTGTTTATCAGCAGAAAGAATGTAACGCTAGAAGGTAAATATATTCAATCTCTTAAAGGGGTGTTTGGAATGTCTTTCTACCTTATAGATGTTATTGATTTAAATACTGTTCTTTGAAGTGACTATTACAGCTTGTATTACAGTTTGTCTTTGTTGTATAATCTTTGCAGTTTTGGATCTTAATACTTTCAGCACTGATTTGGAAGACACTCTATCAGTGTCATCAGTTGAGGGTACCAGTAAGCAGAGGAAGGAAGCGGATGATAAACAGAGGAAGGCAATGTCAGATGAGGGTACCAGTGAGCAGAGGAAGGCAAGGATTCTAAGTGTAACCGATTGCGTCCTTGGCTTAAGAGCAAAGTCGAAAGAACCAACTCCCAAAAGAGGTTCTAAGTGTTGTTCATTGCATTCCAAAAAGAGAAACTAAATGCAGGATAATGGTCCTTGTTTTGTGTTGTCCTTTTGTATGTAATACGATATTTTAAGACATTTTTAGTTAAGATATGTAAGACATGTTTATGTAATTTGTTTGGTTAATCTTTTAAGACATCCTTTTGCTTAAGTATTTTTCATGTGCATTTGCATATGCAGTTTAGGGGGTATTTGTATTTATTCTTTTTGACTTTTAAAAGTCAACATATACCAAATACCTCATATGGACTTATGCAGAATATTGATTTGAATGGACTTGGTGCATTTAAGGGTATAAAATCCAAAGCTGTGATGTATGTTTTGGATGGAAGCTTGCAGAAGACTATGTGCAGGCTGCAGAATTTTGCTTGGATTTACCCATTTTGACTTTTAAAAGTCAACATATACCAAAACCTATCCGTTCACTGTTCATTATTTATTCACCTGTCTAATTTGTGTTCTCGATGCACGCTTTTATTTCAATGGCTTAACTTCCAAAACACACCTCATGTTTATCACTACACACACTACCCCAAACACACACACTCTTAAGATACGCTCAAATTCCCCATTTCCTTAACCATGAACATATCTCATTGTGATATTGACCTCGCGGTTGTCTGTAACTCCTTTGTTCTAACAGAAATTATGTTTAGCCATTACCAGACAGAGATTCTTCAAGACATGCAGCAGGCACATGATTTGGAGAACAAGTCCCAAAAGATTACTGATAGGGTCGGTCGTAGGGGGAGCTGATTGTTGAACTTCAAAACTTTTCATGTTCGATAAATGTAAAGGACAATACGAAGAAACTTAGGAGACTCCAAACTATTGATGTACGTAGGGCGAGGGCGTTGATGAGGATGGTCAGGCAAATTCACGACAAGATTCTTAAGAAGATTGAGTTTGCTGTGAGGCAGAGGTTTACGTGAGGGGGTAGGTTGGGATGGGTTTATTTTGTTTATGATGAATGTAGGTACTAAGTAGGGGTAGTGGACTTAGGGTTATTTTGTTGTTGCTTCCCCTATCTTAAAATTGTAAAAAGATTGTTATGTTTAATGAATGAAATGGGTCGTTTGATCCAGATTGTTATTGTAGAGTGTGTTCAAATATGAATTGGCCTCCTGGATGGTACCTATCTCTTCCTATTTTGATGCTATATCCAGTTTATGGGTTGTTTGGATTTACCCATGTTGAATTTTAAAAGTCAACAAATATAAAAACCTACACATTCACTTAGCAATGTCACTGGCTTTATTAACTTCTCACACATGAATCACAAACCTGCCCATTGACTAGTCAACGGTCTTTCCCTTTTATATTCACCACACCACACTTACATCCACAACTCTTATCTCATAAACATTGGTCATCAAAATCAGTCACCATGGATGCACAATCCTCAAACTAAAAAACACACCCCTAAGCACAATCCAGAAAATCTCAAACACACCCTTATGGTATCAAAAGAGCCGTACATGGCTCTTCTCTTCATTATCACACCCGTCTCCCTGAACCACCACTTGCAGCAATGCCAGAACCACATTTCTCTTATTGTCAGTGTTGCCAAAATACATTTCAGCTTCGTGAGGAAATACGCGTGTTTAAGGAAGAGGCGCGCTTCATGTGGACAAGCATTCATAAGTATCTTATGGAGCTCATGAAGGAACGAGACAAAAAAACAATGAAACATTTCCTCCTAACTTTTGATATGGTTGTATTAGGTTGCTTTTAAATAATTATGTATTTGGATGGCAGTTGTTGTAACAGTAGTTTATCTTTTATATCCTATTAGTAATGCAACTTCGTTTGGTTAATTTGTTGTTTTCCCTATTCTTTGTATATAAGATTGTATGCATACTTTTTGGTTGTATCAGCATTTCATAGGATCGATAAGCGTATTTGGGTTGCCATTAGTAGGTAATGAATTCTACAATGTCGGTTTTTGTATGCAAATTTTATAGATAAATGATGAACCATGTAATAAGCATTTTATTTATCTCATAAAACCAACAAAAACAGTAACACACATACACATTCATCAACATCCAACAACCATTTGGTAATCATGGATTGAACATACATGCGGTCTTCTGGGTTATTTTGAACGAAGTTTCTTTGTTTTTTTTTTCTTGAATTGCTCCTGCACTTTCTTCTTGACTTGCTTCTTCTTCCCGATCTTTAGGTGGTGTTCTTGTCCCACTTCCATCTCTACTACCCACTGCACCACCCCCTCTAGTTATGTTTCCATTTCTAACACCTAAGCCTATAACACTGTAACACCCCAAAAATCGTAATGAAGCAGCGGAAGTCTAATTTGGGATGTTACATCTTAGATCGTAGTCATAATTATAGAAAACGACTCGAAAGAGACGTTTTGTGAAAATTTGTTATCATTCATCAAATTAAAATCAGAGTTGTCAACAACAAAGTCATAATATTTAGAAATACAAAAAGAAAATGTTTAAGATGAATGAAAACATTTGTTTTTGGACAACGTCCAAAAGGGGGGGCCCTGTTCCACTCCATGCCTTTAGCTTCTTTAAATACCTGAGATAAAACATGCTTAAAACGTCAACACAAAGGTTGAGTGAATTCATAGTGTTTAATTTGTAATAGTTTGAACACAAGTCAGATAATAGTGAAAACAATGATATTGAAGTGTGATATAAATATTGCCCTAAGCCTCATGACACGCAAACCTTAACATCGGGTGTAATAATAATTAATATAAATGGCCCACATCATAGCAATGATGTAGGTGATAATGCCCTCGTCGTAGGAGTTTGCCAAACTCTTGATAGTTCGAATAAAGTGCACTTGGTTACCATTCCAGGCTAACTTCAAGTGGGTCGTCAACTTCCAATAGATCTATTCACTGAATTCGCGTTCACTCGCAAGTGATTAATGGTTCATGATATAAGGGACTTTTTGGCAGGGTGGTAACTTAGGCAATATTACTTAGCAATATCAATCAGGATAGCATACAAAAATATTTGTGTTCAGATTTATAGCATGTATCTCCCCACGGGATTTGAAAACATAGTAAAATGTGGGACTATGAACTCACCTTGGTAGTAGTAGAATCTGTGATCCAATAGAATCAAATGGTGTGTAGTAACTCCAACACGTGACCTAGATAGTATGGCATAATTTAGCTTGCATTTTTGATTAAGATTTGATGAATATAAAATAGTTTATATACTTTCAAAACAACGTGTTGACTATTTATGACGAAATTATTATTGATGGCGTATATTAATTTTTAGTGTCTCGGTTATTCGTTTTTGTCACCATTCGAATAACTAATATTCGACGTGTTGCCAATTCGGGTTTTATTAATGTGTTAACAGATTTAAAAGTGAAGATTGAAAGTAAATCTTCCTCTTTTTAATTCTATGACCAAACACACCTATGATTTCATTTTAAAGTAAAGTGGGCTGTGGCCCAAATTTAAATGTAATCCAGTTTCTTGTGGCCCGGTACAAGAACTTCACATGTTTTACTCTTTCACTTTATACTGGGCTCGGCCCATTGTCAACTTTAAATCTAACTCTATTTGTACAAAAAGAAATGCAGGTTTTCTATTCTTTTCTTTTGTGACTGGGGGTTGCCTGGTATTTTTATTTGGAATGAAACTGCCATTGCGCCAATTTTTAAACCATTCGCTGTCTCGGTTTGAGACTTTGGCGAAGTTTGTAAAGGTACTACAACATGGTCGAGACTCTATTAATCGAGCGCTAGAGTGCTTAAGAGGTGTCCTTTAGGGACCTCCAGTGTTGAGCCAATGAACTACGAACACAACTAGTGGCTCGCCACTCCAAAGCACGCTTAAGTTTAATTAATCAAGGTTGAACACTACTATGACCACATCTACCAAGAAACATTGGTTTAAATATACATCTCGCGACTTAATTCGAGTACAAGTGAGATAACAGCAGTATTTGGGTGCAAACCCGACAACCTCGAGTACAACTCAAAGTCCCAACTTGGGTATGAACACAAGCACAGCCAACGCTAGTGTCTACTTGACCATAACTCGAGTCTAACCCTATACGACTCGAGCATAAATTCATTTCGAGGATTATATTCCTTTTTAGACATACCCACAAACACCTTGTGTGCATATTTTCAAAACCATGCTCGGCTAATCCTATATTTAAATCCAGCCTCAAATGACACCACTACAAGACTCGAGCCAAAACCCAGTTTTTAATTAGTGTTCTAACAATTTCTACCACACCATAACTAACATATATTTAGCTTCAAAAAGAATGTTCAGTCGATTCATTACTTGCGACATCAAAATGAAAAATACTAAAATATTATAACAACAAAATGCGTTTCACGGTTTGAATGGATAAATCAAATAAGGAGATTAAGCCTTACAAGAGAATTATTGCCGTTTAACGAGGAGACCGAAAATAACCCGAATCCAAAAGCTCCAACCCGATCAACCTTGCTTCCAAACCGAATCACAACCTTCACTTTTATCCTCACTTGAGAACTTCTCAGTTTTTGTGGTGTTTGGTGATGAATGTTGTGATTCGATCTCTCCCTGGAAGGCTCGGATTTATACTGGGTTGAGGAGAATAGCTCCATACGAGCTTTCGGGTTGTGGGAAAACCAACCTTCCTAATCGGTGTGATATCTCTATATGCTCCTATTCTTATGTAGTCCCGTGACAAAGAAAAGGGACAAAGCTTCGAGGTCAACATTAATTAATTCGTGATGGTGATGGTTCGGTTGTTTTCTGGGTTTTCGAGGGAAACAGCGAAGCGTCAAGACAAGGGGATAGTGTTTTTGATGGTGGTGATTTTGCCGAAAAGGTGATAAGGCGAAAAGGTGGAGTAGAAAGTGGTGAAGTTCTTTTTGTGGAAATGGTGTTTTTCGACAAGATCAAGAAGGAAGGGGTAGTAGCAGTAGGGTATATAAAGAAAATTGGTGTTGGAAGGTGTGGTGTTGATAAAAGTCAAATAGGCAGTCAGTAGACAAGTTATATAACTTGTGGAGTGTGCCGACAAAGCCAAGAAGAGTAATTAAATAAATAATTATATAATAGTAGTAGTGATTTTAATTAAAGGTGTAGGGTTTTATTTATTTGGTGATAAGAATGGGAGGTGAAGGCAAAAGTGAAGGTGTTGATGGGATGCATTTGTGCTTCTAAATACCCGGGTTTCGTTAGCCCGTGTCGTATATGGCTTCCTTTAAACTTCTCTAGCTCGAGAGTTTTAGAGTCGTCTTTCGTTATTCGTTTTTTTTTTATCTCAGAGTCCGTATTTATTTTTATGATCTGCTTTGTATATTCTTTGTTTGGTTTATTTAGCTCATGCCATACGGTCACAGTGTCGGTACGCGTGTGGTTACAATAAGAATGTTATGTGATCGTTTCGTAATCTCACTAGTCATAAAAAAAAAAATAACAATAATTTGGAATGCAACGGTGAATGACAGAACTTGATTAAATTTCATAACCAACAGTTTCGGGTTTTCAGAAAGTTTATAACTCGAAAATTTCGGGTTATTACAAAGCCTATAACACCGCCACTTATAGCTACTTCACCACCAGCTGCAACAACTCCTCTGCCTCTGTAAGTATGCCTCCAACAGGAATACCACATACTTTTTTCTCTAGGTAGCCTTGCTTCAAAAGTTAAACCAGCCATATTTTGAACTTCCATATAATAGCCAATGCATCTCATTTTACTTGATTCGCTGCTGTCATCCAACACCCCTACGTCTGTATCAGTACCATCCATATTGTTTCTCTTCATTTTTTTATTTGAAGGGTGTGCCATACTAGTTGGTAGGAGATTTTACTTCAAGAGTAATACACACTCTTTTTAACCTAGTTTGAATTTACTTTTGTGTAGTCAAATATAGGGTCAGGCTACTTTGAAATAAACCTATTTGACTTTCATTATGTGAGGTAAAGGAGTATTAACTTCACACATTTACACACAAACCTACCCATCTCATCTACTTATTTACTTCTCAGAATTTCACACAAACCTACCCATCTCATATCATCAACCTTGTTCATTAAACTCATTCAAACTCTCAGCTCACCATGGATGCACAATCCAGAAAGTTAGCAACAAACAGTCAAAACCATGCGGTCCGTTACCCATTGAAAGTAGGAGGCTCTAAAGCATGGTATGTCTCCACAGACCCAGAAAAACCACTTCGACCAATGCCAGAACCACACGCCTCTAAATGTCAATGTTGCAAAAATACATTTCAGGGTCGTGAGGAACTATGCGTGTTTAAGGAAGAGGCGCGCTTCATGTGGACATCGATTAACAACTTTATCGTGCAACTCATGGAGGAAAGAGTAAAAAAACCATGAAAGTTGTCCTGTCTATGATATGGTTGTATTAATTCCAGTTTTAACTATGTTTATTTAATATGTTTTAAGTACCTCTATGATATGGTTGTATTAAGATTAATGTTAGTTTTAGATGTGATTTATTCTTTGACTGTCTTTATTGTTGCAAATATGAACACAATTATTAATTTAACACTTAACCCAATAATGCTTCTAAAATTAACCACTGACTCTTCAGTTTCCCCATTTTTGGTGTATATATTTCTTCTATAAACATGTTACTTAAACCACACGATCAATCTTCTTAATCTCATTTGTATCTGAGTATGTCGTGTGTAAACAAAAGAGCAAGAGATGATGCAGTTCTCGAAAATAATCAACCATATCAACTCAAGTATGTTAGACAGTTTCATTTATATTTCAATGTTTTTGTATGTTTCTATATCCATGAATTATAATTCATTCAACAATACAGGAAACAACATAAGATGAACGGGTTGTATTTAAGCAAGAACAACAACCCAAAGTTGAAGCTGTCGAGCATGCAAAAACCCCCATATGCCCTTCTGATGAATTGTTCTATTATGAACTAGAAGCTTTGGAGCAAAAATTTGGAAGGAGGAAGATGAAAGAGAAGCGAGGTTAAAAAGACATGTTGAAGTGGCTAAGGAGCATTGGAAAGAGGTGGCAGCACTTAGAAAATTATCAAAACAAAAACCTGAAGATACTAAAATTAACAGTGAAGATGAATGTTTAGAAACATTCTGTTACGATAATTTGCATTTGGCATACCATTCCGATTAATTTCCTTATGAATTGAAGTAAATTAAGTTGATAATTTTGATCTTGATGTTCCAAGTTATGGTTTCACTTGCATGTTTGCAGATGCATTTGCAGTTTAAGGGTTGTTTGGATTTGACCAGTTTGACTTTTACAAGTCCACATACACCCAAAAACATGAATGACTGAGTAACCAACTTGTTTCAACACATCTTTAGTATTCAACTTTATGTTTAATACATTAAAGTTTTTTTAATTTGTAGCATGCAACTGTTAAACACAATCTACTTCTGTTTGGAATTGCATTTGCATATGCAGTATTACTTTGACTTATAAAAGTCAACATAGAGTTTAGTTACAACTTAATCGGAAAATGAATCAGATACATAGCCATACCCCCCAAGTTCCCAAAATAACCTTGCATCTTCCTCTCGTTCTTTCCTAAGTCTCTTATCATCCTCTTGTTTAGCCATTGCTTCTTCTTCTGGTGTTTGTATCAATGCTTCTTGGTCTAATCTCATTTGATGTTCCTGTTGCTCAATAAGATATCCACCAGCCCGCCACTCTTGTTCAACCCGTTCTTCTTCTTCTAACAATTTCATTATTTCTTCTTTGTCTAACATTCCCCTACCAGCTACCCCACTCCCATTCCTTTAAAGTGTATCCTTATGGAAAACCTTAACTAAGCTTTTCTTTGTAATGTTAAGATAATGGAGTGAATTGAGTGATTGTTTAGGAGAAAACACTAAAATGTTATGAAGAATCACAACAGCTCCTACAGTAATATCCTTTCCATAACCCCAATCGCTAATGATTTTGTGATGTATTGCACTAGATATTAAACCTGAAAGATCTTTGAGAGTTACTTTAAGATCGCTAAGGGCATTTGGAGTACACGACTTGATTATTGCAACAACTTGATCAACTTTCCCATTATTGATAAAGCTCTTACAATCACCTAAACATCCAAACACAACCCCCCCACCCCCATTAGCATTGATAAACTCAACCGCGCTAAGCCATGGCCCATGTGTAAAATCCTCATCCTCACCCACATCCTCAACAACTTTCCTAATATACTCTTGTGTCGAAATTACACACTCCTGCCCACCTTCGCTAATATCTGCTTATTTACGACGCTTCGCCAATTGAACAATACCAGCAGGACCGGGTATTATCCTAACAGACGTTTCAGGGTTGTGTGATGAATGTAGGTTTTCCAAGGTGGGGCTTCTGTGACGCCTTTGGTGATGGTTGTTGCAGGGACGGAGGGGGTTGTTGCAGGTATCGAATTTGTCCATTTCGTTTGAAGAATTATAATCGAATGTTTGTGAATTTGTGTTTTAGAACTTGTGTTTGTGAATCTGGGGGTATAAATACTGAAATGGTGTTTGAAAACTTCGGTTGTGCTTGGCGGGAAAGAAGGGAAAGAAGGTGGCGTGTAACGATCAAGATACGTATTCAGGAGGTCGGGGAAATTCAAAGTAAAGGTTAAACATGGTAATATTAGATTAAGAATGGAGGAAGGTGTGTGTGTTTTCTAGAGAGAGAAAGTGAAACCACACACACCTTCAATGATACAAATGAATTCCCTAACCTCCTAGTCTCAACTAGGAGGGTATTTATACTAGTTTACAAACTAATCTATGACCTATTGGCAAGACTAGCCCTTAAACTTAATAACTATGCAATTCCCGAGTATAACATTACTTTTAAGGCTAACAATCTCTCCCCAAAGTGATGTTATACTGGAATTGCTTACAAAGTTCCCTACAAGTAAAATATAAACCATAAGCACAGAGAATGGTCTTCAAACTTCATCACTTCGTTCAGCTTGCAGAATCTTCTCAGCTTTCATTTCTTTACTTGCAGAAGAACGTGAGCAAATCTAATTAGGGTTTAATTCTGGGTGCCCTGAGTGCTCTCCCTTAATTAGTGCTCTCCCCCAAACTGACAACCTTTCTGATGAATGCCTGAATTCTGAAGAATTCTTTTGATAAATGAATGCTCTAAATTCTGAAGAAGTCTTTTGATAACCAAATGCATCCCGTCTTTAGTCTTCTAACACGCAGCAGAAAATGTAGAACAGACTGTAGACTCGACCTTCTTCAAGATTATCCATTCGGGGGAAATTGAGTATCAACATCTTCATCTCACCAAATGCATCCCAGTTATCTTTTATATGATAAATCAGCCCATAACGTACACATGAAATGATAACACCAAAGTAACAAGTTGAACCACTGATCATCTTGATCTTGTTGCCCGAAATTGGTGAAGGTGGATAAGGTAGAAGTGCGTAGAATAAGATGAGTAGAAGATAAGACATAGAATCAACCAATCTCTGACACAAATCATTTCATAAATCATTAAGCCCGATCACGTGAACTTGTTGTGCGTCCTCGATGTACACATTTCTCTCCCCTGCTGGTTACGATTTATCGGAATTAGCATAATGATGTGTACGTGAATTATTAACTGGAAGCACTTTATCATTAACCCAATCAGCCTATGAGAAGATGTCGATAAACCCAATCTACTAACAATACCATTTAAAATGCTTAACTCTTTACCAACCCCCTGTATCAACAAACAACGGCCGTCTTTAGTGACCATAAGTGAAGAAAACCCGATATGACGAATCTTGAGAATGAAGTAAAATCCCCCAGATTTGTGACTTAAGCTTGTACTATCCTTGTGACTAAGAACGGTGTTCCCTATACCCTTAACAAAGGTAGTAGTAAAAAACCTCTTGACATATCCTCAACTACGTGAGACACTGAGCACTACAACGTAACTCCTTAAAGTGATAGCTACTTCGTGTGTAGAGGAAGAATCACAAAAGTAACTAGATATTCAAGTCTTCGTCACCATTAATATATGCTCAAACAAGTCATCTTCGCGGGAGGGTAGAAAGAAAGAAGATGAAATAAGTACGTGCGTCCATAAAACGTTACTTCAAACCCAAATAATTAATATCGAATTATCCCCGTAGTCACAATTGAAATTCATAGAAAACTTTAGCCGTGTAATATGTATCCCCGTGAAAAATTAAATCCAAAATACCACAACAAAAATTGTATCCAAACTTTTGTAAAAAAATTTGCGGATAACAATTTTTGTTTCAACTTCACGAATTGAATTCAAGTCCATCACCAAATTGATAACTTGAGCCCAGTCCATAATTCGTATCATGCGGCCCAAAGGAAATAAACACCGGATCCAGCCCAATCTCACAACCATATAACCTGTGTACATAACCTAAATACACATTTAACCTAAACCTAATCCCCATATCATAACATCCGCCTACCACACTCTTTCATTTCTTCTACTGCCTCACAATGAATAATAGTATTATCATTCCAAGTCTCCATCATCAAAAATCGACTCCTATTAACTTCAATCGTTCAAAAATCCCACCATCACTACCTTTTCTTGTTATAGTCTATTAGGTACGAGGAGACAAGAAGACCGCAGCCACAAGGACTTCGACTTTAAGATCCTTAAAAGGATCTCAGTTAGGGTCGAATGAGGTTTTTAGTTTTGATTTGTTGTAGGTCATAAACGAACAAAGAAAAGAAGTCAATACACTTGTTGCACTTCATTCATTATGTTCGAAAAAAAATAGAAGATAAACTTTGTGGAAACTCGTTTTTGAGGTTACTAAACTAACAACGAGTTTACGTGATCGTTTATAGGGTCAAGGCTGTTAAGCCTTTGATCTAGGATTAACTGTGTTAATAAACAATGATAATATTGGCGGAATATTCAAATGAAGAATACAATACTATCACAACAAGGTTTTGTCAAACTTTCACCGTTTGTTATTCCAACTTGGCCCCAATACTACTTGATCAATGGTAGTACGATTACACTCTAATCAGGGATCAAAGATCCTTGAGGCTAAACAAACCTAACAACATCAGACCCCATGTCCAATGTTCATCAGACCCCTCGTCTGATGTTTATCAGACCCCTCGTCTGATGTTCCCACACACACTCTTACTTGGTGTTTAACTTCTTAGCATACTAAGAACTATTTTGCTCTCTATTAAACACACCTTTTATCTAAGGGTGTGATCTCCTTTTTATAGTATAAAGGAGATCATTTACAAAGTTTGATAAGTCTTAGTCTACTACTTGCTTTATGTGTCAGTCATTAAGATACAACATGTATCTTGTTTTACAACTTTGTTGACTGAGAACATATCTAGATATTATCTACTTGATATACTTGACTCAAATACAAAATATCTTTTTCATCCTTATCCATCCAGCAGCAGTAATGACTCACTGATCAGCAGCAGCTTGTTTGCACTATCGGCAGGAACAGATACACTATCGGCAGGAACAGTACACTATCGACAGGAACAAACCAGCAGGAACAGATACACTATCGGCAGGAACAGTTCTGTTTTCAGAATATGTTTTGTACCAGCAGCAGTATCTACTCAGCGTATTTTGCTTATCATTTCAGTATTTCTTCATGTTTCATTCTTCTTGTTTTGTACCATCAAATCTATGAAAATATAATTCCCAACAATCTTCCCCTATTTGATGATTACAAAACAAAAACATTCTTGTACGAATTTCCCTAGACAAAGTAGAGAAATTGAGATAACTAAATCTCACCATGAATGAAAACTATACTGACTTCCCCTTAATCTATGCTATCCACCACGTCTCTTCCCCTTTTTGTTATCAACAAATAGGAAATTTACAAATATGATTTTTACAATTACAAATTACTCCCTCCGTCCCTAAATAAATGTCCACTTGGACTTTTTGTAGTCTTTATTATTCAACTTTGACCATAAATAATTTTGTTTGTGTTATATAATACTTGATGAAAATTATACCAATGAAAATACTTTTAAAACCCAATCCATTCATATATTTTGCATCAAGTATTATATAACACAAACAAAAATATTTATGGTCAAAGTTGAATAATAAAGACCAAAAAAAGTCCAAATGGACATTTATTTAGGGACGGAGGGAGTAATAAGAATCAATAACTTTCCCTGTGGTGATGTACATATAATAAATGGTTAAACACTTGAACATTTAAGCTTCCCTTGAAACCCATATGTTAACCATTTGAATCTTCCATTCTGTTGGCTTTTATGACTGATGAAGAAAAACCAATCATTACCAACTTGTTGATGAAGCAGAATAAACCAACCTTGTGTCTTATATCTTTTACTAAAACTGGCTTTGAACTTATACTAACACCATATAAGTAGACCGCAGTCTCTTGATAAAATCCTCATCTTCAATGAGACACTGAGCACTACAAAGTACCCCTTTAAGTGATAGTTAACTAGGTCTTCGTCCATCCTCCCCTTGACCTATGAAAACTAGATTTTAACAAGTCATCGTCATAATTATTGAAGCACAAACAAGTTATCTTTTCTTCCAAAGATATGACAAAACACAATTTTGAAAAATCCAACCTCAACTTCAAATAAGCAACAAATAACTTTTTCACCAATAATAAATTGATAAACAAGCCTTTTTATCTTTTAAGAACCAACTCTCTTCTGTGTGTGATTCTTCCCCTATGTGTGTGTAGCAGCAGAAACTTCCATATGAACGCCATCAAACCTTAATGAGCAAACAAAACAACCAGATCGTCCTTTTTTTTTTTTTTTTTTTTTTTTAAGTGTTTGGATGACGCTTTTTAGGCTTTAGTGACACTTTTTAGAGTCACTAACCTGTTTTATGCTCCATGATCAACAAATTATTAATATTGATCAATATAAGGGTTATCAAATAAACCATATTTGACTTTCATATAGAAACACGAAAAATTCGAACTTTAGAAACACCTCTGCAGCAGTTTTCAAAAATTTATACCTGACAATCTAGAGCTCAGATTGAAGATCCCTTCGGTGAGAGTATACTTTGGTATATGTAGAATCTCCATATAAAATTTCAGCCCAATCCAACAGTTAACGAAGGAGTTATCGCCCTTTGAAAACAGCCCTGCAGTGAGTTACGAAAATACAAACCAGTTTCGAATTTTTCTTGTTTTTCTGCATTCTTTGACAAACCAAAACCTTTTCTTTTCCTAGATCCAGAGCCCCCCGCTCTGATACCAATTGTGGAAACTCCTTTTAGAGGTTACTAAACTAACAACGAGTTTACGTGATCGTTTATAGGCTCTAGGCTGTTAAGCCTTTGATCTAGGATTAACTGTGTTAATAAACAATGATAATATTGGCGGAATATTCAAATGAACGAATACAATACTATCACAACAAGGTTTTGTCAAACTTTCACCGTTTGTTATTCCAACTTGGCCCCAATACTACTTGATCAATGGTAGTACGATTACACTCTAATCAGGGATCAAAGATCCTTGAGGCTAAACAAACTTAACAACATTAGACCCCATGTCCAATGTTCATCAGACCCCTCGTCTGACGTTCCCACACACACTCTATCAGACCCCTCGTCTGATGTTCCCACACACACTCTTACTTGGTGTTTAACTTCTTAGCATACTAAGAACTATTTTGCTCTCTATTAAACACACCTTTTATCTAAGGGTGTGATCTCCTTTTTATAGTATAAAGGAGATCATTTACAAAGTTTGATAAGTCTTAGTCTACTACTTGCTTTATGTGTCAGTCATTAAGATACAACATGTATCTTGTTTTACAACTTTGTTGACTGAGAACATATCTAGATATTATCTACTTGATATACTTGACTCAAATACAAAATATCTTTTTCATCCTTATCCATCCAGCAGCAGTAATGACTCACTGATCAGCAGCAGCTCGTTTGCACTATCGGCAGGAATAGATACACTATCGGCAGGAACAGTACACTATCGGCAGGAACAGTTACACTATCGGCAGGAACAGACCAGCAGGAACAGATACACTATCGGCAGGAACAGTTCTGTTTTCAGAATATGTTTTGTACCAGCAGCAGTATCTACTCAGCGTATTTTGCTTATCATTTCAGTATTTCTTCATGTTTCATTCTTCTTGTTTTGTACCATCAAATCTATGAAAATATAATTCCCAACAAACTTCTTATAGATGAATGATGTTGCTTATCTTTCGTTTTGCAAGACTTTCGAGGGTCTTGATATGTCATCGAATGAAATGAAAGAAATGAAGCTGAGATCTTGTTATAGTGATTTTATTTTGTGAAGAGTGTACCGTGGATTTTAGATAGGATGTAGATAAGTTTTTTGAGTTGATGTAATGGATGTGATGTTGATTTGGTTGTGGACGGTTAAAATATTTTTAGATATAATGTTATATATGGCAGTGGATATGGAGTAGTGGTATATGGTTTTGGTCTAGTCTTCTGATTCATCTTCTATTCAAAGTCGTTCGACTAAATCGTTCGATTAAATCGTTCGACTAAATCGTTCGATTAAATCGTTCGACTAAATCGTTCGATTAAATCGTTCGATTCAATCGTTCGATCAAGTAATCGTTCGATCAGCCGAAGAGAGTCTAACTCGACTACTCTTTATACGATGATATATTGTTCGATCAAAACGTTCGATGAAATATGAATTGTTCGACAAATGGAACAATAATAAGACTGTTAATATATTGGATACCGTGTAGTTGTAATAGATCTGTTTTTAGCGAATGAACCGGAAAAAAAATCCGATGACCGGAAAAAAAATTTCCGGCGACCAAAAAATGCAATAAACAGTCTAAAACCAACAGATCGAATCACACAAATCAGTAAAAACACAACCTGGCTCATTATACCAATTGTAACGATCAAGATACGTATTCAGGAGGTCGGGGGAATTCAAAGTAAAGGTTAAACATGGTAATATTAGATTAAGAATGGGGGAAGGTGTGTGTGTTTTCTAGAGAGAGAAAGTGAAACCACACACACCTTCAATGATACAAATGAATTCCCTAACCTCCTAGTCTCAACTAGGAGGGTATTTATACTAGTTTACAAACTAATCTATGACCTATTGGCAAGACTAGCCCTTAAACTTAATAACTATGCAATTCCTGAATATAACATTACTTTTAAGGCTAACAGGAAAGAAGGTGGCGTGTTATTATTGAAGACAAGGAGGGTAAAATAGTCATTTCACACGACCACTAACATGAAAAACTAACGGGCGTTAGCCAAATTCGTGAATTTGCAACTACAGTAACCCTTCAAGGACATAGCGCACAAAAAACGCAAAGGTTAGGGACATTTCTTACACTTTTTTGAAAAAGAGGACATTTCTTGCAAAAATGACAAAGTTTAGGGACATTTTTTATAGTTTACTCGAAGAATAACTAATTTTTTAAGTAAAACAAGTTTGTTGGTATAAATTGACCATGCCCAAATACTAACGGTTAAAAACCAAAATAACCGAAAAACTGAACCGAAAACGATAATAAACCGAAAAAACCGAACCGCCAAAAACCGATCGGTTTCGGTTTTGGGTTCTATAAAAATCGAATATTTCGGTTCAGTTTTGGTTTTAGCCAAAAACCGACCCAAACCGAACCATGCATACCCCCACTTTCAGGATATCGCTTACGGTGAATTAATTAATCTTGAACTTTCCTTTTAAATAAAAAAAATGCATTTAATATACAATAATTGATTTTATAATTGACCTTAATTAAGTCTGATTTTGTAATTAATAAACTTAAAGTTTCTTTATTTAATCATTTAAAGTAGTGCCATGAGGGCACTCGTTAGACAAACCTTCTAAAAAATAGTCACTTATTTCGCAAATAGATTGCGACGCATTTACAAAATAGCCGATATATATAAAGTTGAAACAAGCAAACATAAATCTGGTTAATTTTGTAATCTGATTCGCAATTTACTTATCACTTAGTTGTTCGCAAATTGCGAACTATTTGCGATTCACAAGCCATTTGCGAATCACATTTACAACCTTTAAATGTTCGATGATTTACAACTCATTCGTAATAAAACGGTGTATTGGCGAAGGCTTTACTAACAATTTACGAAATGTGTGGTTTGTTTTTAACCAGGATTTTAACTCGCTAGTTACGGCGGAGTGTTTGTATATGACGGTATTGTATGAGCTGAAAGATTAGATTTTTTTCTCACAGTTACAACAAATGTAGCTTAACACTTTAAAGACAATATTCCCTAAAACTGTATAATCTTATTTCCATCGCGTGCTGGGAGAAGTGTTCATATTCATTAGTGTTGTATATCAATCAGCAAAAAAAAAAAAAAAAAGCCACCGAATGATACCAAAAATATAGTCTATAAAAGACTTCTTGCTAAAAATTCAAAACACATAGGTTTTTTTATATATTGCATAACAAAGTTTGACTGGAAATTGTTTCCTTTTTGAAAATAAATAGTAGGATGGAGTCGATAAAGAAGATGAATGAGATGGGTTTTTTTAGAAAGAGAATATGAGTGAGATGATAAAAAGAGTCGCAACAATAATGACAATAGTGATCAAAGTTTAACTTGATAATAAAGTAAATAAAAACCTATTTATAAAGAAACCTATGTGTATTGAATTTTTGTTAAGAAGTCTTAATAGACTATAATTTTTGGAGCTTCCGGTGTGTCACAACTCGTAATTTCAGGTCCTTTTTCAAGCTTCGAAATTTTACTATTCATCTCGGAAATTTACTATTCACCAATTACTATTCACGGATTACTATTCATCATTTTTGAAGTCGGTTTGAGACTTTGAGAAGTTTTCATAAATTTTACTATTCATGAAACACTATTCATTCCCGGAGGAAAACTCACTATTCATGCTCATCATTCATCATTTCGTAAACTAGGCTTACGGGTATTCAAATTCGCGTAACCGTTAGGGTTTAGCTGCGAATTCATGAGACATCATGTAGGACACATCATATAGACTAGGGTAGTCTATAAGTTTTCAGAGCATCATCTGCATATTGGGTCATGCACGAGTTCGTGTGATTTTCATTACGTATGGTTATTTACTTAATTAACGTTACCACTCAGTCATTACTACTAACATTATACCCAGTACTCCCGACTATGATCCTAATACATTTTCATACTAATTATAATGATATAAAGATTATATTATTACTTTACCCGGTGTTTTTAAATCAAATGCTACATTTTCCGGTATACGCTTATAACTCCGTCGGTTTGCGATAATTTAACCCGATGATTATTAGGACACCCGATTTTTATCAGTAACATGATTTTATAATTTTTACAACGTCGTCATATTTTATTTAGTACAGTTAAACTTTATTTCTAGCTAACTCGGTACCCGGTATCCCCTAAAACTAATAATATCAACACTAAATCAATCAAATCTTACACAATCTCACATTTTCCTTCACCCTCCATACCAATGCCGCCCCCCGCCCCGCCCCCCCCCCCCCCCCATTCCTTTTTACTTACAATCTTGAAAACTCTACTTGCTCCATTTATTATTGTACTACTTGTCTTGAAAATAAACTACACTTCAATTATTACCTCAACATTTTCTAGTAACATTCATTAGTAGAAAAAAATCTCATCTCTTGCTCTCTTGCTCCAAAGACCACAAGGTGATCACCAAGAAGATCCATCATTTTTTTGATGATCAATTATAAAACAAGCTCAAATTTCATTCCTAGTTAGGGTTTTGTGGTAAAAACCCTAGGTTCTTATACACTTTCTCATCAAAACACCACATATATTCAAGTAAGCTTCAAGAACATCTCTTTGATCATTTCATACTTTCATTTACTTCATATGTTTATGTATTTTCAAGTTATACTAGTTGATCATGCAACTTATATATGTTATAGATACCACATTACTCATAAACTATCTCTAACACTAGATCTATAAGTTTTACTAGCAATCTCATGAAACCCATCAAGGTTGGTGATGTTTAGGACCCCATGACACCCTAAGAAGGTGTATGGTAGGATTAGAGTACTTGTGGAGTTGATTTGAAGTGGTATGATCAAGTTTAGAACCAAGAAAATGAGTTTTAACACTATATAAAAACCTAATGTCCAAAAACGCCAAGTCTGGAAATCTCAGTAACTTTTGGGCTATTTTGGCCTTCATATTCAAAAAATACATTCAAAAACGAAACCGTGGCCGCTTGAATCACTAAAAACCGACTTATAACGAAGGAGATATGATTTTTACAAGTTAGACGACGAAAACTAATTTTCTGAAAATAAGCTTGCTGTTTGCCGAATTTCAAAGGACCAAACGAGGCATTAGACGTGATCTAGGAGAGCCGAGCTACTGAGATTATGTTAGTTCATGTTAATACGAATCCGTGGATATAAGGAACGTAGAAAACGAGCTTATAACGACCAAGATATACACGTTTGAACCCGACGAACACTACTTTATTTTTGACAGCACTAATAGAAATATTTTCTAAGTGTAAAAACTAGTATTTTTACAAGACATAACATTGCTGGCCGATTTTCTAATTAATCAAGACGCGTATGATCAAAATGGCAAACATATGAATTCAAGATAAAGTTATAAGGTTTCTAAAAACGCCAAGCTTATTCACTAACACTTAACGTGCACCATTTCGCGACTAGTTTTGCGAGGCCATTTGGGCATATTTTCAAGTTATGAAAAATGTTAAACTACGACGAAAACATTATATTTTCCGATATAACACCAAACGAGAATCGTGGAGTATTGTTTCAACATGTTTACACGAAAAACGTTTATTAACTTAACGAGACGTCGAAAATGTATTTTTCAATGATAAACGTTATTTTCAAAACTAACGAGTGGTATCGATAACATACGTATTTGCATGTGTAGCATCATTTCATTGCTTACATTAGATCCTATCATTCATATTAGGTTGCGGTTAGAGATCGTTCCTCGTTTCAGTGTATCCACTTTTGTCATCTTAACTATCGCATCAGGTGAGTTCCATAGCCCCTACCTTTATACGTTTTAGATTTCGTTTTGGGAGAGAATACATGCTCAATTATTTTCATTTACCTTCACTAGCACTTTAATCTTTTAAGGATTACCGTGAGTTTTCATAGCCCTGTTTTACATTGATTATTTAATTTCTAAATTCACGGGGGAAAATACATTGAACATCATTTTGTTACAATTTCAATTTCATTAAATCCATTTACATTGCTTAAGTTATTTCATTGCCACATTAGAGTCCCTTTTTTATTTAGCATGGACTGTTAATTACGTATTATTTTAATTATATGGCGTCATTGTCATAATTGTTTATATGGCGTCATTGTCATAATTGTTTATATGATGACACTGTCAGAATTAATCATATGACATCATTGTCATGACGATATTGTCATATTTAACATTAAATTTTGTTTTCCATATATTACTTACGTTCACATAAACCAAAACTTATTTGGCAGTGGGTTGTAAACACACAGGTTGCAAGTCTTGTATGGGTGGGACTTGGGACTGAGTGGATTTACAATGCCTTTGCTGGGAAATCTCCATTCAAATGTTTTACATTACATTTTTCACTAAACTCTATGAACTCACCAACCTCGTGTTGACACTTTTAGCATGTATTTTCAGGTATTAAGTAATAGCACGCTACTGGAGGCTTTTGGCAGGGCATGACATGGTCATAGAAGACTCTGATATTCATTTGGGGACCGTTTTAATTGTTTTAAGGGCCTATTTCCGCACTACTTTTAACAATTTAAATTCAACACTTTTGTTAAACAATTTTATTCTAAATGATTGAGGTGAAAACCGTTCTTTGCACTTGTGTTGTGATACCAATTGAGTTGCATCCCAGTGGCATGTATGCTTCCGTTGGACCCGATTTCTGGGGGTGTGACACGGTGGCTCATTTTCTTTCTAACTAATAAGTATTTTGGGTCTTTGAGGTGAATGTTTCCATGGATAATACGACGTAGAACTGTCCATGCACGAATGTCGGTTCCGGAAAGTAGACCCCAATCTTATTCATAGATTTCCCCTGATAACGAACTTTAATTGAAAATTGTTTCCTTTCGAAAATAAACTGCCAGTTGGGATGGATAAAGAAGATGAATGAAATGGATTTTTTTTTAGATAGATAATATGAATGAGATGTTCTGGAATTATATAATGGGAGGGTTCTTGATTTTGGTGAGTAAGTGAAATCCAGATGTAGATGGAGTGAGAGTCCAAGGTAAACACGTATCAAGTTATTGGAGTCCAACTGGAAGATAGGGGTAGAGATGTAGATGAAGGGAGACTTCATGATAAACACGTATCAAGTTATTGGAGTCCAGGTGAAAGTTGGAGTGAAAATAGAGGTGGAGATAAACCTCTCTCATCCTATTTTTTTATTATTTAAATAACAAAAGCTGGCTCAATTTAAGCGACGACTTCACAACAGTACCAGCTTACCAATAAATTGTTCAAAACATACTTAAACATGTAATGGCCGCCCCCTTTTATTACACAAAAACATACTTAAACACTAAATTTAACGTTAACATACACTAATATACGCTGTATATGTTTTTGAATATCACATATCATGTTAAGCAGTAAAGTAAGTTGAATCAATAATTAATAGTCACATAACATATGAAAGTGAATATCTTTAGCATAAATATAAATTGTTGTTGAGTAAATGTCCTAAAGAAAAAATAATAAGCATTCTAAAAAGGCAATTTAAGCGAGCACTCATGAGAGTAAGTCAAGTGCAAATCATCGAATGAGAAACATTTCGATATCGTCGTCTTCACTCTGTTATTCAGCTTCATTATATTCAACTTCTTCGAATCTTCTAACTGCGACAACTTCTTTCCAATGCTATCCGGAAACTTCTACATGTTTTTTTATCATGACGTTTTTTGTTCCTCCTCTTTCCACATTTTTTTATCTGAAACTTCCCATTCATAATACCATAACTCATTAGGCGAGCATAAGGGTAGGTTTGCATGGCTCCGAGTCTGTTTTTAGCCATGCAGACCTACCAGTCTGTTTGCAGCTTAGAATTTTCAAGTAAGTGATACTGAATAACATGATGACCATTAGGATCATTAGGCAATCTAGCGACATCGGTTTAGTATTGGTTGTAGTATTAAGGTAAAACCATCTATAAGTTAACACTAAACATCAAAGAAAAAATAAGTTGAGAAAACAGTTAGCCTATGAATATTAACGACGGCGATATTTCAAAGTGAAATGAGGGCAGTTTTAGATGCAAGCAAAACAATAAATTGTCTAAAAAAGTAACAATTATCATACCTCAACAAATCCTTTTAGCTAGGGTAACCGATCTTCCGCAGTGAGTATGAAGCAAGTTAACAATCGATAACGTTCTCATAAAATGGCATTGTTTCACCCAAAACGACGTAGTATATATGTTGATGCGTGGTTTTGCAACCTTACAACAGGTTTTACCTCTCGAGGGATCTCAAGAGGCTTACAACCCCACCAGGCAGTGTACCTGACCGATGTAGTATAGTGTAGTGGTAAGTACGGGGGATTGATCGTTCTCCACAGGGAATAGTGTTCGTTAGGTATGAAAAACTACTCTAATAGGTCTAAGGGTGAGAGAAGATTCTTTTTTATGTTTTTATAATTTTATGAAAGCAAGTAAAATCTCGGGTTTGAAGGAGTGGGCGGAATTAGTTGCTAGTCAACTAACCCAAGTTACTACGAATGCAAATAAAATAAAATAACAGAAAATGAAAAGGTGGTAAAACTTATATGGAGAGAAATGTGTTTACTTAGATTTCCTTACTCCCTAACTATCTTTTACCGGTTGATTAGTGTGTATTAGTTGCGTAGATGACGGGTGTATTCCTTAATACCAATCGTGGGGTGGCGTACGTACTTCCCCAACTCTACAAGCTCCTACTTCACTCCTATGTCGAGCCGGCTAGGAAGCTCCTAACATGGGATCACTAGAATTCGCTCATGCATTAAATACAACCATAAAAACCTTTAGTACGCATTGGTTCATGTTTCTTAAGACGTTCAAGCAAGTTACCGAATAGGAAGTTAGCCAGTTTTCTTAAGCCTAACATAGATGAACAATCATCCAATACAACTAACAACACACTAATAACCAATAATCAATAGCTAGGTTTCATTAGATCTAAGCAAACACAAGATAAATCTAGCCTAGCATGTTAAACAAAAGACAAGAACAAGATAGAGTCAAACAACACATAGACATATTGAATGATTAATTGATAACTTATCTTCAATGTAACATGGAAGATCTCAAGGCAAAAAGCCTTGAAAAAGCTGCCAAATTCGTCTTAGGGTTTTCACACACAAAGTTCCTCAATAAGTTCCACACTAATGACAAAGAATTGCAAAACTATAGATAGATTTTTAGATCTGACGGCGTCACGTTATGGAGTGTGACGCCGTCACCTCGCCGCTTTTAGGGTTCCCGGATGACCTTCTTGACGCCGTCCCTCTTTAGCTCTCCAAAATCCGTTCTGGCTTATCAAGGCGTGACGCCGTCAGATTTAGTCGTGACACCGTCCCTCTTTAAATTAAGCCGTGACGACCTTGATCAGATTAAAGGGTGACGCCGTCAGAATTCCCATGCAAATTTCCCTGGCTTATCATGAGTAATTTTCACATCCACCTTTTCTTGCCAAGCCATGACGCCGTCCAGGGATAATCCTGACGCCGTCAAAGGTAATTTCCAGCACAATTTTGAGACTTTGTCGTTTTCTTCACTTTTATGCTCCAAAAACGTCCAAAATGCCTCCTTTTCCAGATTTCTCCTCAAAAGTACCTAAAATGACAAAAGGAACGATATAGGGCAATATTTGATCAAATAAATACGATTTAGGGTTTAAATGACCCCTTAAAAGCGGTACACTTTTTGCTTCATCAAATACCCTTACACTTGAGATTTGCTTGTCCTCAAGCAAATGCGCTTTTATTCTAATCAAAATACAAGTTAGGGGTCATTTAATGCTAACATAAAAGTAATTACAACAAATATTCGTTCCACTTTAATCATAATAAGCACGGAGATTACAAACTAGCACCTCACAAGTAGTGTTTAGATACTCACATCTCTCAAGTGTCATCAAAATAAATCTCATAAATGAAAACGGATAATATCTCTCACTACCTGTCATAGCAAATAGATTACCATAGGCTTGGGAAAGGATCGAAAACCTCCTCCACTAGGCGTAAGCACCTAAGATAAACTATCAAAGAGGGCTTTTAAACGGGTTATAACGTTAGGTGTAGGGAAAAGGAAAACACGGTTTTGTTGGATAAAGGATATTTTACTGGTGGCGAGTTAAAGATCTTGATCAATTACATGTACTATACAATGTTGCTAAGCCAAGACTCGACTCGATCTTAAGCTAATGAAAGAAAATAACAAAAACATAAAATAAACATAAAATAAAACGGGATGGTAGTCCGTATGATTTTTCTACTTTTCTTTTTCTCTTTTTTTATTTTTTTTTTATTTTTTATTTATTTATTTTTTTTTTTGCATACACTTTTGCCCTACCATCCAAAATAATACATCAAAGGGGCGATGCATTCCCCTTACACTTGAACTTTTACATAACTTTACAAATTACTATTCTAATGACTCGAATTAAGATAATTGAAAAACTTGGAGTACTTTTAAAATATTTAGCACATATGGGGGTAATAAATGATGTTCTTCCCCATTACTCCATTACACTAGTACTTTACCCATGAGTCCCAATCGTCCCAAAACAATATGTACAAGGATATGACTCGACTTAGCAACCATGTAATCAACTAGATAATTAACTTGGGTTTAAACAAATGTTGTCACAATAATGCACTAAAAATGAGTGCATACAAGGTAGGCTAAGGCGATTTGGGTGTACATTTAAGTGGGGTGTAAACAAATTCTTTCTTTAAGTAAAATGCTTAAAGTTAGAAACGAAAAGATAGGCTCTGAGGGGTGTACTAGGGGTATCGTGTACTAAAAATGAGTGCAACGCAAAGGTGTGTGGAGAATTACTTGACCAATGTAGCCAAAGTAATTATAACAAAAACACAGGTGTAAAACAATGGGTTAATCCTAATGCCTCTTATCATGTAGTAAATCTAACTACACGAATGTAGTCTCACTTGTGGCCTTGGAATGGTCCTAACGCAAGTTCTAGAATCTAAGTGCTACCGGTACACACATCATAGCATAAATGCTTTTCCTACCAATTCTAGGGGCGAACCTCACATATTTGGGGTGAAAATTTTTTTAGTGGTACGGTTTTTGTGCTAGTCATATAACTCCTATCCGTGAGACGCTCATTAGAATCAAAGTTTCACTCCTATATGTTGTAAAAAATTTTAAATTTGGCACTAAAATTACCCTAACAGGTATTTATCTCAGTTTTATTACACATCTACTATTAAACAAACAAAAATCAAGCGTAATAGCATTCTCTAAAATCGTACTTTCACCCCCCCCTTACACTTAAGATGAACATTGTCCCCAATGTTCAAATAACAAGATGTAAAAGCATAAAGTAAAAGAATGAAATCAAATACTCCCCTGATTCGCTCGGTGGATAATGAAGTAACACGGTTAGATCTTCTTCCAAGGTAATGTTGAAGCTCCATGACTAATGCATCGCCAAAAGCTTGATCCAAAAACATTTCCTTGTCCAAAATAACCTGTTAAGCCTGAGAAAACAAACACGAAACCCTGCATAACATCGGCGGGATAAACTCTATATATAAGGATATAATGCTTGTGGAATGATAATTTTGCAGATTCCTGGAGATTATAAGTTAGAGATTTAATAAAAACTTTCTATGAAAACAAAACTTTCAAAAATTTTTAGAAAATTAAACCTGACGCCGTCAGGTTATAACTCCTGACGCCGTCAGAAATGATCTGACAGAATTCTCATGTTACGTTTCCGGAAAATTTTTGGAAAAACCTATACCTTACTTCCTGGAATTCCTGCAAAACATCATTATGACTCGATACAAGCATTTGACTCAAACAAATACTAATATGTATGTTAATTTATTATTATTATGATTCATGTTCATTTGTGTTCTAATAAACCGATTTAGATTTCCCTTACACTTATCTTTTGCAAAATACCTTTATATGTAGTTAAGACGAAGTTAAAAACAGGATAAAGCATTTTCACAAATTAGTTTTTAACATGAATCAATAATAATAAAACTTAAACACACATACGGAAACAAATAAAATCAAACAAGCAAATAAACACACAAAGCAAATAAAACTTGGGTTGCCTCCCAAGAAGCGCTTTTCTTTATTAACGAGTCTTGTAGCTAGACTCAAAGTCACGCTCATCTAGTGTCGCTTATGCTCACGTATCCGAGTGTGAGCCATCTAATTGTTGCCTCATCTTTCTTGTATTCATCATTCAGCTCCAAACATCCATGATAGTATCTCTTGTTTTTCTCATGTGGATATTTGAGCCCCTTCCTCTTATCATTCTCACTTAACAAATCAAGAGGCACAAGTCTATTGCAAGATTCAATGGAGTAGTTTTTAAACCTAGGATGTGCTCGGGGCATTTGGTAAGTAAAATCTTCATCCCTATCCGAGAATGTAATTAACTCGTCCACAAGTTTTTCGTCAAGGTTGGTCAACCTTTTGAAGGGTTCTCCAAAAATGACTTGGGTTAATTTGTTATCAATGAATTCTCCTAAGTTCTCCATAACCATAAATTCCACCAAATACACAAAACTTCCAACGAATACGTGTAGTAGCTTAGTCCTAGCAACAATGTTATCTCCTTGATATTCTAGCTCATCTACCATGATTTTATTATAATTAGCGCGAGAGATAATGTTCATAGGCAAAGATGAGTTAAGATAAGCATAAAAATCATGATAACCAATCTTGCACGGAAATTGCATGTTAAAGAGGCTATCCTTTTCGATCTTAGTCCTAGGGTCAACATACTTAAAGGGATCAATTTCCTCTTTTCCCCATCCCTCGTTAACTACTTCTCCCTTACCGGCATCCTCATCGGAGTCTGAGTAGTAAAACGGACTAACATAGTCATTCTCATGGTCAGACTCCTCCATCTCAGAATTGTTACCAAAGTGGTGGTCGGGTGAAAGGTTGTTGTTTTCTACGATGGGGGCGGGAACGGGTAGTTGGAAATTTGCACGGCGGAAAATACGAATAACAGGGATCGAGTGACCACTATTACTCATGAGGAAGGTGGAAGGTGTCACAAACAAAAGTACAAAGAAATAAGATAGACTAAAGAAAACCTAGAAAAATAAAATAAAAATCTCACTAGAAAGGAATCTAGTGAGTAGACCTATAAAATAAAAATTCAACCTAAACAATAACTATTCCCCGGCAGCGGCGCCAAAAACTTGATGCGTGGTTTTGCAACCTTACAACAGGTTTTACCTCTCGAGGGATCTCAAGAGGCTTACAACCCCACCAGGCAGTGTACCTGACCGATGTAGTATAGTGTAGTGGTAAGTACGGGGGATTGATCGTTCTCCACAGGGAATAGTGTTCGTTAGGTATGAAAAACTACTCTAATAGGTCTAAGGGTGAGAGAAGATTCTTTTTTATGTTTTTATAATTTTATGAAAGCAAGTAAAATCTCGGGTTTGAAGGAGTGGGCGAAATTAGTTGCTAGTCAACTAACCCAAGTTACTACGAATGCAAATAAAATAAAATAACAGAAAATGAAAAGGTGGTAAAACTTATATGGAGAGAAATGTGTTTACTTAGATTTCCTTACTCCCTAACTATCTTTTACCGGTTGATTAGTGTGTATTAGTTGCGTGGATGACGGGTGTATTCCTTAATACCAATCGTAGGGTGGCGTACGTACTTCCCCAACTCTACAAGCTCCTACTTCACTCCTATGTCGAGCCGGCTAGGAAGCTCCTAACATGGGATCACTAGAATTCGCTCATGCATTAAATACAACCATAAAAACCTTTAGTACGCATTGGTTCATGTTTCTTAAGACGTTCAAGCAAGTTACCGAATAGGAAGTTAGCCAGTTTTCTTAAGCCTAACATAGATGAACAATCATCCAATACAACTAACAACACACTAATAACCAATAATCAATAGCTAGGTTTCATTAGATCTAAGCAAACACAAGATAAATCTAGCCTAGCATGTTAAATAAAAGACAAGAACAAGATAGAGTCAAACAACACATAGACATATTGAATGATTAATTGATAACTTATCTTCAATGTAACATGGAAGATCTCAAGGCAAAAAGCCTTGAAAAAGCTGCCAAATTCGTCTTAGGGTTTTCAAACACAAGTTCCTCAATAAGTTCCACACTAATGACAAAGAATTGCAAAACTATATACAGATTTTTAGATCTGACGGCGTCACGTTATGGAGTGTGACGCCGTCACCTCGCCGCTTTTAGGGTTCCCGGATGACCTTCTTGACGCCGTCCCTCTTTAGCTCTCCAAAATCCGTTCTGGCTTATCAAGGCGTGACGCCGTCAGATTTAGTCGTGACGCCGTCCCTCTTTAAATTAAGCCGTGACGACCTTGATCAGATTAAAGGGTGACGCCGTCAGAATTCCCATGCAAATTTCCCTGGCTTATCATGAGTAATTTTCACATCCACCTTTTCTTGCCAAGCCATGACGCCGTCCAGGGATAATCCTGACGCCGTCAAAGGTAATTTCCAGCACAATTTTGAGACTTTGTCGTTTTCTTCACTTTTATGCTCCAAAAACGTCCAAAATGCCTCCTTTTCCAGATTTCTCCTCAAAAGTACCTAAAATGACAAAAGGAACGATTTAGGGCAATATTTGATCAAATAAATACGATTTAGGGCTTAAATGACCCCTTAAAAGCGGTACACTTTTCGCTTCATCATATGCCCAATGAATCTGAAGGTGGCCTATTAATCTGTGCATAGTTCGTACCAAAAATCGTCCTCCAACCATCATACACAACTTTTATATCGATTTCTTCCATCCTCTTCACCCGAACACTATTATATCCAGTTAAAAAAAGAATAATTTGTTAATAATTGTACCAAGAATACTTATGCCTCAGCTCATATATCATATTGGGCAGAAAACCCAATACCATTTTGGGATAATTATTAAAATAGCCCAAAACCCAAATGGGATATTTCTACCCCGGTTGCCCTGGGCAATGCCCCCAGTTGCCCAAAAAGGGCGATTGTTGCCCAAAAAATACACTGGAAATCCTTCGGTTGCCCCAAAAAATGCCGGTTGCCCTGCGCAACACAATTATTTTCGGATTTCGGGTTAGATAGGGAACCGCCCATTTGTGTTTGGGCTATTTTGGTAATTATCCCAATACCATTTTATGCCTTATAGTTTTTTGTCACGCCAAAATTAATACTAAAAGGGAAACTAAATCAGTACAGCAAAGCATCTATCGCCCAACTTAGATTTACAAAAACAGCATGCGGATTATGCAACATAACACACCAAATGCACTAACAAACTAAAAAGCTACAACAAACAAAGCATCAAACACTTTAAAGTATATTACATCCTTACACATTCCCAACCACATATTCAATTTTAGCTTCTCTAACCCCAAATTGCAAACAAAACATCAAATAGTCGAAATACATTACAAAATTACACCTTCCAAACTACAACCGCATTGAAGAAGCAAAAAAAAAAAAAAAAAAAAAAAAAAAAAAAAAAAAAAAACTTTTTAAACATTCCTATAACTTAAAACTACTCCAAAGGAAGTTACAAATTTTTTTTCATTAATAAGCACTTATTTTACAAAGTTAAAAAAATGGCTTGCAGCACTTAAGAAAGCAGAAGTTATCACTACAACTTATATACAACGTATAAAATCAGTATTTATGACCACATATCAAACTATAGAGGATATCACTAAGCACTTACAACAACAGATTACACACAACATATAAAACCACCACCCATGACCACATCGCAGTCTATAAAAGATACCGAAAACCTTAAACAAACAGAAACACATATATATTGCCTACTTAGTGCATTTCCTAAACGATGTATGACACCGAAAGTGAAAAAAAAGACTCAAAACAATGCACCCCAGAGTCGACTCACTTAACAACATCTACTGGCAACCATATTACCTTAGATAATGTAAAGTATTAGCATTAAAACTAAAACCTGTACATGTCCTGCATCCAATATGTGTGTTGAAAACTTTTGGTTGAGCCAGGAACATAATTCCAATGGTAACAACACCAGTGGCAAGCTGAAAACATGAATTAAGATATAAGAACATATCCCTAATGAGCATTGGAACTCTAAAGACGATTGAAAAACTACACTGAAGAACATTAAGCGCAAAAGACGATAAGATCCGTGTATTGTCTTTTCAAACCGACCTTACCTTTCGACATAATATCATCATATAGTGATGTGTAAATTAATTCATCACCTAAATTACCACAAAAACAGATGGGCAGTAAAATCAGAAATAACCTGTTTAACTCAAATGTTTATCAGAAAGGGAATGTTTTGCTCATCGAGTATGTAAGTATTGTCTTAAGTATCCTGTCGGTGTTACTTTCTCTTACATATGTGAAAGAACACACACCATTTTTGGATTTGTCTCCCATCTCCTCTTCTGCTTCCGATGCCTCTATCCTATTTTGGGTCTGTTTGCTATAACTATAGTTTAATTTGGATAGCATCTGAACCAACATTTACACACCTTTTTTGTTTCATACATGTTGGTACAGGTTCCAATTCGTCATCTTCACCATATGTTATAGCAGAACCAATAAGCCCCCAAAGCTTTCTCTGAAAGAAAGGACAGATAAGACCAGTCCCTGGAGGCAAAGTCAGCGCTAGCCTGATTCATTTCCTCCTCAGCAATAGGACGGAGCCTCAAGAGTTCATAAGGAATCTCGAGGTGCATTTTCTTAAGATCAATGGAAAAGTCATGATTAGCAAGAGCAATAACACGCTGCTGCAAAGCACATAGCTCCACTAAAAACTCAGAAGAAAAAAACAAGTTTGTTTACAAGCGTTGGGGAAAAAATCGACCAATTCCTTTTTCTCATACTAAGCAACCTCTAAAGCAACTTGCAACGATGCCCTTAGCTCATCAAGCTTAGCTTCCAAACTAACGACCTTGTCGGTCAGCTTAACAACCTTCTCAGAAAGAGCAACCTCATTAGCCTTTGACTGAAAACCAGGGAATCTTTCTCTTCAATGGCCTTCTTGAGATGCTGGCTCCAGGACGACTTTTAAGTCTCCCAGCGAGACATCTCAGCATCAAGCTTCTGCCTAGACTTGAGCGTGCACTCTTCAGCCTGGGACAAAGAAGCCCACATGTCACAATTTGCTCCTCGAATGAGCTACTCACCTCAACCATATGAAGCAACTTGTGATAATCAGAATAGGATTCATAATAGACTGATCCATGGACAAACGAACTTCATCTAGGGACCAAGCCTCCATGCAAGCAAGAGGAACAATGGAACTAAGATAAACCCATCGAGACTCTGGGTTATCAAGCAAATCATTCACCTGTGGGGTGGTTGGAAAACTTGATGACATCAAATAGTCCTGATATTTTAGTGTCAAT
Source organism: Artemisia tridentata subsp. tridentata (assembly GCA_021014915.2). Classification (NCBI taxonomy): domain Eukaryota; kingdom Viridiplantae; phylum Streptophyta; class Magnoliopsida; order Asterales; family Asteraceae; genus Artemisia; species Artemisia tridentata. Next base: position 216,710,084 of record CP139502.1, on the reverse strand, counting down.
TTCCCCCTAATATGCTTATCATTTGTATCATTTTACTTGGATATATGCTTTTATTTCTTTATATTTCATTTCCAGGTCATGATAAGCATAGGAATGAAAAGACGCGGAATTGGAAGACTATTAACAAAGATTTATACAAGTATGCTGGCCAAGAAGAAGTTACGGCGTAACTACTACTCTCACTTACGCCGTAACTAGGATTTTCACTACGAAGACCAAAGTCAACGCAACTCAAGGTTACGGCGTAACTTTACACTTATAGTTACGCCGTAGTAATCCAATGACTTAGACGAATTTCGTGGTCAAGAAGATTACGCCGTAACAAACTTACAAGGTTACGGCGTAAAAGTCATCCAGTGCAGATTACGCCGTAACCCATTTATAGGTTACGACGTAAACCTTTATTTCGAAGACTACAACCGTAACCCATTTATAAGGTTACGCCGTAAAAAGTTTATTTTGGATAAGATCGTCAGAGATACGCTAGTTACGGCTGTTGATGCAAATAATGTTCTAAAAACGTTATTTATATCTTTCGATAACTACGTTTTGATGATAACAAAATGTGAAAACACTTTACGTTAAAATTAACATAAATAAGTTTTTATTCGAAATATCCCGTTTCTACGTATATCACTCTAGGTATGAACAAACAAATTTACAAATTGAAAAATGATCAAAGAAGTGAATTTGTGTTTCAAACTTCACATTTTTAATGTGACAAAACGTTTTTTCAAAAATATACCTTACAAGTTATTTTTTATTTATAAAGAAATGTTTTATTGGAAAAATAAGTTTAAAAATCATAACAACTATTTTCCCCCCCCCCAAAATCAGCTCCAAACTTCCCCAAATAAACTCACTAGATACAAAATTTGGAGCGTCCTTGTCTGGCACGGTACCGCGGTACCACTAAATTTAGTGGTACCGTGTACTTATAACGACCAGATTTCTTCTGCCTATAAATACCAGCCCTATTCACTGTTTTTGGGCATCCTTTTTCACACAAAACTTTCTGAGTTCAAAACTCTAAACACTTCTTTTCTTTTTGATCGTTTAGTTTAGTTATCTTTTGTTTAAAGAGTGATCCAATCATCCAACCAAGTGATCACCTTCATTCCTCTACTAGTGCAAGAGAAGAACACAATGTATCAAAGAAGATACAAAGTGTTGTAGTTATAGTTAGTGCACTTGTAACACTTGTTACATACTTGTTGTATCCTTGCATTATAATAACCTAAAACGTGGGATCCAAATCCGTTACAAAGTTAAACCTTAAACCCGAATGTACCTTAAATAATTTTGAGTTACAATTTGAGAATTTACAAAATATATAAACTCATAACCTAAGCTATATAAATTTGAATAACTTAGGATATATAAGTATATATATATATATCACATGTATGGAACCTAAGTATATATATATCACATGTATGGAAGTCCACATATAGGCCAATTTATATAAAAAGTTGTACATAATATGTAGCAAGAAATATGACTAGATACATATTTGAGTTTTAAACAGAAACTTGGTCTTCTCTTATCCTTTTTCTCAGCCTACATTCAATCCCCACCTATCCTTTATCAACTCTATATCAACCGAGTTTTACACTTTCAAAACACACACAGAAAAAACCCTAAACAAGTTATATTCGACTGCACAATTGGAGAGGCATTAAAGTAGTACAAAAAGGTGGTTCAAAGGATACTGGTTCAAGGGTGTTTGATTTGTGTTGGACCAGGTTCTAGTCTTGGTGTCTTTTCTGTCCTTGTTCTTGGTTCAATCTACACTAAGGTATGCTATTTTTGTCCCTTGTTTCCTCTCGACATATATGCTCACAAGATGATAATATTGTAACCTAAAACAAGGCTTTGGTCGATCGTAATAAAGGAGAGAATGAAACAATATACACCACATAAAGGATAAGTTTTGGCTGCATAAAATGATGATCATATATGGTCGATCTAGGGTTTAGTTTGCCCTTTAAATCGGTGAATTTATGAGCCACAAACTGGTAATTGAACACCTATTGTGATCTTTGCTATATACTCTAAAATCCAAATTTTTGTCACATGAAATAATAAGTTATGCATGTCGATATATGGTTATATTTGTGTCATTCGAACGAGTTATAAAGAGCATAGAAATCTGGTACATGGAATTGTAATTGAGCACCAATATACCACATGGAGACAGGATAACTAATGCATAAAGTGAGGTGATATATGGGTTGATACATGGGTTTTATTTGGCTAATAAAATCTAAGTTCAAGCATGTTATGATGGGTGTACATATGTGTGTAGATGTAGGATTGTAGGGCTGTTGGATCTGTTATCATATGTGTTGAATAGGTGATGTTTACATGTGTGTTAGATCTATTTTTTTTACACAATTAAAACCTGGAAATAAGATATGTATAAATTAACCTAGGGTGTACAGGCTGTATACATAGAAAAGGGCTGGTAAGGTGTGTCTTGAATGTGTATAAAAGGTCTGAATAATAGGTGCCATGTGTGATGGAAAAATAGAACACATGAAATGCTATATATGTGTGTGTCGATATCAGTAAAAAGGGTATATGAAATATGGTAATATAATGCATGAAATTATGAGTAGATATGTCAACCTATGTATAGTCTAATCTGCTTTTCAAATCAGTATGTAAAAAGTGCATGAGAATCTGGTCTGGAAACAGTGAACTGATCACAAATATACAAGCCAAAGCTGGGAATTCATGGCATGAAATCCTGAGGTAAATATACAGGTCGATATATAGATTGTGATGATTAATAAAATCAGATTGTGTGCATGTGTTTGGGATCTAGTATATGCATGAGGAATTTGGTCTATTGCGTACAGAAAAGATAGGTTATAGTTACATAAAATCATGAGCCAATGCATTTATATACTGGTCAATATAGAGTGTAATATGGCTACTAGAATAGGAATTTCATGCATGTGAATATGTGAATATAGGGGCTGGAAAAAGGTGCATCGTGAGTGTGTATATAGGGTCCTATAATTGGTGTTGTGTGTTTTCAAAAACCTGAATATATCACGTATGAATAATAAGGAGTGCATGCATGGTTTGGTCGTGTGTTTTGAGGTCGATGAGAATGGAAACTAGGGTTGGTTAGGTGTTATTTCATGTGGGGTGGGAATGGCGTGTTTGTGTGTGTCGTGTGGACAAGAAGGGATATTGTGTATGGGCTAAGTGGTGTTGAGTTATTGCCTTGAAATACAAGAGAACATGCATGGGTCGTTGTGGTTAAATATTTTGGCTCAAAAAAGGGATGGTTTGGTTGGTTTAGGTCTCATTTAAAATGTTTAACGAAAGGGGCATACTGGTTGGGTTTTGGTTTGATTGGAAATGGAAGATGGGAGGTTTTAAAGGTCGTCTTAGGAAGGTGTGTTCGTGTGTGAGTGCTTGAATAAATGGGTGTAAAAAGGGTCGAGTTAGGATAGTGCACGAAAGGGTTTTTGAGTTATTTTAATGTCGAGTTAGGTTTAATTACACGAGATAGGTTTAATTGCATGGGTGTATTGAATAAGATGCATGAAATGGCTTAAGCATAAGAATTGGTCATATGATTATATAATTTATATTTTAGACCCTGAACTTTGCTAAAATGACACTTTAAACCCTAAACTATTATAAGTGGTAATATTAAACCCCAAACCATAATATTGGTCATATTAAGTCTTTAAGTTTACATAATTATCATTTATAACCTTAAAAGTTATTAATCAGGAAACTTACTAAATCGAGAAACTTACTAAATAGGGAAACCTTCTAAAAATAGAAAGTTTCTAAAAATAGAAAGAAACCATAAATGTGAAACCTAAATAACTATAAGCAGTAAACTTGTAAAATGAGCTTATAAGTAATACGTGATCATTAATTGGTATAGGTTCTGTGAAAAAGGAGTGATTCCCATTTCCGAGTGCTTTCCTATTTTGTTGATTTGCTTTGTATAAGGTACAAATATTCTACCCTTTCTCAGTAAGGGTGTCTTCTCTCATGACTTTTCTATCCTTGACTTTGATTTGTTTACTTTGCCATGATCCCATTTGATATAAGCCATTGCTATGATCCCCTTGATATTATTCAGTTGCTATCCATTCTGTTATGATGATCTGTTTATTATATCGTTGATTGAGATTCTGTTCAGTTGATATGCCTTTGGTGATTATGTTATGATTGCTTATTGTGGATAGTTTTGTCCTGTTATGTTCTATTGCCCGAGCTAACTAGCCATGGAAGTACTATGGCCATGTCATTGAGGCACCAATGGCATGACACTTTCTGTGGAGGTGTGATTGATCCACGGCATTCCCTTCTGTTATGATTATATGATTATGGCGCACGTGGCTATTCTGTTATATGTATGTATAGTCTCGTACTTGCATATGCATTCTGTTTTGCAGGGGGCGTATGGATGCATCCTAGGTATATGATTTGATATGGATATAATATGATATGACTTAGTGACTGGTTGTACGTGCCATGTACCCATTTCACTTCTGGGAGCTAGCTACTCCATTTGGTACTTGAGAGGTCTCCCCTCTCCGTACACTTATGATTTGTTATGATATGTATATGTGATTATGTGTTCTATTCGAGTGTCTCATTTAGACAAGCTCATGGCTGTCCTATGTGATTCTCTGGTCTATTCGAGTGTCTCGTTTAGACGCGTTCGTTGCCGTTCTTATTTGACTCTTTGATTCTTTATGATTACCTGACTCATGATATCTATGCTTTTGATTCGTATGATTCAAATTCGTTTACTTATGCTTATTACCTATCTGCTTTGTATATATATCTGTTCACTGGGCTTTTTAAGCTCAGCCGCGTTTCTTTTCCATGCGGCATGTAATAAGCGGGATGTTGGGCAAGAGTGATGAGAGTAGGAGTTAGAAGACCTACCATGATTAGATTCCCCATTGTCTTGGATATGATTTAGACTTATGTTGGATATTTTATGTTGGGAATGCTTAAAGTGACGATCATTATCAAGTCAGTAAGTCTTGTAATATGGTCATGTAATAGCTTGTTAGAATCGGAAAAATATAATCTATATGATTGTAGAAGTGTGCCGTCTAGTTTAGTCTTAGTATTTACGTTAATGATGAATTAGTGCTAGTACAAATATGTAAGGATGGCACACTTCTCCCTTCTCATTATATGGGAGACTATAAATAGTGTAAATCTCTCATTTGAGAGGTAATGGTTGATGTATGGAATGAGAAATTCTCTCATTATTCACTCTAGCTCTTTCTCTCTCTAGATTTATATGTGTGTGATTTGATCTAAATATAGGTGTTCTACAAGTGGTATCAAGAGCCAAACAAAGATTTAGGAAATTTTTTTTGGGGCGAGTTACTGTTCATCGTCGTGTTACTGTTCATCAGAAACCCTAATCGAGTTTTTGTCTCACTTGATCAAGTTTCTGAACCTAATCGAGTTTCTGAACCTAATCGAGTTTCTTAGTCGAGTTAGACTAATACTCGAGTTTCTGATCGAGTTTCTGACCTTGATCGAGTTTCTGGCGAGTTAGCTAGATTGCTCGAGTTTCTTGATTAACATAGTCGAGTTTCTGGACTAACTTGATCGAGTTTCTGCACTGATCGAGTTTCATAGTCGAGTTTCTTGAGCATAATCGAGTTTCTTAGTCGAGTTTCTCTAGTAGAGTTTCTCTAATCGAGTTTCTGATTAGTCGAGTTTCTCTTAGCCTAGTCGAGTTTCTTGGCCTAGTCGAGTTTCTTAAGAATTGATCGAGTTTCTAGGTTGATAGAGTTTCTAGGTTGATCGAGTTTCTAGTCTAATCGAGTTTCTAGTCTAGTCGAGTTTCTTTGCCTAGTCGAGTTTCTAGTCTAGTCGAGTTTCTTAGTCTAGTCGAGTTTCTAAGTATAGTCGAGTTTCTAGCCTAGTCGAGTTTCTATCAGTTCCTCGAGTTTCTAGGCATAGTTAGTCGAGTTTTTTGGCGGGAAAAGTTGAGTAAAATTTAATTTTTGCCAGTGACTAAACATTCAATTTTTACGCGAAATTCAAATTTTGGTATAACAGTGAAAATTTTGGCCCAAAATTCAAATTTTTAGGTCAAAATTTGAATTTTTTCGGTGAAATTTGGCGTAAAAATTTTTAAAACTCAAAATTTTCTAATAAAATTAGAATTTCATTTTATGGTGTTTTTCAAATTCTGGTCGAAAAAATTTTTCAAGTTCAATTTTTGGAGGGAAATCAGAAATCACCATTAATAAATCCTTCAACTTAGAATACTCGGGAAATGGACTTAACTTCAAACAAACTCAACTCGTGAACCCTAAACCAACATCAAACACAACTCCTAGATCTTTGCAATGATCCAAGATCAACTTTATCACACATCGAAACGCAATTAAATGGAATCAAGTTCAAAAGAGAGAGAGATCCGCAAGAGCTATTAATGCAAGAAAAAGAGAGAGAAACGAAAGAGAAATGCATGGCATGTTTTAGATTACTTCATTCACACCTTAAGGTCCTCTCAAACAAAGACTTAGAAGGAACTCGTACCCATTATGGATTTAAACGGGCATTTCCATCACTTTTTGGAGAAGACATTGAGATGTTCACTAAAACTATGTTCCTCAACGTGGATCAACTGGAGAAGCATGTTGAAAACGAAGAATTTCACGAGAATGGATCCACGGTCATCTTTAGAGTGCTCAAGGAACAGTTTCAGCAGTTCATCAATTCGCGGTTCTCTTCGGATTATGACAGTGTAATGGCACGCAAGTATTTTCTAGAATACACTCGCATCGAGGTTCAAACTTTCAAAGACATATTGATTCAACAATTGGATTCTATTGAGAAGTCAATTGCTGAAAGAGTACTTCACAGAAGAGAGTATGACAAAATGATAAATGAAATGAAGTTGCAGACTCAAGAGGAACAGATTAATGAGGTTAAAGCAATGGATGCTAGTTTGGTTGTTACGAAAAGCAGTGGGACAGAATCAGAACAACAAGAAGAAAAACGCATATCAGGGAATGATACTAATGCTGAAAGTACATATATCAGAACCATTTATGACACAGAGCCTTTGGCTGAGGTACCAAATTATAACATTCTTTATGTCAATGATATGATTTCTTCATCTTCTGAAAAACAGCATTCTGAGCAACCTGAATTCACTAGTGAGGGAGAGGTTGACCAGAATGTTGAACAATTTCACGACAAATGTCCTTTACCATTTTCATTAATTGAAAACAAAACAACTGAATTATCAAAACAAATTCTCGAGTCTGAAAAATCCTTGACATCGGTGCTTAAAGGAAAAGAAAACGTTTTTGAGGAAAACCATGAACATGCCAAAATCAAGTTTGATTTTGAAAAACTTGAAACCAATAATATTGAGTTGGAGCATACTGTGGCTTCATTACAAAAAGAAAATGAGCATTTGAAACAGATTTACAAAAACCTGTTTGATTCAATCAAACGTTCACGAGTTCAGACACAAAACCCAAACAAGAAACAAAAAGAGACTGAAGATTTGAAGTTTCAATTGTCTGAATTCGCTGATAAAAAGTTTGAAAATATTTTGAAAAAGATTGAATCAATGAAAATGAAAAAGGTTGAGTCTCAAATCACAAAAGTTTCCTTTCCAAATACCCTGTTCAATTCTAGCACTCCAGATTTTGAAAAGGAAACGGGGGAGAAAATGTATCTTTTTGAAAATGAAATTGAAAATGAAAATCATGTGCTTCAAACAAAAGTGGTTGAGCTTGAAACACTTTTAGCTCAACAAACAAACGATTTTGAGGATGCCAAAACTGACTTTTTCAACAAAACGACAAAATTCGAAAATTATTTTGAAAGACTTGAAAAAGAAAATGTTGAGTTCGAACGGAAATTGGCTCGTAAAACGGATGATTCTAAAGCTGAAAAAGATCAATTTTTGAAACAAATTGCCTCTTTAGAATCAAAATTGGCATCCCAAGATCATCTTCAAAAAGAATACAGTGATTTGAGAACTTCATACAATGCTTTAAAAGTGAAGTTTGATTCTCTTAGTCTATCAAAGGGAAAAACTCATGTTTCAAATCTTTCAACACTAGAAGTGAGGGTTTCGAAGAAGGTTTACATGGGTGAACCTTCAAAACCATTTTTTAAAAAGGTTTCCCAGTTTACATCCTATTCTTTGCAAAAATGAAGGAAGTTTTCAAAGAAACCAAGTTTTTCTGAAACACTTACTTCTCAAAAGTTTTCAAATCCAAATGCTTCAAAAGAAAAGAATCAAGTTTTTCAAACTCCACACTTTCGTTTTACACCGGTAAAGCAAGTGTGGAGACCAAAGCAAAGTCGTTCAAAATCTTTCAAATATTCAATTTCAGAATTACTTTCGTTGCAACACAAGAATGACTCTGCTTTGAACATTCCAAATACCGGAAGGTTTCCATTTATCACAAAAACAAATCTTCAAAAAGAACCCATGAGGTTCAACATTAGATGGAAATCTTCTTCATCAGATTTTAAAACTCCAAGAGAAACACCGGGTTTCTCAAACAATTTTCAACGGAAAAAGAGTTTTAAATCTCCATTGATTCCACGAGTGTTATTTCAAAATGAAACACCGGTTTTCAGTCCTCGTTGGAATTCAACATCCTTAAATCAGATTGACACAACTTACAAATGGATTTCAAAATTTAGTAAACCCGTTAGCACCGTGCTTAAATGGGTTCCCAAGGTTGTTGTCTAATCTAAACTTTCAGTGACTTCTTAGTACTTCAGCTAAGGACTCGGACTTCAACATTACGACTTGTACACTCATTACAGTGTACAACTCGGGTTTCAAAGAAAGGAAAGTGCCTTGCTAAACCATTCTCTAAAACCAAGCATGCACTTATCCTAAAATCTTCTTAATCTTGAGCAAAATTTATTCAAAAGGTTTTTCACAACTTTTCAAAATTTTGCTCAAGATTTTCAAATCTTTACTCCCCAATTCGCTCCAAAGTTTAAAAATGTCAAAACATATGCTAGTTTTGAGGGGGAGTATTTCTGTGTATAACGTTTTCGTTACCTTGAAGCAAAATTTATTCAAGAATTTTTCAAACTGAAATTCCTAAATCTTTCAGAATTTTGCTTCAAGACGACTCCTTCTCTCAAACTTTAAAAAGTTTAAAATTCTCAAAACAAATGCAAAGAAAGGACCCTGAGGTACGCTTTAGTGCACAACCCGTTCTTGTAAAGAAAGGACCCTGAGGTACGCTTCAGTGCCTCAATCCTGAACAAATGAGCGAAAGCTTCTTACTATTGAGTATAATTAACCAGAATTTTTCAAAGTTTTTCAAAATTCTGCTCAATAGAACAAGTATTCCCTCGTCAAGGGGGAGTATTTGAAAAAAATAATATTTGTTCTGAAAAACAAAAGTTCTTGAAATTCTTCCCTAAAACTCAAAAACAACATATTTTAATCATAAAGTTTTTCAAAAACATCATGAGTATGCTATTTTTGAGGAGGAGAATAAGTGATGATTAAAATATGGTAATGGAAAGTTGGAATCTCATGAGTGCTTGACTCAGAATTGACCCTCGAATTGACGATAGGAAAAGTCAGTAGTCGAAAGGACATGTCCCGAACGGGTAATAATTTCAAGCCAGTTTACCTGGTGATGTAAATGTGTCTCGCAACGGACGTGTCTGAGTAGAATGTACCAATTTCGAGCGATTTTCCTTGAATGTGATCTGGACGGGTAATAATTTCAAGCTAGTTTACTAGTGCTGTAAGCGTGTCTCGCGATGATCATGTTCATTGAAAATCAATCAATTCAAAAGTGCCAACTCTACCCGACATGTGCAAATTTCCCTTAATCACTTATGAGCATGTGTTAAGGGGGAGTCCTTCTGAAAAACACCAAACTCTCAAGGTATCAATAAAATGTTTTTACAATCATCGACACTTTGAGAGATTTTCAATGGTTTGGTTTATGGCATCAATAGGATAGTCATGGAGTTATAAGGTGACTAAGGTTTAGGAAAAACCGTCCTATGATCCGCCAGAGCCGGAGGGATCTACCCAAGGACAATACCAATAGTTTAGAACTAGAAAGTCCTAGGTATGATTAAAAAAGGAGATATGAAATTTAAGGAGAAAGAAGGGGTTGAAGAATTAAAAAGAAAAGCAAAGAAAAGGGTGAAAAGAAATAGCCCTCCATTTGTTCAACCTTAGGGCAGACACCGGGTTCAATACATAATCTACTGGTTGACTGAGTATCACCGGTATTGAAGACAAAAGACGTCATGGACCCAGTGACGCACTGCACTAAACCTTCTAAGCCACTCAGGTGTCTCTCAAAAGACACTTGTTTCATTTAACACGGAGAACCCTTCATCATCTATCGACCTCTCACTACGAGATGTGTTGATATTGAAAAGGAGGCACTCTGCTCTACGCCTCCGACGACCAAACAAATGTGCACTAATCGAGTCTAGAGCCATGAGATTCATCAAAGATCTCTTAGGAACACTTAGTATTACGCTGTTGTTCTACATCATGGGCAGCAGTTGTAAAATTAAGAAGAGTCCTTCGCAGATCATAGCAATCTGCCGAGAACATTCTTGAGAGAACTCACAATTGTGATTCTCAGTGATAGAATGGAAATCCTGCCTGGGTCAACATCAAACAACCCTGACAGCGGGTCGCTTCGGTAACCCCTTATGGGTTACGCTTAGTGTTTGCTCCAAAAACTGGTCTACAGTCGTGGGGTGATCTCCAGCGGCTCACTGAATCGTGGGTGCACTTTGGTGTGTCCGTGTAAGCCCTTTCGGGGGTATCCGGTTCAGAACGGCCTGGGTAAGGATTAGAGAAAGTCTTCACGCTATGCTGTTGACGATCTCAAAGTCTGAGCCTGTAAGTGCCGGTTGGTTCGTGCTGTTGCTGCGAAGGAGCTTGAAGACCTGGAGTTCAACCACCATCAAGACTCCATCATGCTCATATCCTAAAGATAAGTTCTCATAAAGACTCAGAAATATCAAAAGTTCAGAATATATTAAAGAAAAGTCAAAGTTCAAGCACTACAACCTTTCACAAGTTAAAGATTGAGGAAGTGAGAACAAGTTGAAGAACCAAAGTCAAAAGACATATGAGCATGGTGGAGAAGGCATGAAGACACCAGAAGCAGAGACCATTGGAGAACGGCAGATCAGTACCATACCATATCATATCACAACAAGAACAAAGAACAAAGATTCAAGTGACGTCTAAGCCAAAGAAGCAAAGACGACGTCAAGCAACCTTGATGACCAATACTTAGGGGGAGATTGTTGGGAACACGTCATTAGTATTTCAAGTATTGATCAATTTAAGGTTGTAAAATCACAAAGCATGATTGGAACAAAGAATCTAGCAAAGCTATTACTTGAAGACTCAAGCATCAAAGAAGTATTGATCAATTTAAGGTTGTAAAATCACAAAGCATGATTGGAACAAAGAATCTAGCAAAGCTATTACTCGAAGACTCAAGCATCAAAGAAGTTTAATGATCATCCACATGTCACAGAATGAGATCTCAATGATCATCCCTTAGGGGGAGATTGTTGGGAACGCAAAAGTGATGATCATAAATGTAATCAAAGAGAGATCTCAATGATCATCCCTTAGGGGGAGATTGTTGGGAATGCTTAAAGTGACGATCATTATCGAGTCAGTGAGTCTTGTAATATGGTCATGTAATAGCTTGTTAGAATCGGAAAAATATAATCTATATGATTGTAGAAGTGTGCCGTCTAGTTTAGTCTTAGTATTTACGTTAATGATGAATTAGTGAAATATGTAAGGACGACACACTTCCCCCTTCTCATTATATGGGAGACTATAAATAGTGTAAATCTCTCATTTGAGAGGTAATGGTTGATGTATGGAATGAGAAATTCTCTCATTATTCACTCTAGCTCTTTCTCTCTCTAGAATAATCTTTGTCTCTCTAGATTTATATGTTTGTGATTTGATCTAAATATAGGTTTTCTACATTTTATTTCATTTTCATTTCATTGATATTCGTTTAGACTTATTGAGAGCTTGTAATTTGGAAGTCATGATGTTCTTGACTTTACTTTATTTATGAAGTCTTCCGCTTGCGTTTATTTTGTATGTTCTGATAGACACCATAATGTGGCATCTTAACCAAGGTCGGGTAGGGGTGTTACATGCATACATCAAAATCATTTTCTTTTGAGAGTTTGTGAGAATAGATCATTGTGATCTTGTCGAGATCTTGAAGATTTCTTGTAGCTTGTGAGTTGATAAAGGGTAGATTGGGTAGATAGAGTCAAGTGAGAGTAGATCATTGTGATCTTGGAGATCACTTGAAGCTTTTGGGCTTGTGTGATGATCAAGTGGATCAAAGGTAGATCGGGTAGATCGAGTCAAGTGTGTTGATTGTGTGAAGTAGTAAGGATCGAGTGGATCGTGGTAGATTGGTACTAGCTAAGATTTGTACTTGACATTTAGCTTCGTGTTAGAAATTAGTATAAGCGACGCTGTACGGTTTTCTCCGTCAGAAGGGAGCTTTGTTGACATAGTGCTTAGAACTCTCGAGTGTGGTACTCGAGGAGTGGAGTAGGGCGAAGAAGAGCTTCGTGACCGAACCACTATAAATCTCTTTGTCCTGGTTTGATCTTTCCATCTCTTTTCTTTATATTTATTGTTTATATTAGTTAGTATTGCTTATTGTTCATAATGGTGTTGATTGATTTAACAAAAGAATCGAAAGTTTTTCACAAGCAAAGTTTTAAAACGAATTAAAAACTGGTAAAACTATTCAACCACCCTTCTAGTTTTCCACAATTGGTATCAAAGCCAGGTTAGGCAAGATTTTCAAATAAACTGTATTTTAAAACTTGACTCGATCAACGGATTTCGACAAATATCAAGAAGGGCAATCTATGCAAAGACCACCACTTTTTGAAACCGATTGTTTTATATATTGGAAAACAAGATTCGAAACGTATGTGAAATCAAAAGACATTGATCTTTGGCATATTATTACCGAGGGTGACTTTCAACCAATTGAAAAGAATCCGGAAGCTAAAAAGGATGAAATAGTTCCTTATAATGAACAAAGTGATAACCTTAAAAGAAAACTAGCCAAAAATAATGAAGCTGAAATGATGATTTATAATGCTTTGCCGAAAAAGGAATTTGAAAGAATTTTTATGTGTAATACGGCAAAAGATATTTGGAAAACTTTGTTAGTCACTGACCAAGGTAATAATCAAGTCAAAGAGAACAAGATAGATCTTCTTGTGCAACAATATGAACAATTTTCCATTCCGGAAGATGAATCTATTGATAATGATTTTGCTAGATTTAATACTATTATTACTAGTCTTAAAGCTCTTTACGAAGGTTATGCTAGCAAGAACTATGTTAGGAAGTTTCTTAGGGATCTACATCCCAAATGGAGAGCAAAGGTCACTGCCATTGAAGAGTCAAAGAACATGGCGACATTAGTACTTGATGAACTCATAGGAAACTTAAAGGTTCATGAAATGATAATCAAGAAAGACTCTGACATAGTCAAAGGCAAAAGTGATAAAGTTAGATCTTTAGCGTTGAAAGCCAAGAAGGAATCTGCTAGTGATGAGGAAAGTTTGAATTCTGATAGTGAAGACGAAGAATATGCACTAGCCGTTAGAGACTTTAAGAAGTTCTTTAGGAGAAGAGGTAGATTTGTTAGACAACCTCGTGATGAAACGAAATCGTTCCAAAAGAACCAAGATGAGAAGAAAGGAACGAGTAATAGGAAATGCTTTAGATGCGGAGATCCCAATCATCTCATAGGAGAATGTCCTAAACCACCGAGAACCAACAACCAAAGAGCTTTCATTGGAGGCTCTTGGAGTGATAGCGGTGAAGAAGAAGAGAAGAAGCCCAAGGACGAAACATGTCTTATGGCTCAAGCTTCAAATGAGGTACATTCTGACTCTTATTATTATAGTGATGATAATTCGTCAATAGATGATAACATACTATATGATGAATATAATAAACTATGTGAAGTAAGTTCTAAAATCATAAGTAGAAACAAAACACTAAAAGAAACATTGCATGAACTTGAAGTGCAAATTTTAGAACTAAAAGATCAAGTAAAAAGACTTGAGAAAAATAAAGAAATAGATAATAGATATAGGTCATGCATATGTCTTCAAGTAGAGAATGAAAAACTAAAAGAAAATGCGTTAAGGATCATTAAGTTTGATAAAGAAAGAAAAACACTTAATGACATGCTTGAAAACGTTAGGTATAGTGAACATGCCAGAGCGGGCTTAGGATTTGACAAAAATAAAGCTTCTACAAGTGGAACTAAACAAGTAAAATTTGTAAAGCCTGGAAAATCTGAAATAGCAGAGGACGGTACCACTAAAGGTACAGACGGCACCACTAAAATTAGTGGTACCGTGGTACCGTCTGGTGCTAAAGTCAGAACTGGGTCAGTTTTAAAAAATAACTTAAGTCCTAAACCAAGTCACATAGTGATTAATAATGTCAAAGTACCTATTGCTATTAAAAAGGAAGTCAAAAGTTTTTACAAACCTTTGTCAACCCCCGGGCTTGGCTTTGTAAAACCCGATAATAGATCAAAGACTCCTCCACCTAGAAAAACAAATGTTCCTAAACCTCGGTCAAGAACTCCTCTACCGAGAGCTAACTTTAGGAGACAAAGTTATCCAAGTAACTATTCCGTAGCTTGGAATAACCGTCAACTACAAAGTTACTTACCATGGGAAATTTGTCCTCCGTTCCAACATCCTAACCAAATGCAACTAATGCATGGGATGTTTAATACTAACAACTTTGGACCCATGAGATATTGGGGACCAAATGTTTGAATGTTTGTCTTATTCAATAGATATACTTGGGAATCGACTTGAAGCCTGATGAATGGGTCAAGGATAGTGGATGCACTAATCATATGACGGGTAACCAAAGTCTATTCTAATCATACAAGGCTTACAACGGAGGTAATGTCACTTTCGGTAGCAAACTTAAGGGCAACATCATAGGCAAAGGTACGATTATTCAAGACTCCTTCACTATTAGAAATGTTGAGCACGTAGATAACTTAGGATTTAACTTGCACAGCATTAGTCAAATGGTAGATAATAAGTGTAGAGTTGTATTTTCCGAAGAGGGTAGTGAGATCACTAAGGATGGTAAGACCATAGGCAAAGGAGTTAGGAAGAATGGCTTATTTGTTATGAAAATAGGAAATAAGCCTCAGGATAAGATTTACCTAACAACCATAGATGATAATTCCACTATATGGCATAGGAGACTAGGTCACGCCAATATGTGTTTAATACAATCATTGGCATCTAAGGAACCAGTTAGAAACCTACCTAAGATTAAGTTTGATAAACACTTTTGTGACACTTGTAAAGTTGGAAAACAAGCTTATTCTAGTCACAAAGCTAATAATATAGTTTCGACCTCTATAGATGCCTATAACTCCTTCACATGGACTTATTCGGTCCATCCGCCGTACGGAGCTACGAAGGAAATTACTACACCTTAGTAATAGTTGATGACTACTCTAGGTACACTTGGACTAGATTTCTTAAGGATAAGACACAAGCTTTCGAAAAATTCAAAATCTTTAGTAAGAAAGTCCAAAATCAACTAGGATGTACCGTAGTCTCAATTAGGACGGATCATGGTCGGGAATTTGATAATGAAGTGCAATTTGGTGTATATTGTGATGCTAATGGTATTACACATAATTTCTCAGCTCCACGCACTCCACAATCAAATGGGGTAGTTGAGCGGAAAAATCGTACTCTACAAGAGATGAGTAGAACGATGTTGAATGAACAATCAATTCCGCAAAAGTTTTGGTGTAATGCGGTTGACACCTCAACTTATATACTTAATAGGATCTTGATTAGACCTATCTTAGGAAAAACACCATATGAAATCTTGAAAGGTAGAAAACCTACTCTAGATTACTTTAGAGTGTTTGGAAGCAAGTGCTTCATACTAAACACTAAAGACCACCTCACCAAGTTTGACCCAAAGTCTTACGAAGGTGTTTTCCTAGGCTACTCCCAAAATAGTAAAGCCTATGTTGTCCTAAATAAAGAAACAATGAAAGTCGAAGAATCACTCAACATGACATTCGACGAAAGTCCTCCACCAAATAAGACATCATCTTTGGTGGACGATGACTTAGATGAGGAAGAGGCCATTAAGGTCAATGGCAAGAAAACCTTAGAAAATGACATTGAGGATGAAATAGTTGAAGTTGACAAAGTTGTCAACATTAAGGAATCCAAGAACCATCATATTGAAAATGACATAGGAAACCTAAACCAAAGAACCTTTAGGTCACAAGCATAAAACAAAAGTAATTTCTTTTTTTTTATATCAACCGTAGAACCTAAGAATGTCGGTGAAGTGATTAAGGATGAAAGCTGGTTAGTTGCCATGAAAGAAGAGCTAAATCAATTCACTGCAAACCAAGTTTGGGATCTAGTACCTCCACCTAAGAATCAAACCATCATAGGAACTAAGTGGGTGTTTAGAAATAAACTCGATGAAAATGGCATCGTAAATAGGAATAAGGCAAGGTTGGTAGCACAATGCTATAATCAACAAGAAGGAATAGATTAGGATGAAACTTATGCACCCGTAGCTAGATTAGAGTCTATTAGGATACTCCTTGCCTATGCTTGCGCCTTAGACTTTAAACTATACCAAATAGACATGAAAAGTGCATTCCTAAATGGTTATATCAACGAGGAGGTATACGTTGCACAACCTCCGGGATTCGTTGATTTTGAAAAACCGAATCATGTTTATAAACTCAAGAAAGTACTCTATGGTCTCAAACAAGCTCCTAAAGCTTGGTACGATAGACTAAAAGCGTTCTTGATTGAACATGAATATACCATGGGAATGGTTGACAACACACTTTTCACAAAGAAACGAAATTCACATCTCATCATTGTTCAAATATATGTCAACGACATTATATTCGGCTCAACTTGTCCAGAACTGTGCGATGATTTTTCAAAGATCATGCGTGACGAGTTTGAGATGAGCATGATGAGTGAATTAAATTTCTTCCTTGGTTTACAAATAAAACAAATGGAAGATGGTATCTACTTTAATCAATCTAAGTATATTAAGGAGATACTTAAGAAATTTTGTTTAGAAGAGTCTAAGCCTATGAAAACTCCCATGTCCACGGAAACGAAACTCACGAAAGATGAAGAAGGTGAGTCTGTGGATAGCACTAAGTATAGAGGTATGATAGGAAGTTTATTATACCTAACGGCAAGTAGGCCCGATATCATGTTTAGTGTCTGCCTTAGTGCTCGCTTCCAAGAGGATCCCAAAACCTCTCACATTGAAGCGGTTAAGCGTATCTTTTGATACATTAAAGACACTATACACTTGGGATTATTCTATCCCAAGGGGACCGGTGTAGAAACTATTATCTATACCGACTCTGATCATGCGGGAGATTATGTGGATCAAAAAAGTATGAGTGACGTTTGTACCTTCATAGGTTGTTGTCTAACTTCTTGGTTCTCCAAGAAACAAACGGCTCTTGCTATCTCCACGACCGAAGCCGAATATGTAAGCGCCAGAAAGGCATGTCAACAAGCACTATGGATGAAAAAAGCTCTTATTGACTATGAAATCCATTTAGACAACGTCCCCATTATGTGCGATAACAAAGGTGCTATTGACTTGAGCAAAAACCTCGTTCAACACTCTCGTACTAAACACATCGAAATTCGCCACCACTTCCTTCGCGATAACGTCCAAAAAGGAAACATTTCTATTAAGAAAGTTCCCTCTCAATACAATATCGCTAACATCTTGACTAAACCTCTCAAACGAGAATCCTTCAACTATCTTCGTCTAGGTCTAGGAATGATGGAACATGTTCCGTAAATCTTATGACTATTTAAAATTTTCACTGGAAATATTGAGTTATCCTTCACATCCCTCGTATGACTACTTGAATATTTCACTGGAAATATTAAAGTCATCTCTTTTCGTCTAGTCTAATTCCTTTCGTTAAAAAGAATTTATTATGTATAAATTATTTCCTTGTGTCAAAAAGTCTCACTAAAACAGCGAGACTTATTCGTCAAAAATCAAAATAGGACAAAAACTCATCCCAGCAGATCACGGCACCACTAAAGTGGGACGGTACCATTAAATTTAATGGTACCGTGGAACCGTGTATTTGACAATGGTCGTATTTTAGTCTTCTCTTCCCATACTATTCACTTTTAAACTTTCCCAACTTCCTCCATTGCTGTCAAAACCAAACCTCACAACCCAAAATTCAATTACACCCTTTCAAGATCATATTCAAGACATTAATTTTCAAGATTATCAACTACTTCCACTTTTTCAACATAAAATTGTAAGTCATTTGACTCTAATTTTCTTTAATCTTGAGTCTAGGGTTTGTTCATACATGAAAATTGAATTGGGGTTTTTCAATTTTGATTGAGTCTTTATGAAATTAGGACTAGGCTTAGACAATGTATAACCTTCATGATTCTCTTAACTTAGGATTTGCATAAACCCACCTATATCATACGTTTTGGTCCAAATTTTGCTTTTGATTAAATAGTTTAAGAGGAATCATGTATAGGATACTTGATATTGCATTAGGAGTCATTAACACTTAAATTTTTCAAGCTTAAAACTATTGGCGCCAAAAACATTGAAGTCGCCAAGCACCCCAATTCCATTATTTTTGAAAAAATATCACGAAACTAGGATCATGAAACATCTTTCATGCATTGTTGATACAAACTAAAAACGTTTTTTGCATGCATACATGATCTCACGAATATTGATCGAATTACATAACTAATATGTATTTATCAACATATTCGTTTTAGTAAAAGTGAAGTTAGAAGCGTTTGGGTAATCTCGTTATTTTTAGTTCTAGAGTTGAGATTACCGCACCTCCACATGGTTTGCATATAGGCACACACTAGGCACGTTTCTTTAAAGCAACTATTTTCAATTTTAATTTTTCTTAAAATTTTCTTATAGGTAACAAAAATGTCTCATGAGTATGATTTTGATCATCTTCTAACTGACACCTATACTCCCGTAATCTCTCGTGAACCTACAACACCCGGTAGTCACATTCGTTCCTATGTTAATCTTGAAACCCGCCGGTTTCATGAAGGTTGAGTCGTTGAACCATCTTTAGTTTATCATAGGGATATCAACACCTCATTTAGAGCCATAGGATTCGATTGCTTGCTTCACATCTACGAGCACATTTGTCCTCGTTTTGTTTTGGAATTCTTTCAACAAGTTGAACTCATACGTAACGAGGATCAATCTTTGTCACTTTGGTTTTGGATCCGAAATTTCAAATTTGTCTTAACTCTTGAGCAATTTGCTCAAATTCTCCGTATTCCTAATCATGGTCAATGTGCCTATACTGAAGATTGGTGTCTTGAGTCCCTCTTCAACTATCGAGAAGAGGATAGTCCATATTGCTCCTACATACCCTCTCCAACCGAACTTACCAAACTCATTCGTACTCTTAAGTACTCTTCTTACCCAAATCCAACGAAAATTCATTTGGAAGAGGTTCGTTATGAACTATTTTCTTGGGTAGTCATCCTGCGAGAAAATGTTCTCAGTCTAAACAAAAATCGTGAGCAACTTCCGGCGTGTTGTGCTCATATGATTTACTGTCTTCACACTCAAAAACCGTACAATCTCGCATACTTCTTCGCTAAGCGAAGTGTACATCTCAAGGGTAACAAAAATAAATTGATACCCTATGGGATATTCCTAACTCGTCTCTATCACCACTTCATGAACTTTCATCCTTACCTTCGTGGTCCTCAATACTCACTCTTCAATCCCGTCATGAAACCCCTAAATGAGTCATATATCTCATCCATTCTCATTTCTGAATCTTCTACCCACTATGCACCCTTTGATGATCCGAATCATGAGGAAGAAATGCATGCTCAAGACGAGAGTGTGATGAAAACGGGAGAAAGCTCAAGTCATAAGTAGTTAGGGAGGGATTAATACTTCTTATTAGGATTTATCTATGATAATTATATTAGGAATTAATATTCTTTACTATCTTGCATGCTTGACATCTATTCTATCACCTTGCATGATTTTCAATTACATGATTCTTGGATGATAGCTTATTTTGTCCTTTTTGCTTGCATGCTTATAAATTATCTTAGAAAATTGCATGATAATCTTTAATTGCTAGGAGTAGCTTGATATGGGACATATTAGGCAAATAAATTTTTAGTGGTTTGAGGCACTAACATTTCCTGCAAATAGTTCCCCTAGAAAACTTTCCTTTAGCTGCCCAGAACTAGGCTACACAGGAAAATTCGTGACTTCCAGGTCACAGTACCGTTAAATAGGCCACGGTACCGTTAAATTTAACGATATCGTGTGGTATTTAGTGGTACCGTGCCCTTGTTTGACGAATTTTCACTGTTTCCTCTAGATTCCTGCATCCCTAACCTCAAACCTGCAATATTTTGCAAACTCTCATACACCCTAAGATTCCCTCACTACACCATAGAACACTACCACCAACCTTTATTCAAATCCCACAACTCTTTCCTATATAAGGCCTCACCATTGCAAGCTTATCTTGCATCTCATCTTCAACCTCCCATTACTCACTCACCATGTATTCCACACAAGGATCAACAAACCATATCTCCAAGAAACCTAGGATAACCATAAGACCACCATCCAAACCTCTCTTTGTTGATCTTACCAAAGATGATGAAGTCACAACACCACCTTCCCAAGCCACTCCTAACTCACCATCTCCACCTAATGCTCCTTCCAAATCATCATCTACTAGAACAACATCTTCATCATCTCCCTCTTTCAACACCATGCCATCATCCATGGATTACACACTCTCACCTATCACCCCATTGGATTATGCTATGCCAACCCCATCACCAACACACTCACCACCACCTCCATCTCCAATTATGGGACAACCTATCCAACTCCATCCATATGACATACATAGTGCTAATTGCCTATGTTGTCTTCACAACCGCAACCTTATCTTCTCTTTGAGAGATGAGATTCACTTCATGTTCTCCTATGTGGAGCATCTCTTGACACCACCACCACCTCCAATCATGTCACCCTCTCCATCTCCCACTAGCCCATTTAACTAAACATATTTATGTTTAGTTTCCAACAATAACCACTTAGGACCTCTTTTGGAAATGAAGCTTATCTTAGAGCCTCTTGTCACTAAGGATTTATATGTACTTTTCTTAGTTTGTTTTTATGCTTTTGTTGTACTCATACTTCATGTATGACATTTCTTTTTATCAATGAATGGGCTTATTATGTGGTTGTTTTATCTTTTATAGTTTTTGGCTTTTTAGCCCTTTTTCTTAGCTTATGGTTGGATATTTGTCTTGCTTGCTACATGTTAGATATTGTATGTGTTTCGTCTAACTTTGTTTTGTAGTAAGAACCATTGCTCGATTCCTTGATATCCTCCAAACGTGGGGGAGTATACATCAAGGGGGAGCCTTAGCAATCTTTTTGCTTAGACAAAAAGGGGGAGAAATGGGATATAAACTCATGCTAAAAACTTGTTAAAATTAATCTTTAACTTAAAATGAGTTTATGTTTTGTCATCATCAAAAAGGGGGAGATTGTTGATGCCAATAATGTTCTAAAAACTTTATTTATATCTTTCGATAACTTCACATTTTGATGATAACAAAATGTGAAAACACTTTACGTTAAAATTAACGTAAACATGTTTTTAGTCGAAATATCCCGTTTCTACGTATATCACTCTAGGTATGAACAAACAAATTTACAACTTGACAAATGATCAAAGAAGTGAATTTGTGTTTCAAATTTCACATTTTTAATGTGACAAAACATTTTTTCAAAAATATACCTTACAAGTTATTTTTGATTTATAAAGAAATGTTTTATTGGAAAAATAAGTTTAAAAATCATAACAGCTATTTTTCCTCCCAAAATCAGCTCCAAACTTCCCCAAATAAACTTTCACCATTAAAAACAAAATTTGGAACGTCCTTGTCTGGCACGGTACCACGGTACCACTAAATTTAGTGGTACCGTGTGACATTTAGTGGTACCATGTACTTATAAAGGCCAGATTTCTTCTGCTATAAATACCAGCCCTCTTCACAGTTTTTGGGCATCCTTTTTCACACACAACTTTCTGAGTTCAAAACTCTAAACACTTCTTTTCTTTTTGATCATTTAGTTTAGTTTTCTTTTATTTAAAGAGTGATCCAATCATCCAACCAAGTGATCACCTTCATTCCTCTACTAGTGCAAGAGAAGAATACAAGGTATCAAAGAAGATACAAATTATTGTAGTTATAGTTAGTGCACTTGTAACACTTGTTACATACTTGTTGTATCCTTGCATACATCAAGATCATTTTCTTTTGAGAGTTTGTGAGAATAGATCATTGTGATGTTGTCGAGATCTTGAAGATTTCTTGTAGCTTGTGAGCTTGTGAGTTGATCAAGTTGATCAAGGGTAGATTGGGTAGATATAGTTAAGTGAGAGTAGATCATTGTGATCTTGTTGAGATCTTGGAGATCTCTTGAAGCTTGTATGCTTGTGTGTTGATCAAGTGGATCAAAGGTAGATCGGGTAGATCGAGTCAAGTGTGTTGATTGTATGAAGTAGTAAGGATCGTGTGGATCGTGGTAGATTGGTACTAACTAAGATTAGTACTCGACATTTAGCTTAGTGTTGGAAATTAGTATAAGCGACGTTGTACGGTTTTCTCCGCCTGAAGGGAGCTTTGTTGACATAGTGCTTAGAACTCTTATGTGTGGTACTCGGGGAGTGGAGTAGGGCAAAGAAGAGCTTCGTGACCGAACCACTATAAATCTCTTTGTCCCGGTTTGATCTTTCCATCTCTTTTCTTTATATTTATTGTTTATATTAGTTAGTATTGCATAGTGTTCATATTGGTGTTGATTGATTTCACAAAAGAATCGAATCAAATTTTTTCACAAGCAAAATTTTAAAACGAATTAAAAACCGGTAAAACTATTCAACCCCCCTTCTAGTTTTCCACAACGGCGTAACTCATTTCCATGGTTACGCTGTAACTGAGTCGAGCCCTATAAATACAAACCCTAAATCCGGTTTTCAAATAACTTTTACACCACAAATCACCAGAGAACGAAGAAGGGTTTCCAAGGGGCAAGTTCCAGCAGCATTTCAAGCATCTTCCACGGGAGAATTCACAACATTACTCAATAAGTTTTAGTATTTTTGTATCAAACATTTTCATTTAATTCCATGTCTTTCATTTTCATGTCAAACATTGAATTTCCTATAATGTTTCGTATGATTGGCTAAACACCTTTGGTGTTAGCCTAGTTATGAAATTATTAATGTTATGATTATGTTTTCCCGCTTTCTTTATTGCTTCTAAGTGCATGTTTTCTAGCTTTATTCGTAGAACCTCTTGTTTTGGTAGCATTGATGTGTGATTGTATCTAGGAGGTTAGGAGAATTGACCAAAGAACCGTAGCCATATAGGTTGCAAGGATCAGTAAGAATTGACCAAAGGACTACCGAACCCCTTGCGTGCGAATTGACCAAAGGATCACCTTCCACATAGATTTGCTTAAGAAGTTAGAGGGAACCTAAGTTCCGAGAGGCCGGGTTTCATTAGAATATAGTCTAGATTTCAGTGGTACTTAATGACTTAGCATAGATCGCCCAAGATCTCTAGCAATACAAGGTCTCGACCTTTGAGCCGGAGTAGGAGTTTATGTGACATAGGCTAGACGAATTGACCAAAGGAGTCTAGTGACTTTTACCCCCACCTGAAGCATTAGAAGGCACTATTAGAAAACATAATAATGGCTTAATAAGATTAGTAACTAGGTTAGCACATTTCTCCCTACTGATTTCATCTCATTCAATTTCGCGTTTTGTTATTTTCATTTCTTTAGTTTAAATATTAATTGATCAAAAACCCCTTTAAAATTGTGACATTAGACTTAAATTAGGATCCGCACTCATAGCTCTTGGGACGACCTCGGCTTTACCGATTACTACTTTACACACGACCGGGTACACTGCCTGTTAGTGCATTAGGTAGACCTTAGGTAGACGAGAAAATATAAATATTAAAACCTGGTCTGAAATCCTGCATCAAAACTCATCTTCAAAACATCAACACCAGAGGATCCAACTTCCCCACAAGAAGAACTGCCTCCTGCAAAGCAGTTACAACAATAAGACAAGGTAACACTTGATAAACGTAAGGCATATCAAACGAAAACTTACCTAAAACAAGCTTATAAATAAGGGATTTTTATCGAGGGTCCCCGTCACTAGTAGATTTGTCCATTCTTTTAACCAACTTCATCGGGGCAGTCTAACGATCCAAAGAAGAAATCACACTCTTAAGCTTCTTGGTCAAAAGACTACCATCACCAGAATGAGGACTACTCGACTTTCCATAGGCAATAGAAACAGACTTCTCATTTTCAACATCTTCAACATCTAACATCAACACATCTGCATCTTCCTGAACCGAACGTACCTGAGAAACAACAACATTTTCAAGACGAGCTTCAACAAGCTTTTCAGCATCGTCATCAGGAACGTTAACACGAACACCGTTAACCATCACTGTCATCATGCCGATGCTTGAGATGATTGGTCATAGAAAAAACTGCAAACACACATACGAAGTTAGGACCACAACAAAAAAATGTAGCAAGACAAGAAAACATAAACCTCACCCGCTCCGTCCATTAATATCTTTGGAATACAACCTCTTCTAGTGGCGGCTCAACTAAGCCTGAAACAAAACACCTTCGTTAAAGGCCTTTGAAAAATATTGACATCCTGCAACCTAATGAAAAGTTGCTAAAGATCACCACTAGGAATGGGGGGAGGGATGAGATCATCATCAAGAATAACACCTGACCCCACCCGAGAAGAGAGAAAGGAAAATCTCCTAGGAAAACATCTATCCAAATCCAATTCTGGTGCTAGCCAGAGAAACCCTTGGAAATGGACTCAATATTGAGGGTACTAACGGCTTGAGGTCTTTTCTCCAAAGTCCACCAGGAATATGATGTTTTTAAACAAAAATGGTAACGAAAAACGGACAGATCCGGAGCAAGATTTATAGAGTGACATAACACAATGGAAGTGTTAATCTTTTGAACAACACTAAGGTGTAATTGAAAGAAGCGCATATTATAGAAGTTGAGAACTTCACAATTAAAATTATGAAAAAGGAGGAAAATCGAGTCCCCACAACCACAGTTCCTGGGCATCCGTGCCTTCAGGAAAAGATAAAACGTCAATAACTCATAATGAGTCCATCAACGCATTTTCTTAAGAACAGTCAAATACATTAATGGATTAGGGGCTTGATAGCGTATAGGTCCTTCAGCCCAGCTGACTAAAGGCCCATACGCTATAAACAAGCCCATCACGACCATAACTCATCTTAACACGCCTGAGAGTCGAACTCCTATGCCAGGCTCAAAGGCCTTGAGAACGCTAATAAGCAACGACAGGACTTGGTACATCCGCCATGACCGTTGTAACAAGCAAATACGTGTCGTTACCTCATTAGCTTAGAGATAGTGATGCAATCGTACATGGATCATTCCATACACCCGTCTAAGACAAGGATGACATGCCACATGTCATTCTTGTCTCCTCCATTGGATGCCCACCACGTGGACCATCTTCAAGCCATTGATACACTCCCAGTAAGATGTGAAACCTAGGACCATCCCTAAAAATAGTAAGTTCATCCCCACGGGATGAACCAACCCAACACATAGTGAATTCTCATATTCACACACTAGCTACACCGTGAGCGTTAACCCAACTCGTGACTCCGGTTACACCTTGGGGTCCTTACTGAAATGGACCTTACGTAAACAGAAACCTAGCAATGTTGATGGTAGGATCCGTCGTGCTTAACTAACGAGACGGGAAAAACTATAAAAAATAATGTTCCTTATTCTCAAGCCAGTAAAGGGCCAACATGTGGCATAAAGATAACCAACCTAGTTACTAATAAAGAGCTAATTTCAAAGCATTGTCAATTATTTTTTCTCAACTCATTTCAGCACATCGATACCTAGTGGTAGGGGCGGACTTAGGGGGTTTTCGGAGGTTCATGGGAACCCGATGGATGTTTGCTTCTTAGTGTAAATTTTCGCTAAAATGTCGATTTCTTCTAAATGAACATGGTCTTAAAATTTTGTGTTATATAAATATATGTCATGTTTAATTAGTTAATAAAATCGTACATTTTAATTCATTTTAATTTTTTTATACTCGAAAAAAATTGTACACCTCGTAACATAAAGTCCTGAGTCCACCCCTGCCCTAATGGAGCTTCCACCGATCATAACCATTCAACTCTGTTATAGTGCTAATCCTTACTTTACCGTTACTACTCAAGTCCCTTTTGGGGCCAACATTGATAGTTATACGTCGGACGTATGAGAAGTTTTGAATATTTCGATCAATTTAATACTAATGATAATGGTAATATCAATAACAATAATAAAGTTTTTGTTTTTAAAATTTTTAAGTACATAAGAGTTTGAGAAAAGTTCATTTAAGGACTAAATTTTTGTTGCATACTGAGGGACAAATCTCCACCATCCATCTAGTTTGAACTAATGGTGGGGATTAACCTAAGATTTAATATGGAAACCTAAGTCCATTTCTTTTTTATTTATTTATTTATTTTTTTCCTTTTTCTTTGTCTTTTTATTTATTCACTTCTTTTCTAATTTTTATTTTATTTATTTATTTATTTATTTATTTATTTTAATACACGTTTATTTTATATCAAGTTTTTTTTTTTTTTTTTTTTTTTTTTTTTTTTTTTTTTTTTTTTTTTAATTCACGTTTTTTTTAAATCAAGTTTTTTTTTCTTCTTTTTAATTCACGTTTTTTTTTCATGTTTTTTTCACTTTATTTCGTTTTCGACCATTTTCTTACGTTTTCGTCCGTTTTCTCACGTTTCGTCCGTTTTCATACGTTTTTGTCCGTTTTCATATGTTTATATACGTTTTCAGACGTTTTCGTCCGTTTTCAGATGTTTTTGTCCGTTTTCATATGTTTTAGTCCGGTTTTATCCATTTTTGTCCGTTTTCAGCAGTTTTTATACGTTTTCAGACGTCTTTGTCCGTTTTCATATGTTTTCGTCTGGTTTTTTTCCGTTTTCGTCTGTTTTTTTATGTTTTCATCTATTTTTAGACGTTTTCGTCTGTTTTTACGTTTTCGTCCATTTTTTATACGTTTTCGTCCGTTTTCAGACGTTTTCATACATTTTTACACGTTTTCTTTCGTCCGTTTTCGTCCATTTTTCATACGTTTCGCCGTTTTCAGACGTGTTTTTACGCTTTCATACGTATTCGTTTGTTTTCTTATGTTTTCATCTGTTTTCATACATTTCTGAATATCACAATTGATATTCTTAATATCACAAGTGATTTTCTGTGATATTCAAAATATCACTTGTGATATTAAGAATATCAATTGTGATATTCAGAAACGTATGAAAACAGACGAAAATGTATGAAAACGAACGAAAACGGACGAAAACGTATGAATGCGGACCAAAACATAAGAAAGTGAAAAAGAAAACGTGAATTAAAAAAACGTGAAAATCACTTGTGATATTCAGAATATCACTTGTAATATTCTGAATATCACAAGTGATTTTCATGTTACAAAATATTAGTTGAAAATCACTTGTGATATTCAGGATATCACTTGTGATATTCAGAGTATCATCACTTGTGATATTCTGAGTATCATCAATTGTGATATTCTGAGTATCATCACTTGTGATATTCTGAGTATCACAGAATATCACCTGTGATATTCAGAAACGCGAATTAAAAATAGGTGAAAATCACTTGTGATATTTAGAATATCACTTTTGATATCAGAATATCACTTGATCATCACTTGTGATATTCCGAGTATCATCAATTGTGATATTCTGAGTATCATCACTTGTGATATTCCGAGTATCATAAAAAATGGATGAATATGTAGGAAAACGGACGAAAACGTGGATTAAAAAACATAAGAAAATGGACGAATATGTAGGAAAACAGACGAAAACGTAAGAAAATGGACGAATATTCAGAAACGTGAATTAAAAAAAGGTGAAAATCACTTGTGATATTAAGAATATCACTTGTGATAATACAGAAAATCAATTGTGATATTCTGAGTATCATCACTTGTGATATCTTGAGTATCACAGAATATCACTTGTGGTATTCAGAAACGTAAGAAAACATCTGAAAATGGCTGAAAACATTTAAAAACGGACGAAAACATATGAAGATTGACGAAAATGTAAGAAAACCGACGAATACGTAGGAAAATCGACAAAAATGTATAAAAATGGACGAAAACGTTTGAAAACGGACAAAAACGTTAGAAAACATATGAAAATGGACAAAAACAGATGAAAACGGACGAAAACGTATAAAAACGGACGGAAACGTATAAAAACAGATAAAAACGTATAAAATCGGACGAAAACGTATGAAAACGGACGAAAACGGAAAAAAACGTATAAAATCGGACGAAAACAGATGAAAACGTATAAAAACGGACGAAAACGTATAAAAACTGACGAAAACGTATGAAAATGGACGAATATGTAGGAAAACGGACGACAACGTCTGAAAACGGACAAAGATGTATAAAAACGGACGAAAACGTAAGAAAACGGACGAAAACGTATGAAAACGGACAAAAGTAGATGAAAACGGACGAATACGTATAAAAACGAATGGAAACATATAAAAACGGACAAAAACGTATAAAAACGGACGAAAACGTCTGAAAACGGATGAAAACAAATGAAAACGTATGAAGACGTATAAACGGACGAAAACGTATAAAAACTGAAGAAAACGGACGAAAAATAAAATGGACGAATATGTATGAAAACGGACGAAAACGTATGAAAACGGACGAATATGTATGAAAACGTACGAAAGAGAAAAAAAAAACGTGAACTAAAAAAAAGACAAAAAAAAAAAAGATTTAAAAAAAAACACGTGAATTAAAAAAAGACAAAAAAAAAAAAAAAAAAAGATTTAAAAAAAATGTGAATTAAAAAAAAGACAAAAAAAGTAAAAAAAATAATAATTAATAAAAAAGACAAAAAGACAAAGTAAAAGGAAAAAAAAGACATGGACTTAGGTTTCCATATTAAATCTTAGGTTAATCCCCATTAGATCAAACTAGATGAATGATGGGAATTGATCCCTTGGTATGTAAACAAAGTTTTGTCCTCAAATGATCTTAAATCTAAGAGTTTTTGCTAAATTTCAAAATTTACTAAAAACTATGAAGATCGAGCACTTTACACTTAAGTCATTTACGAATACTCCATTTTTAAAAAGTTATCGACTTGATTATTTCTATTAACCAATGATATGTAACGTTATTTTACACTTAAATATAAAAGTAAGTAGCTCCAAAAGACATGTTTATTTTTGTTTCTTTTATAAAAGTAATCTGATTTAGTTTCGACACAAAAGCCTATTTTATTTTTGAATTTTATTGGTCAATCAAGAGGCTCAATTTTCCCTCGTAGCGAAATCGATGTCTCCTACAGGTCCAATTTGGTTTTCTTAAATATACGTTTGTGCAAATTTGATTCGAAATTTTTATTGTATGAAAACTAGTTTTGGAGTACCATGCACGCACAATATTTTGACATAAGTTAAATTTAATGAATATTTGTATTTATGTATGTTATAATCTCGTGTATAGACACAGTTTTAGTACAAACGTTAATTCAGTTTTATAAGTGTGTTCCATTGTAAGTTAAAGCTCATGTCTCATATATATATTTGCAGATCTCACTACCCGTGCGGATTTACACTTAGGTTCAAAAGTAAGTAAAAAAAAAAAAAAAGAAAAAAAAAAAAAAAAAACTCGCATGACTATGCGTATATTTATTTTATTTTATTGTAAATTAATCATATTGAATGTTGACCAAAAATGGTTTCGATTATGACTTTTATTGGTCAATCATGAGGTTCTATTTGAAATTCGAACTCTCTTATCGATCTAATTTGGTTTTTCAAATATATGTTTTTCAACTAACCTTGAAATAATTGTTTTCTTTTACGGAATTAAAGATTAGCATGATATAAGTGAAACTAATGCTAAATTAGTACCAACGAATTATCTACATTTGATTTCAAATAGAAAACATATAAACTAAAACATATTTAATAAAGAGATTATAAATTCCATCCTACTATAAATTTATATAAGGTGTCAACCTTTGTTTTTTAAACACAAAAATTGTCATAATATATGCCTACTACTTAAAGACAGGTAAGATACTCGTGTTAAAGATTGTTGTTGATTTATTTTATTTTTTTATGTATCATCATAGTAAATCAGCAAGACTATTTCTCATTTACAAATATAAATTAGGTCAAAAGAAGATGAAATGTAGGTGAGAAGAGAAACTTAAACCAAAAAAGAGGGAGAAGTATTTGAGTTGATGTGAAGGCAAATTTAGTATAAAGTCAACAACCAAATCCATCATCTTTTTTTTTTTGAAGATAACTTTCAACCATTTCATGAAAACTACTCCATTTTGTTAGAAAGGAGAAATGATTTCAACATCAAGATAGATTGTCATAAAGGAAGACTAATTGACTAATGTATAATACTTATGACACTAAACTTGTCTATTCTGCATAATCAAATTGCTTCAAATATTTAATCTTTTGGTAAAACTTCAGTCAATTATCTAAAATAAATATAAAAGTTAGTCTTGATTCTAACATTTGCTCTTGTACCATGTTTAAAATTTATGATCGGGAAAAAGTACAAACTAACCAATTTTCATATATATCATTATGCAAAAAAAAAAAAGAAAGAAAAGAAATTGAGAAAATTGCCAAAAGATTCTCAAGCTTGCTAAAAACTTGACACATACTTGACACATGTTGTTACATATTAAAATATAGTAATATTTAGTATCATTATAAGTATATCGACGTCATTTTGCTGGCCAATTTTCCCGCCAAAAATCGTGGGCTTATTAAGCCCAACTTTCTTAGCCTTTTTATCCTTCGACAATGACCCATGATAGATCAATTATAATTTGGTGCTGGAATCTTCCCGAATACTCACACACAAACACACATTCAGATCAGATAATCAAAAGGCGCATGCTAGGGTTTGATGGTTAACAATCAATTTTCAAGGTATATATCCATAGAAGGAGGTGGCTACTCGATCGACTGTGCCCGAAGATTTAGCCGCGAGGTTTTGAACGCTGTTCTGCTGTCATTATTGGCTAGAGGAGAAGCTGGTTTTTGTTTTTCATATAAGCACGAAGGTATTTTAATCATCAGGTAGGTTTTTATTTACTTAATTTAAGTCTTATACTATCATAGTGTATTAAAGTAACCACATAGATGATTATTTAAAAAAAAAATAATCATCACTGTGGTTACTTTAATACACTATGATAGTATATAATAATTATGTTTGCATAGGATTATAACGAACTAGATATTTTGATGACTAACTGGTCATTTATGCAGGTGTGGATATTAAAGTCATAGGTGAGACTGGCTTCTATTCGGAATCAGGTACGTATCCATCTATATTGTAAACGTGTTTAAAGACATAATGCTATTGCATACGTGTTTAAAGTCAGAGTTGTTGATCGAGTCACGGAGTTGGGGATTAGGCCCTCAAAGGTCTGTTTTTTATCTTTAGTTTATTACTATAATAGTTATATGAAAGTGTTTGGTTTTAGTATTTGACTTAAATATGGAAGGGTTATTTGCCGTTCCATTTTGAAAATAGTTATATGATATCGAATATAGAGTATTATTCTAATGAATATGGAACCATGGTCTTGGTATACTATTGTATGGTCTTGAAATATTATTGTATATGTTTTATGTTTTCTTTTTTCAGTTTTTTGCTCGATTATAATTTGTAAGTTAGGGTCTTGGAATAAAGTTTGTCATAGGAGATAAATGATGTTTGTTTGATAATATCGAAAACTGTAAGTGGTATGAACTTTAAAAGAGTAAGCGTTAATAGATTATTTAAACCATTGTCGTTATATTTATGTTTGGGTCAGACTATATTTAACGGGTCAAACGGGTAGAATCACGTACAAGTCATTTGTTTACTATTACTGATTATGAATCATTAGAAATGATTATGAAAAAAACCTTTTGACCCAGGTTAATGAGAGGATGAAGTGGAAAAGGTATATGTGTTTTATGTTTTTTTCTAGATACTATCCATTTTGTTTGTGTTTGGAGTGTAGGCAAATACCCACGTGAATGTTCAGCATGAGTTGAAGGACATCAAACTATGGCAGGTTCTCCTCTTTCCATAATCTGTTACTGGAAGCATTTGTCGATGGAGATATATGTTATTTAGGATTTTAGATCATTAACGTGGTTGTCGTATGTTTAACCAAGTTTTCATTTGACACTAATTAGTTTAAGATGTTAATGTAGATACCCTTTATGGCTGATATATTATACCAATGACTTTTATCATAGATTATATATTTACTAGCATTTGATTTTGTTGTATACATTCTGTGGCCTGCAACATGCTTTGACTAGTATTTCAGGAAGAGGGGCTCAATTTCTGAAGTGTCAAGGGCTCAATGTTAGAATACTACTTAAACCTGTTGATGCAAGCGAGGAACCTCAACCATATCTTGATTACAATGAAAATTTACAGGTGATCATTTGAATTTGATTTTGTTTCCATGTGAAAAACATGATACAACAATATGAACTTGAAGTTGGTATTACTTTCTTTTCTATTGGTATATTCACATGACATGCTATGCATAGCTTTGGCGTGTAAATGGCCAAGAAGCAGGTTGTAACGAGGGTTTTGGGGTTGCTTATTAAGCTGCTTATTTTCTGCTATTTACGTTTTGATTTGTAATTGCAATATCGACATTGGGTTAAGCATTAAAGATTGATCCAAAGAAACATGGTACGTTATAATGACGCCTGACATACGTGCATCCGAGTTTGGCTTTCTTTCTTTCTTTTTTTTCCTACTACAATGTTTGTGTGGTCACAGGAGAGGTTGCTACATGCTTTGGAATGGTGCCAACGTTGAACAGGAATGATAAGATATCTATAACTGATTTTCGGCCTTTTGATTCACAGGTACTTTATTTCGTCGTTGTTATCATGATTGTGTAGATCAGATGTGGCAATTTTTACCCATTTAGCAATCTTCATTCATACATGTATGGATGGGTCTATTTCGATATGGGTCAATCATTGTTTTCACCCATTACCCAACCCTCCTGACCCGAACCTATTTCATCTAAAAATGTGAAATTATTGTGTATTGGGTTGACAGTTACCTAAATATCCCTGCAGATTTTCAATCGTCAAACGATTTCAAAATAACGGTTCTTTAATTTTGTCAAATGTAGAAACCGTTTACAGGGTGTTTGGATGTGTGTACGTCAAATTATTGGCCATTTGTACAAATCTCCTCACTGATTAATGAGCCTGTTGTGAAGCTTGCAGTGGTAAAATTTTTTGGCTTACATTCATTCGCGGCTAAACTGATCATTCTTTAAGGTTGTTTGCATTCTTTCGTTTTAACAACAAACTGTTTATATCCTTTGAGTCTGAACTAAATTTATTCGAGCAAGAAATAAAGCTAAATTTATTCGAGCTAGAAATAAAGCTGCTAACACAAACCTTCTTGGCATATTTCTTTAGGTCTACCTTATTCCATATAATACTATAATATGGGTATGCAATATTCGGTTTCGTTAGTAACTTATATCATTCTATCTTATATTTGTAACTATCACCCTTTTCAACATAGATTGCAAAGTTTTTAACTGAACTTACCTACCGAATGTAAGTTTGTCAGTCTTTGAAAAACATCTGTCGTTTTTTGAAAATATCATTCTCGCTGAATTAAATATTTGAGGTTAAAAATTTCAACTTTCTCAGGTTATAAAAAAGTTCTATGCATACCATGTCATGTAATGTTAGGAATAGTGTGCCATTGAGTGTTACACCTGGTACTTCATTGTATGATGCTGGAACATCTACACAGTCAGATGCAATGTAGCTATTCCCACTTGCATCTTTGCACATGTTAAATTATGTTCATTCTTTTTTCGTTTATATCTATTGTAGGTACTCATCCCACTAATGTGCGCGGGAATAAGGCCTTCTCATTTGTGTCAGGTATTGATAAAAATGCTACCAGGTATAAAAGATTATAACCCACATTCGGCTTAACAGCAAGAGCCTAAGAGTTTTTAATCAAATGGAATCCTACAGCGCTGATACACAAGCTGCAGCAGGTTACAATTTTCCAGCTGATTCCGGAACAGCTATCCACTTACATGGTCGAAGCGTGTGTAAGTCAACTGGCTATTTGTACTAAGATTACGCAATAATTTGAACATACACTCAATGATTTAGGCTATATTAACTTTTTTCAATGTATTGTTGGGGACCCATATTCTGTGACTTAAGGTTAGTAAATGAAATGGTATTTATGGAGTTTGTACGATACAATTAGCAATTATTTTTTTTAGTATGTCACTTCAGATTCATTCTGTTTATATTATCATGCACCTGCACTTGACTTTTATTTATGTGTTTACATATTTCCGACTGCAGTAATTCTTTTTTAATTTGTCTGTGTTGTAGTCATTCATTCCAATAACATTTCTACTGAATCAAGTTTCATTGTAAATGACCGGTGTGAATTCAGGACAAATGCATCTGTACATTTTTTGTTTTATGCATAAGAAACTATGGTATTTTATGTCGTTTTAGACTTGGCTACCGAATCGCTATATTCTTTGACAAACAACATTATAAACCAAATACAACAAAAATTGCGGCCGGCCGCCGCCATACTTGTTAATTATAAAATATATCTAGAATGTAATTTATTAGTTATGGTTAATATTTATCGAATGCATTAATTTGGATCGCAAAAACAAAAATATGTAAAGTGTGGAGCTGCTCTATGGGCACATATTTGAGCAAGGGGTGCAGTCACTTGACACCTTCGCCAACAGGGACGGAACCAGGGTGGGTCCCGGGGGTCATAGGACACACATGAATTTTTCCGATACTGTGTTAATTTCTGTAAAAATAGTCGATATTTTCTAAATGCACCTGGTTCAATAAAATTATATATATAGTCTTGTTTATTTTTTTCTTGAATGCACCTGGTGAATTAATGTTCTAGTTCTGTCCCTGTTCGCCAAGTCGACGTGACACCCTCGCTAAGTTTCGCCACTGCATTGGTGGATGGCTTCACCTAACCGCTCGCCAAGTTTTCGGCTTACACCAAATGAGAGAAAACTTAAATCTTTTTTTTACCAAAGTTGCAACCCAACGGCTACTTTCCCCTTTTTTTTATAAAATAAAATAAAATAAAACAAAAAATTATACACTATATTTTTAGATTTAAGATCATTTACATACCAAACTATATTAACATACCAAAGGATTAATCCATACCCTCTATCTTTATTTGATCTAATGGATAGAATTAAACTCAATATTTACATTAGAAGGTTATTTTAATCCATATATAAACCAGAATTTAAAACACGCCCTTTTAAACATTCATTTTTTTTCACACACAATGTGTGTGTTTCCTTCTCCCCTATTTTCTCTCCATCATCACGTAACCTTCATAACTAAATTGGAACCCTAATTTTTTTTTGTCTAATTCATTAATCGATAATCTAATTCATCCATGATCAACATATACGTTATCATTACTTTTATTTCCTTTCGTAATTGCATATATATCCTTTCTAAACTTTTAATATGTCATATATATCAAATATAATTATTTAATATAACTTTAAACTATAAATTATTGTAATTATAATTTTAAAAACAACAATAACAATATATGTTATAAGGGTACAATATCCCGTGGTTCAAAATGAAAAAACTGACCAAAAATAATATATCAAGATAATATTTAGCCTCAGAAAAAAATCATCTTATCTCATATATAATACGGTACCATGATTGTTATATCTGTATAACAGATAAAATATGTTTATAATGAGAGAAAAATTCATTTGATTACTCTTATTTTGGTGCTTACCGAGGGACAAATTTCCACCATCCATTTAGTTTGATCTAATGGTAGGGATTTAACCTAAGATTTAATATGCTTAACCTTAATTCTCCCAACTATATAAAGCTTTTATTTCTTTTTCTTTTTTTTCCATTCCTCATTGTTTACACACTTCTTGTGTGTTTCCCCTGCTCTCATCCCTTACCTCCAAAAATTAGTTATCCCGATCAACAATTACCGTTCCAATCACCATCATCATCACTATTCTGATAATCCTCTCATCATCACCTCCCGATCATTATCATCCTTTTTATGTCTTTTTATTTATTTGAATTAACCGGTTGTTTCAGAAGCAGATTTGATTTATATAGTTGCGGTTGATAATGTTGTTGAATCGGTTGATAATTATGTGGATCAAGTTGTTAACATTTATTCTTATTAAGTTGCACACCAAGTGTTTGATGAAATGTGTGAGTAAAAAATGCTTGATAATCTTGTTATTTGCTCCTGTAATTTTGCTTATTAATTAAGTAGTTAGTTGAATTTTTGTTTTTAACTTCATTTGAATGTTGTTTTTATGTATGATTGTTGTTTTGAATCTGCTATATATCATATGTGTAGTATCACCAGTGATATTTAAAGTTGATGATAGTATAATTTTGCTGTTTTATGTGCTTTTTGTTGATGATAAACGTGTTTAAGTTACTGATAAGTTGTTCATTGTAGTGTAATATTGCTTATTATTTAAGTTGTTAGTTTAAACAAGTTGATTTTGCTTTAAACGCATAGTTATTTAGTGTGATTTTGCTTATTATTTAAGTTGTGACTGGATTTATGTTTTTCAGTTTGCTCTGTGTTGTATCACATGTGTTATTGTTAGTTTATGATAGTATATTTTTGCTTATTAGTTATTTTGTAAGTTTATTTTTTGATTGAATTTAATTAGATTGCTTTTTGTTTTGATTCATGTGCTTGCTTTGAACTGTATATCTATATTATTACTTATGATATTCACATGCTTTCTTTTGAACTATATATGTGTATTATCACTTGTGATATTTTGTTTATTTGATAGGTTTTTATGTTTACTTGTTAAGCTTTATTATATGTTATGTATGGTATCACTTTTGATATTTCATTGTTATTGGTTTATAATCTTAGTTAAAGCTTATTTTGTTAAAAGTTTTGATGATATCCTAGTTACTATGTGTTTTATCACCATTGTTTACAGCTTCTACTAGTGTGAAAACACCTACGTTTAATCATCACGAGTTTAATCATCGTGGGTTCCTATAGTTTTTGCTAGTGCGTTACGAGTATTTTGTAGGTATTGCCCCGGGGGGCGGTGACCCTGAAGACGGTGGGTGATAACATCAAATAGTCCTGATATTTTAGTGTCAATTTCCCCCTAATATGCTTATCATTTGTATTATTTTACTTGGATATATGCTCTTATTTCTGAATATTTCATTTTCAGGGCATAAATGAGCATAGGAACAAAGAGACGCGGATTTGGAAGAATGTTAACGAAGATATACAAGAGTATGCTGACCAGGAGAAGGTTACGACGTAGACTCCACTCTCAACCTACGCCGTAACAATGAGTAATACTTGAAG
The DNA here is from genome assembly GCA_021014915.2 of Artemisia tridentata subsp. tridentata. Lineage (NCBI taxonomy): Eukaryota > Viridiplantae > Streptophyta > Magnoliopsida > Asterales > Asteraceae > Artemisia > Artemisia tridentata. The sequence goes on along the minus strand of CP139502.1, from coordinate 216,672,264 downwards.
ACCAAAGTCAACGCAGCCAAAGGTTACGGCGTAACCTTGGACTTAGTTAAGCCGTAGATTTTCTATGACCAGGTTACAGCGTAACTTCTTTGACTTAGTTATGCCGTAGATTTTCTATGACTTAGAAGAATTCAGTGGTTAAAAAGGTTACGCCGTAACTCAGTTACAAGGTTATGGCGTAAAAATGATGATTTTCACTACGAGAGTTTTATGGTCGTAATCCATTCACAAGGTTACACCATAAGTTATTATTTAATGATAAGATCATCTTAGATCTGAAGGTTACGGCGTAACCCTTTAATCAAGGTCATGTGTTGATCCCAAACACTTGAGCTTGTATTAGAAACTTTGAATGATATCAAAGAGTATGCGTAATCTACTCTTCAATATTTAGAAGAATTATAATGTAATAGTAAACAATGAAACAATAAACTGTATTATATTAATAAGAACAATTCACTAAAATGCTTCAATATTATTAGCTCAATAATACGAGTACTCTTGTGTAGTACTAGGGTTTACAACCTTGAAGCTTAACAAAAACTTATTCTAGAGATGTATCTAACACCTTAACCTAGGACCTCCTTTTATAGGCACAAGGAGTCCTTTACAAGATAACTATCAATATACAATATTCGTATCTTTCTTAACATATAATATATACACTCAATATCTTCTATACATATCACATTACGCGTCTTCATCTCTGGCAGTACCTTCTTCATCAACAGTCTTCAGCAGTACTAAGTTTAATACTAGCAGTACCAATATTATAACTAGCAGTACTAACTCAGTTAGTATTGTTAGTTATATTCTTCAGCAGTTCCAACTGTTTAGCTTGGCAGTACAAAGTGTTTGATCATTTAATTCCCAACAATCCTCCCCTAAACTTGTGATTTACCTCCAAATCATCAAGTTTCTGAATTAAACCTTTAAGCTTGAGAGGATTCTTCCAAACACTTCATCTTCTCTACATCTTTTCTTCAGCCTGAATGAAGATCTTCCTTAGTAGTTCTCTTGCCATCTCTGTCTCTTCATCTACTATGAGTTTAGCAGATAACATTACACTGAGAATACCCTTTCTCAATGGATATTCCTTTTCAACAAGCATATATACATCAACTTCAGCTTTTGTAGATACATGGTGAACTCCACATGTACCATACAACTTCCATTTTAATCCTAGATTGTTTGCTGGAAACTTCCATAGTCTATCTTCTGGATCAGGTTCAAATATTCTCTTCAACTCAACCTATAATTCTTTCTCATTGTCATCAGCTATTTCTATTAAGTTGAACCTTTCTCTGACTATACTCCATAGCTTCACTAAATCATCTCTGTCAAATGCTTTAAGCATGTCTTCAAAGTGTTTGTACACCTCAGAGTGATTTCCAACCCTGATTATCTTCTAGAACTTCCCTAAGTCATCAATGTAGATCTCCCAATCTATAATTGGATATTTGGCCTGTAATGGTTCAACATTCATACCTTCTTCTGGAATAACAACCATCATCTGTTTTAGCTGTTCATCAGTTAACTCCTCTTCTTCTTCCTCTTCTACTGAAGGTAAGTCTTCACCAATCTTTTGTCTTTTAGAAGACTTTGACTCCAATGAAATTCCATCCCTTTTTGTACTTCTGGTTTCTTCTTCAGTATCCATAGGGATGAAATCTTGTACCTTCTTGTAAGCCTTGAAGTACAATCCTTCAATTTCATCAAATGGTATGCCTTTTAGTTGACTGGCAGTCCAATGATCGTGGTTCTTCAAGTACTCCTTCATGTATTTCATCATCTGTGCTTGATTTGTAGGTTTTCTTCCAGCAGCCGTTTTAGCACTCTGTGATTTTCTAATAACTTCAAGCAGCTAATTAAAGGCATTTTCCCTTTCTTCTTCATTAAGAGTTGCTCTTTCTTCTTCTTGCGTCTTTAGAGCTAGCTCTCTATCTGCTTGTTATTGTGCTAACCTCTCTTCTTCTTCTTCACTTCTGAGCTTCTGTTCAACCAGAAACCTAGCAATCCTTTGTTCTTCATCAAACTTAGCTTTCTCTTCATCCTGTGCGTTCTTTGCCACTTCCTCATCAAGACTTAACTACACTTGAACTCTCTTCTTGATCTTCTTTGGTGGCTCAGACTCTTGCATAATTCATTTACCTTTGTCTGCAGCAATAGATACACTGGTAGTACTAACAGTTGTACTGACGGTATTAACTTCTTCAAGAGCAGTGTCTTGAAGGTTTACAGGTTCTGTGTCTTGTTGAACATCTTCATCCTGTTGGTCACCACCCATATCTTGATCAAACTGCCTCCCCTGAGTCTCATCATTATCATGTGCCAAGGAAATATTTGGGTGTTGAGCAATGTCTGCAATCTTCCTCCCCTGTTTGGAAGAATCATCCAAATCATCATCATCATCATCATCATCATCATCATCATCATCATCATCATCATCATCTTCTGAGCTTGAGGACTCCACAATAGTTGATCTTCTCTTAGTTTTAAGTGACTTGACTTTTTGTTGTAGCTTTTTCACCTTCAGAATAAGCTTTGTACAGGCACCACCATATAACCTTTTAGTCTCCTTTAATTCAGTCTCCAGGCTATATTTAAAAAATGGTTATGACCAAACAGTACAAACGGCTACCCAGCAGTACTAAGTTTTACTCTAGCAGTACAAACTTTTGCCTAGCAGTACAAACTTTTTGCAAAAACTTTTTCAGCAGTATTAACTCAAATTTTCTTTCAAAACAAAATTGCACTCATACATTTGGAAGGGATTAAGTGTAAAGGAAGACACTTAATCAATTTCGGTTGCATTTAAATACTGCTTGTGATCAGATAGACTCATTAAAAGAGCCTTCTTGACAGGGTTTTCAGCTCGTGGCAGGTGTTACCTCTAATACAAATGTATTAGATTCACTTTTGCTCACTGTTCTCAATACCAGATGTCCTTAGACTAACACACTATCAAATGATAGAATGGTAAAGCGTGAGTTAGCTCAGTTACTATTGGACTAACTAAGAACCATCAATTCATGTTTAGAATAGGTTGATTTCAAGAAAAAAGATTTTAAAGAACCTCATAACTTAGGTGTAAAACCCTTGTCAAGTGATCCCTAAACCCTCTCTATCATGAATCAGATGCACTACAACAAACAAATCAACACTTTTTGCTTCTCACACATCATCAATACCAATCATACTGCTTACTTATCCTGCAAATGTTAGTCCTAAACCAAGAAAACACAATTCAGAGCATTTTCTATATAACAGTATCAAGTTTGACTAACAGTTTGAACTAAGCAGTGCTAATTTGTACTAGCAGTACAAACTAAAACAACTAACAGTACTAATACTAATCCTGTACAAAACTTTACAAAAACACAAAGAGATTAAAACTTTATAGATTTAGCGTTCCAATACTTGCAACTAAGTACTGAAACCTTCCAACATCAAGACCGTTTGTAAGTAAGTCAGCCCAATTGTTATCCGTGTGAATTTGAACAACTTGAATTAACCTTTTATCATTGCAGTCTCTTATAAAATGATGTCTAATCTCAATATGCTTTGTTTTAGAATGCAAAACAGGATTTTTAATAATACATATAGTACTGTTATTGTCAATGAAAATCATGGTCTGCATAAAATTATACCCATAGTCCAGCATTTGATTCTGAATCCAGAGTACTTGTCCACAGCAACTAGCAGCAGCCACATATTCAGCCTCAGTTGTAGAATTAACCACCATAGTTTGCTTTTTACACTGCCATGATATCAACCTATTTCCTAGGAATTGACAACCACCTGTTGTTGACTTCCTATCTAAACTTGCACCAACATAGTCACTATCACTATAAGCTACCAGATCAAATGAAGATTCTTTAGGATACCAAAGACCTAATTTGGGTTGGCCTTTTAGATACCTAAAGATCCTTTTCACAGCATGTAAGTGTGAAACCTTAGGTGTGACTTGAAACCTTGCACATGCACATACAACAAACATAATATCTGGTCTGGATGATTTGAGATACATCAATGATCGAATCATTGACCTGTAGAGAAGAACAACAACATCATCACCATCTGCATCTTTAAGCAAAGGCTTGTCTGGATCCATTGGGGTGCTAGCTGTCTTGACATCAATATACCCAAATTTCTTCAAGATATCAGCTACATATTTATTCTGACTGATAGATATCCCATCTTCTTTTTGCTTGACTTACAACCCTAAGAAGAAATTAAGTTCTCCTATGGAACTCATCTAGAACTTGTCATGCATCAGCTTCTCAAACTCAATACACATCTCCTTTTTTGTAGAGCCAAAAATAATATCATCGACATAGACCTAGACAAGCAAAATATCCCCTTTTTGCTTCTTGATAAACAAGTTCTTATCAATCTTTCCTCTATGAAACCCATTGTCCAATAAGTAATTGGCCAAGGTTTCATACCAGGCTCTTGGGGCTTGATGCAAACCATAGAGAGCTTTCACCACCTTGTAGACCTTGTCAGGATGATCAGGATCTTCAAACCCTGGTGGTTGCATAACATAAACCTCTTCATCAATAGTACCATATAGAAAGGCACTCTTCACATCCATCTGGTATACCATAAATCCCATGAAAGAAGCATAAGCCAAAAATAGCCTTATTGCCTCAATTCTTGCAACAGGGGCAAAAACCTCATCATAGTCTATGCCTTCTTCTTGAGTGTAGCCCTGTGCAACCAGCCTTGCTTTATTCCTAATGACAGTGCCTCTCTCATCCTTTTTGTTTCTAAACACCTATTTTGCACCAATTGCCCACTTTCCCTTAGGCAAATCTCCTAGAAGCCAAACCTTTTGAAGCTTTAACTGTAAAAGCTCCTCTTACATTGCTTCTACCCAGGATAGGTCACTTAGAGCCTTAACAATTTTCTTGGGTTCTTCCTGAGATAGGAAACAAGCAAACAAACAAGTATGGAGGTCTTCAAGTGTTTTCCCTTCACAAACAACACTGATAAAACTTTGTTCATTTGAATCCTTGGTCATTGTCATTCTTCTTGTCTTTACACCAAACTGTACATCACCAATTACAAGATCAAGTGAATGATCTTTGTAAATTCTTGTATTTGGAGTTGTAGGAGCTTGATAGGTGTTAGGCATGTTATTCAGATCCACTTCATCATCAGAAGAATCAGCATCAATAGTAACTGTTGGGCTAGCAGTATGACCATTTGGCCCAACAGTACTATCTTTTGGCTCAGCAGTACTAACATTATTAGTACTGTCATCACTATTCTCTTGTTCTTCCACTCCACTTTCTTTGTTTCCAACTTCAGAACTCTTCTTTTCAGCATCATTAGAAGGTTCACCATCCTTTAAAGATGAATTTAATATAGAACCATCCTTCCACAGTGGCATAAACATGTAGTATTGACAAGATCCTATCTCCATACTAGATTGTCCTGCATCAAAACTATCTTCTGTACCAGCAAAATCATTAGAGTTTGTACCTGCAACAACTGGTACATAATTCATTGACTCTGTTAGCACATTAATATCAAACAACCACTTAGGACCTTCTCCTGCAACACTAGGCTTATTCTCCAAAAATTCCACATGCAAGTTTTCTTCAATTTTCCTGGTTCTAATGTTGTATACCCTAAAAGCCTTACAATTCATAGAGTACCCAACAAGAAAACCATCATCAGACTTTCCATCAAACTTGCCCAAATGATCTAAAGTATTAAGTATGGTAACATGACATCCAAATGGTCTCATGAAGCTTAGAGCTGGTTTTCTACCTCTAAAAAGTTCATAAGGTGTCTTGTTATGAGGTTTGACTACTAATACGCTATTCTGCACATAGCAAGCAATATTAACTGCTTTAGCCCAAAATGTGGTAGGTAACTTAGAGTCTGCTAACATGGTTCTAGCTGCCTCAATCAGTGTCCTATTCCTCCTTTCAGCAACACCATTCTGCTGAGGAGTTCTAGCTACACTAAATTCCCTCTTAATACCTTTTTGATCACAAAATTCATTCATCACTCTATTCTTAAATTCTGTTTCATTATCACATCTGATTATTTTAACTTTCTTATCAGCTAGGTTTTCTATCTCAGTAATAAAACTCTTAAGGATGCCACTAGTCTCATCCTTGGTAGCTAAGAAGAAAACCCAAGTAAACCTGCTATAATCATCAGTGACAGCAAGACAATACTTTTTATTCATTAAACTACTCATAGAAGTAGGACCAAACAGCTCCATATGCAACCTGAATAATGGCTGAGTAATAGAGTTTTGAATCTTGGACTTACAAGTGGCTTTATGTTGCTTTCCTTTTAAACATGCAACACAAGTTTGGTCATTTTTCAAAACATTTTTTAGGTAAACCTCTTACAAGATTATCCTTAACTGTAGGACCGATAATATGTATGATTTATGTGGTTCGGGAGGTCTAGGTTGATCAAAGAAGATGAATGGCTTCATCTTTCTAGTGAGAGAAAGAGTAGAGAGAGGGTGAAGAAAAAGGGTTTTATTAAAACTAATGAATATTACATAATTTCCCACACCCCTCATGGAGAGTCATGAGGGGTATTTATAGGCTCATTACATTACAAGTTTGCCGATTAAACAATAGTGGTCCCTGCGGGTACTACTTACTACAAATCTAGTCCAATTCACGTGTAAGACGTTTTCTTTATAAAAAAGCGAGGCTAACATTAACAATTTTGTTAATGTTTTTAAAGTTTATGTGACCAAGCCTCCTATGCCAAAGCATTGATTCATCATGTGTGGCCTTTGCAACAAGACAAGTTAGACTCTCTTTAGGAATAATCTTCTTCATATCAACACTGTACATGTTGCCCTTTCTAGGAACTTTAAGTAATACTTGACTTTCATCAGGTAACTTAAAGTTAGGAGACAGAACAAGACATTCAATGTCAGTAAAAAGAACACTGTTCTTTTTGCCACACATCTGTGAGACACTAAAAAGATTAAACTTAAGTTCTTGCACAAAGTACACATCTTCAAAATCAAGTTCACCAGTTTTGATGTTACCTTTACTAGTAATTCTACTTCCTCTTGCTCCTCCCCCAAAGGCAACATATCCTCCATCAAAAGCTTTGAAATCTGAGAGGTAAGATATGTTCCTTGTCATGTGCCTAGAGCATCCACTATCAGCATATATTTGATCTTCTTCTTCTTCTTCTTGTGGATGTTTCTGCACATAAAATAAGGAAATTAGATTCCTTTAGGGACCCAAGCCATCACTGACTTGGATCTGCCTCGTGCATCAATATACCTATGTTTCTTCAGTATGATTGATTCACTATCAGGTTTTGTAGGTCTCCAAACCCAACATGCTGAGGCCTTAACATCATTAGCCCCATTTGCCTTAACAACATTTACCACTGCTGGATTTGGCCTAGCAGTACTAACTACTGGCCTAGCAGTATTAATTCTTGGTCTAGCAGTATGAACTGTTTGGCTAAACCTTTTGTTTGTTAATGCTGTTTTCTTATGAAAGGGCCTAATAACAGTTTGTTGTACTGATTTAGAAAAACATGATGTTGTTTTAGCACCAAAAACTGTTGAGTTGGGGTGAGCAGTACTAACATGCCTAATAATATTAAATGGTCTAAGGCCAGATCTCATCAACACTGCTCTAGGAGCCATGTTTTTTTTAAGCATTAGGGTGATCCCTTTTAATAAAACAATTGTTATTCACCCTAGAATTTACATTCCCATATACCACCCTTTCTCTTTGGTGGTAATTGCAGTTAGCCTGAACATGATAAAAACTTCCACAAGTGTAACAGGATTTATTATACATGACAAAATCACTTCCTAGCTGTTTGGACTTCAGATTATTCCAATTTCTCTAGTTTCCTCTAGGACTTTGTGACCTATACATCTCTGCATATCTAACTTGTTTCCTAACTGGTTTTTCAACTTCTTTTTTAGCCACATTAGGAACATCAGTTTTCTTTTCTTCTTTAACTTCTGACACATAGAAGAGAGTGGATGTTCTTTGACTTTTCTTACATTTTTTAAACTTTTGTTATCTCTAAGTCTTTGTGAGAGCGTATCTTTAGGATATGAGCATGATGGAATGGTGGTGGAACTCCAGGTTTAAGTCTTCATGATTTGCTGCAGGCAAACAGTTAGCAATAAATCATCCGGTACTTACAGGTTTGGACTTCGAGATCGTCAACAGCATAGTGTGAAGACTTTCTCTAATCCTAACCCAGGCCGTTCTGAATCGGATACCCCCGAAAGGGCTTACACAGACACACCGAAGTGCACCCATGATTCATTGAGTCGCTGGAGATCACCCCATGACTGTAGACCGTTTTGGAGCAAACACTAAGCGTAATCCACAAGGGATTACCGAAGTGACCTGCTGTCAGGGCTGTTTGATGTTGACCCTGGCAGGATTTCCATTCAATCACTGAGAATCATAAGTTATGAATTCTCTCATGAATGTTCTCGGCAGATTGCTAAGATCTGCGAAGGACACTCTTATATTTTACAACTGGTGTTCTTTTTGTTGAACAACCAGTGTATACTAAGTGTACCTAAGAGATCTTTGATGTATCTCATGGCTCTAGACTCGATTCAGTGCACATTTTTTTGGTCGTCGGAGGCATGGAGCAGAGTGCCTCCTTTTCAATATCAACACATCTCGTAGTGAGAGGTCGATAGATGATGAAGAGTTCTCCGTATGAAATGAAACAAGTGCCTTTTGAGAGACACCTGAGTGGCTAGAAGGTTTAGTGCAGTGCGTCACTGGGTCCATGATGACTTTTATCTTCAATACTGGTGATGCCCAATCAACCAGTAGATTATGTATTGAACCCGGTGTCTGCCCTAAGGTTAATTATATGGAGGGCTATTTTTTTCACCCTTTTCTTTACTTTTCTTTTTAATTATTCAACCCTTTCTTTCTCCTTTCATTTCATTTCTCTTTTTTTTTTTTTTTTTTTCCAATCATACCTAGGACTTTCTAGTACTAAACTATTGGTATTGTTCTTGGGTAGATCCCTCCGGCTCTGGCGGATCATAAGACGGTTATTCCTAACCTTAGTCACCTTATATCACCATGACTATCCTATTGTTGCCATAAACCAAACCTTTTGAAAATCTCTCAAAGTGCTTATGATTGTAAAAACATATTTTGCTAACACTTTGAGAGTTTTGTGATTTTCAGAAAAACTCCCCCTTAACATGTGCTCATAAGTATTTAATTTAAATTTGCACATCTCGGGTAGAGTTAGAACTTTTTGAATTGATTGATTTTCAATGAACATGATCGTCGCGAGACACGTTTACATCACTAGTAGAACTAGCTTGAAATTATTATCCGTCCAGATCACATTCAAGGAAAATCGCTCAAAATCGGTACATTCTACTCAGACATATCCTTTGCGAGACACGTTTACATCACCAGATAAACTGGCTTGAAATTATTACCCGTCCCGGATATGTCTTTTCGACTACTGACTTTTGCTATCGTCAATTCGAGGGTCAATTCTGAGCCTAGCTCACATGAGATATCATCTTTCGAGTTACCATATTTTGATCATATCTTTATTCTCCCCCTCAAAAATAGCATACTTATGATGTTTTTGATAAACGTTTGAGAAAAATATGCTTTTTGAGTTTTGTGGGAAGAATTTCAAGAACTTTTCGTTTGTGGAACAAAGATTATTTTTCAAATACACCCCCTTAACGAGGGAATACTTGTCCTTATGAGCAGAATTTTATAAAAAAAATCTGGTTAATTCTACTCATAAGTAAGAAGCTTTCGCTCCTTTGATCAGGATTGAGGCACTGAAGCGTACCTCAGGGTCCTTTCATTACAGGTATGGGTTGTGCACTGTTATGTGTGCATAAGCCATTAAGCATGATTTTGATTGAACAATTTTTGTTTTGGAAATACTCCCCTCAAAACTTGCATTTGTTTTGAGAATTTTTAAACTTTTTTAAAGTTTGAGGGAAGGAGTCTTCTTGAAGAAAAATTCTGAAAGATTTAGAAATTTCAGTTTGAAAAATTCTTGAATAAATTTTGCTTCAAGGTAACTGAAACGTTATACACAGAAATACTCCCCCTCAAAACTAGCATATGTTTTGATATTTTTAAACTTTGGAGCGAATTGGGGAGTACAGATTTGAAAATCTTGAGCAAAATTTTGAAAAGTTTTGAAAAACCTTTTGAAAAATTTTGAATAAATTTTGCTCAAGATTAAGAAGTTTTTAGGACAAGTGCAAGCTTGGTTTTAAAGAATGGTTTAGCACGACACTTTCCTTTCTTTGAAACCCGAGTTGTACACTGTAATGTGTGTACAAGTCGTAATGATGAAGTCCGAGTCCTTAGCTAAAGTACCAAGAAGTCATATAAATTTTAGATTAGACAATAACCTTGGGAACCCATTAAGCACGGCGCTAATGGGTTTGCCAAATTTTGAAATCCATTTGTAAGTTGTGTCAATCTGATTTAAAGATGTTGAATTCCAACAAGGACTGAAAACCGGTGTTTCACTTTGAAATAACACACGTGGAATCAATGGAGATTTAAAACTCTTTTTCCGTTGAAAATTGTTTGAGAAATCCGGTGTTTCTCTTGGAGTTTTAAAATCTGAAGAAGAAGATTTCCATCTAGAGTTGAACCTCATGGGTTCTCTTTGAAGATTTGTTTTTGTGATAAATGGAAACCTTCCTGTATTTGGAATGTTCAAAGCAGAGTCATTCTTATGTTGCATCGAAAGCAATTCTCATATTGAATATTTGAAAGGTTTTGAACGACTTTGCTTTGTTCTCCACACTTTCTTTACCGGTGTAAAACGAGAGTGTGGAGTTTGAAAAACTTGATTCTTTTCTTTTGAAGCATTTGGATTTGAAAACTTTTGAAAAGTAAGTGTTTCAGAAAAACTTGGTTTCTTCGAAAACTTCCTTCCTTTTTGCAAAGAATAAGTCGTAAACTGGGAAACCTTTTTTGAAAATGGTTTTGAAGATTCACCCGTGTAAATCTTCTTCGAAACACTCACTTCTGGTGTTGAAAAATTTGAAATATGAGCTTTACCCTTTGATCAGTTAAGAGAATCAAACTTCACTTTTAAATCATTGTATGAAGTTCTCAAATCACTGTATTCTTTTTGAAGAGAAAGATGATCTTGGGATGCCAATTTTGATTCTAAAGAGGCAATTTGTTTCAAAAGTTGATCTTTTTCGGCTTTAGAATCATCCGTTTTACGAGCCAATTTCCGTTCGAACTCAACATTTTCTTTTTCAAGACAGTTTGTTTTTTGAGCTAAAATGTCAGTTTTGGCATCCTCAAAAGCGTTTGTTTGTTGAGCTAAAAGCGTTTCAAGCTCAACCACTTTTGTTTGAAGCACATGATTTTCATTTTCTATTTCATTTTCAAAAAGATACATTTTCTCCCCCGTTTCCTTTTCAAAATCTGCTGTACTAGAATTGAACAGGGTATTTGGAAAGGAAATTTTGTGATTTGAGACTCAACCTTTTTCATTTTCATTGATTCAATCTTTTGCAAAACATTTTCTAAATTTTTATCAGCGAATTCAGACAATTGAAATTTCAAATCTTCAGTCTCTTTTTGTTTCTTGTTTGAGTTTTGTGTCTGAACTCGTGAACGTTTGTTTGAATCAAACAGGTTTTTGTAAATCTGTTTCAAATGCTCATTTTCTTTTTGTAATGATGCCTCAGTATGCTCCAACTCAATATTTTTGGTTTCAAGTTTTTGAAAATCAAACTTGATTTTGGCATTATCATGGTTTTCCTCAAAAATGTTTTCTTTTACTTTAAGCACCGATGTCAAAGATTTTTCAAACTCAAGAGTTTGTTTTGACAGTTCAGTTGTTTTGTTTTCAATTAATGAAACAAGGGAAGGACATTTGTCGTGAAATTGTTCAACATTCTGGTCAACCTCTCCTTCATTAGTGAATTTAGGTTGCTCAGAATGCTGTATTTCAGAAGATGAAGAAATCATATCATTGACATAAAAAATGTTATAATTTGGTACCTCGGCAATAGGCTCTGTGTCATAAATGGGTATGATATATGCACTTTCAGCATCAGTATCATTCCCTGATATGCGTTTTTCTTCTTGTTGTTCTGATTTTGTCCCACTGCTTTTCGTAACAACCAAACTAGCACCCATTGCTTTAACCTCATTAACCTGTTCCTCTTAAGTCTGCAACTTCATTTCATTCATCATTCTGTCATACTCTCTTCTATGATGTACTCTTTCCGCAATTGACTTCTCAATAGAATCCATTTGTTGAATCAATATGTCTTTGAAAGTTTGAACCTCGATTCGAGTGTATTCTAAAAAATACTTGCGTGCCATTACACTGTCGTAATCCGAAGAGAACCGCGAATTGATGAACTACTGAAACTGTACCTTGAGCACTCTAAAGATGACCGTGGATCCATTCTCGTGAAATTCTTCGTTTTCAAGTTGCTTCTCCAATTGATCCACATTAAGGAACATGGTTCTTGTAAACATTTCAACGTCTTCTCCAAAGAGTGATGGAAATGCCCATTTAAATCCATTCTCGGTACGAGTTCCTGCTAAGTGTTTGTTTGAGAGGACCTTAAGGTGTGAATGAAGTAATCTAAAACATGCCATGCATTTCTCTTTCGTTTCTCTCTCTTTTTCTTGCATTAATAGCTCTTGCGTATCTCTCTCTTTTGAACTTGATTCCATTTAATTTCAGTGTGAAATGAAAGTGGATCTTGTAGATGATAAAGAAGTAAGATTGTGTTTTCAAATGAATCTTTTGTTAATCGTTCACGCTTTCACAATAACTAACACGGTAGTTATATCCAAACAAACCCAAAAATTTCAATCCCAAAATAATACTCAGTCTCGGATTATCAATTCTCAATCACAACCGCGGTCCAAAATTATACCCAAGAATTATCCCAAACAAACCAATTTAAGTGAAAAAATTTGTCCTAGTGATAACAAACAAATAATATGCAGCACAATAATCTTAAAAATCGTCCTTGTATCCACTCCAATATTCAGCCCAATAATGTGCAGGCCAAGCACTAAGTTGTTAACCCTAATTTTCACAGTATTTAATACAACTTATCTCACTTCTACCCTAATATTTCTCACATTAGTCTAACCTTAATCCTTAAAGAAAACAGCCACAAGCCACCACTTTATCTTTTTTCTCTCACCACACGATTCACAGATAAAACTAATATATCCCTTCTTCTTCTTTTTGAAATAATCGAACACAAACACACAACTCAACTCAATGCAAACGATTCACAGAGTCACAACCGATTCATAGAGAGAAAGTAATAGATCCTACTTCTATGTTACGGCTTCAAGAACTGTAATTGGTGACGGGTAGGTTGTGATTTTCTTTATTTATTTATTTTTATTTTTTATTTTTTTTCGTTTAAATCGAATGAAAGGAGGTATGAAACTATTTGGTTTTGTGCGTTCTTTATGTTTCGAATATTACCAAGAAGGTTTGTTATGCTTCAAAAGATCGATGATGGTAAAAGTTCACTCATGAAAAATCTGTAAAGATTGGTACCCAAGGTGAACAAATCTGAGATATTTGTTTTTCTTTTTCTTTTAAGCCTCGAATAGGTATAGGATAGATGTGGTTTGATGTTTGTTGTCGTGAGATGAGGGGATGTTGTTATTGTCTTAGATTGGTTCGAGACTTAAATGAGATAGATATGGTTTTTTTTTCTTTGCTGTGGTTTGTGGATTGAATGTTGACTGTTGTGTTGTTTGTTGTTGTATGTTGTTTGTTTTTAGCTTGATGGATTATAGGATTAGATGTGAGTATTCTGTTGATGTTCTGAATATTATCGATGTGGTTTGATTTTTGATATATATATATATATATATATGTTCATATATATATATATATATATATATATGATATATATATATATATTGTTGGGTTCGTAAAACCCCCAATTATCTTAAACAGGATTTGAACACAAATTAAGCTAAGTGTTTGCTAAACCGAGAACAATTCAAGTCACTGAGAGAACAGTCTCTCAGTGAGTCATCTTCAGGATGCTTAAGACGAGTTCAATAAAGGACTCACTCTCAGGAAGGCGGTACTCCCTGAGTAGGACTTAAGCCAAAGAAGAAGATGATGGTTCAGTGAGTGTTGGACAAGAACTCACTGAACCCCAGTCTCCTCAACAACAAAGTGATTGAAGACTGAGGAACCAATGCCTGAAGAAAAGGCGGGAACAAAAGGGAAAGATCTAAGAAGATAAAAGTGTCAGACCAAACACTTTTATCTTATCAGATACCAACCTTCCCTATTGCGGCTAAAAGTCATGGAGTGTCAGCCAACAACTCCCAAAGTCTTATTAGCCCTTTCCTATTGGTTCTTGGAAATGACAATTACTATTTGTAATTGTCAGACACGCTACCTCAACAACTTGTAATATTTTAATCACTTATACTTAGATTACTTGTGTATAAATAGATCAGATGGAGAGAAGTTAAGTGTGCTTTGTATATTGAAAGCTTAGAACTTTTACAAAGTAACTTCTCTCCTACAAAGAGTATACAACTCACTGAGATAGCTCAGTGGGTATATTGTTACCACTCAAGCAAAACTTGAGTTTCGATAGGAGACACCCCATACCCTTGTCTATTCAATCCCAAGTGTTTGTTCCGCAAAACACTTGGGTAATAGATTCTTGGAATTATTTCTAATAAGAATTTAAACGTTGAAAAATATTGTGTTTTTTTTATATTCACGTTTTATAACTGTTAGAATTAATCTTAACATTGTATTAGTCATAACACAAACGGATTAACTTTCTAGTTAACTCTAATCGTGTAAAGGGACCAACAAGTGGTATCAGAGCCTCTAGTATATAAAATCCTTTTAAACTAACCAAGAGTGCTCTAGGTTTTTAAAACCAAGATCCTACTATGGCTGATATCAATGTACCCCAGCTAGTCGACAAAAAGGGTGGCAGCTACTCCGCTGTTGCACCCAGACTTGAAGCTGGGAAATTTAGCAAATGGAAGAAGCGTATGATTTGCTATCTTACCGGTATGGAACCCTACTACATCACCTGTATTAGGGATGGCCCATTTGTCCCTAAGACAGCCGAAGGGCTAAACAAGCCTGAGGCCCAATGGACCATTGATGAGAGGAGGGTGGTCAATCAAGACCAACGCCTGAAAAGCATCCTTATATCATGTCTTCCTGACGATATAATGGAATCAGTCATCAACTGTCTAACAACCAAGCAAACTTGGGATGACTTGGTAAACAGCTTTGAGGGTCCCTCAGATACTAATGAAAATAGGGTCATGGACCTTAAACTTGAGTATAATACTTTCAGGGCAAAAGACTCTAAAAGTCTCTCACAGACCAACACCAGATACAAGACTTTGATAAATGAATTATCAAATGATGGTGTTGTACTGTCTAAGCATGAGATAAATGTTGGCTTTGTCAACAGTCTCCCTGAGAAGTGGCTCAACTTCTCACAAGGCCTGAGGAATGCTAACCACATTCAGACCCTTGAGCTCCCTGAAATTTATGGGAAGTTTGTCTATGAAGACAACTTGATCTCAAGGAGATACCCTGACTCAAAAGCTCTTGAGTCCAAAAAGGCCTTAACCTCGACACCCATATCAACTGCTTTCTATTCTAATGGTGATGTGCAGGATATTCAAGAGGATTCTGAAGAAGAAATTGATGAAAGGACTGGTCAGGAGTACCTGAACGACTTGAACTTGGAATTCCAAGAAAGGGCACTCCTTGCTAGTTCAAGACGTTTCATCAAAAGAAATCAATCCAACTTTGCAAAACCAAAAGCAAATGAGACCACTGAATGTTTTAAATTTGGTAAAAAGGGTCATTTTGCTAGGGACTGTTATTCTAAAACTATCTCAGAACCCTCTTACAAATTCTCAGGAAACAGTTCCTCAGGAACTAGCAAGTTTCAACCTAAAATGTTTCAGTCCACCCAACAATTTCAAAACAAGGGTCAAAAGGATTTTGAAACAAAATATAGGAAAATCAAAGCTAAACTTGCACTTCTTGAAACTAATCCCTTATTCTCTCAGGATGCTCAAACATCTAAACCTATTCAGACAAAGAACAAGGTATTAGTAGCTGAAGCATATGACTGGGATGAAGAAGAGGTTTCCTCAGATGAGGAAATAAGAGTTAGTGCACTGATGGCACTTTCTGAAGAGGATCAGGTGGCTGTGGGAAAAAGCTATGCTAGGAATGGAGAGTGGGTCAACATCACCATGAAGAAGGTAAATACTTTACTTTCTATGGATGATGATTCTGATTGGCAGTCTTACATGAATTATATTTGTGTTGATCTAAAGTTTGTTGAGGAACAAAGGCTTAACCTGTTTTCAAAATATAACAAAATTGTGTCAGAATTGAATAAATGTAGAGATGAACTGCTTGCATTGAAACAAGCCAAACTAGAATCTATTACTCTACAAATTCAGAACACTGAAATTTTGAAACAAAACCAAGCCCTTCAAACAGAACTTAAGAAAGAAAAAGCTGTCATTGAAAGCTGGACCAAAAAGAACCCTAAGGTCTTTGATTCTGTGGGCTTAATTCCTAAGATAACTATAGGAATTGACCACCTCACTGAAACCTCCAGTGGAACCCAAGTCAAATGACTGGATTGTCAGGGACAACCCAGTCAGTAAGTTGCCAAACTTTGAGACTGGAAACATCTTGCTCCCTGAAAGTCAGGCTCTGAAAGGTATGCTTGGACTCTTTGACCAACTCAGTATTTCTGATCCAATCAGTGAGCCTGAATCAGAATCAACTCCTCCACTCCCTCCACTAAATACCCTTCAGGGTGCTGCACCAAGCTCAGACCTCCCACCATTGGTCTACTCCCCACACTCTCCAAAGGAGAGATCAGGAAAAGGTAGAATCCTCCTGAGAAGACCACCCCTTGAAGTCTCAGTAAATACTGATGACTCATCAACTTCAGTCCCCTCTGAAGTAGCAACCCAAAGTCCTGATCCAAGAATTGATCAGTTGACTGAAATGGTCAGGAAGCTAAGTGAGAAGATTGTATCTTCTGAAAAACCTTCTTAATAAGGAAAGGAACAAAAACTAGCCTCCTCAAAGACCAAACCCAAAACAACCAAACCCCTGAAAAAGTGTGAACTGTGCAACTATACAAATCATCTCACTGATGATTGCTACAGAGTCCTTTATTGCATGATTTGCAAAAAGGAAGATCACAGGACCTCTGATCATAAACAATGCTCAGTCATGTCAAACTTTTCAGGACTTAAGGCTCAGTGCCTGAACTATCCTTCTGATTCTAAGCAGAAACAGAAGCAAAAGGCCAAGCCTTTTCCACCTTGCCCATTGTGTGGATTCAATGACCATCATCCTGAGGATTGTCAAAATGACAAACACTGTGAATCTAGTGGAAGTACCACTCAGAAATCCTCAGGAAAAGAGAGGGTCATTCAGTCAAAAAGAGGAAAGAATAAACAATCCTCTCAGACTACTGAGGCTACCCCTGCAATTAAATGCAAAACATGTGGTAGCTCAGTCCACTCAACCACTGACCATGAATCAATTAATACTTTCATAAAGACCTACAAAACCAAACCCTCCATGAAATGGAGTCCTAGAAAGAACTGACCCAGTTTACTAATTGTGCAGAAGCATGCCAGGGATCCTATTTGGCATCTAGACAGTGGATGTTCAAGGAGCATGACTGGTATTAAGGAGTGTCTGCACAAATATGTGGAAGAACCAGGACCCAAAGTGATATTTGCAGATAATTCAACATGTCTTACTGAGGGTTATGGTTCAGTAAACTACAATGGTATTGTATTTACTAGGATAGCTTATGTAAATGGTCTTAAGTACAATCTGATCAGTGTCAGTCAACTATGTGATGCAAAATACATAGTTCAGTTTGATGATAAGCAAGGAACCATCTTCAATGCAAATAAGGAAATTGTCCTCATTACACCAAGTAGACAAGATGTTTATGTACTAGACATGTCCAGTCTAACTCAGGATGGATCTTGTCTCTTTGCTAAGGCCACTGATACACTCAACTGGCTTTGGCATAAGAGACTCACCCACCTGAACTTTAAAAACATAAACAATCTTGTAAAATAAACAAGGTCCTTGGCTTACCATCACTTGTGTTTTCAAAGGATAAACCATGCTCAGCTTGTGAAAAAGGTAAACATCACAGAGCATCCTTTAAAACCAAAACCAACTTTTTCATCAGGAATTGCCTACATCTTCTCCATATGGATCTATTTGGACCTATCAGTCCAAGGTCTACTAACCATGAGAAGTATACTCTGGTCATAGTGGATGAATACTCTAGATACACCTGGGTATTCTTCCTGATCAAAAAGAGTCAGGCAGCTGAAACAATCATGTCCTTTGTCAGGAACATTGAAAATCAAAATGACATTAAGGTCAAACAGATTAGAACTGACAATGGGACTGAGTTCAAAAATTATGAACTTGAATGTTTCTGTGATGAGAAAGGTATTTCCCAAAACTTTTCCTCTCCATACACACCTGAACAAAATGGTGTTGCTGAAAGGAAAAATAGAACACTCATTGAAGCTGCTAGGACAATGCTATGTGGATCAGTCCTTTCCAACCATTTTTGGACTGATGCAGTTAAAACTGCCTGTTATACACAAAACAGATCCATCATTGTCAAGAGACATGGGAAAACTCCATATGAGTTATTCAAAGGAAGAATCCCTGACATCAGCTACTTTCATGTCTTTGGGTGTCCTGTGTTTATTCATAATCACAAGGATCACTTAGGGAAATTTGATGCAAAAGCTGATGATGGATACTTCCTGGGATACTCACTTGTCTCAAAAGCCTTCAGGGTGTTCAACACAAGGAGACAGCAGACTGAAGAAACATTTCATGTTACCTTTGATGAGAGCACTGATGCAATCAGGTTCTCAACTGCCTCAGTAGAAGAAATAGGAATTGATAATTCTTCAAGATATCCTCCTGATGAATATCTTTCTGAAAACAATCCTTCTACTCAGTATCAAGATGATGCTAATCTCTCCTATTACATAATCCCTCACAACCTACCTAACCCAACCATCACTGAGTTTGTTGAGGCACATGCACACACTGATGATATCAATCAGTCAGTTCAAAATACTCAAGAACCAAACAATCTCAGTGAGCTGGTAGACACTCAAGATCCAATCAATGATCATGTGTCTACTCCAGAACCAACCCCTCTACCCAATCAGGCCTCCACAAGTTCAAATCAGTATCCAGGACCTCAAGAAAGTTGGACTAGGTCTCAGGACATTGAACTTGTCAATATTATTGGAGAGCCTACTGAAGGCATGCTCACCAGGAGCATGGCTGCTAGTCTAAGAGCAGCCTCATCCAATGAATGCCTATTTGTGGACTTCATTTCCACAATTGAACCCAAAAGTGTTAAAGAAGCACTTACACATCCAAGTTGGGTTCAGGCCATGCATGATGAACTGGAACAATTTGACAGAAACAAGGTAATGACCTTGGTCAAATGTCCTGAGAATGTCTCAGTCATTGGCATGAAATGGGTATTCAAAAACAAAACTGATGAAAATGGCATAGTCATTAAAAACAAAGCCAGACTTGTAGCCAAAGGCTATAATCAACAAGAAGGCATTGACTATGAGGAAACATTTGCACCAGTAGCAAGGATGGAAGCCATCAGGATCTTCCTTGCTTTTGCTACATACATGAACTTCAAGGTGTACCAAATGGATGTTAAAAGTGCATTCTTAAATGGTTCACTAAAAGAAGAAGTTTATGTTCAGCAACCTCCTGGATTTGAAAGCCATGAGTCTCCTGATCATGTATGTAAGCTTAACAAAGCCCTTTATGGACTGAAGCAAGCTCCCAGGGCATGGTATGAGACTCTCTCAGCCTTCTTAATCCAAAACAAATTTGTCAGAGGCAAGATAGACAACACATTGTTTATCTATAAGACAAATAATGATGTCATACTAGTACAAGTGTATGTTGATGACATCATCTTTGGCTCAACAAGTTTCAAACTTTGCAAACAATTTGAAAAACTAATGGCAAAGAAGTTTGAAATGAGCATGATAGGAGAACTGACATACTTCCTTGGTCTACAGATCAAGCAGACTGATAGAGGAACCACTATCAGTCAAGAGAAGTATGTAAAGAATCTACTGAAGAAGTATGATCTCAGTGACTGTGCCTCAGTTAAAACTCCCATGGTCCCCCCAAACAACCTTGGTCCTGATCTAACTGGTAAACCAGTAAATCAAACTCTCTTTAGAGGAATGATAGGATCACTGATGTATCTACTTGCATCAAGGCCTGATATCCAATTCTCAGTATGTCTATGTGCCAGATATCAATCTGACCCAAGAGAATCTCATATCACTGCTGTGAAAAGGATATTCAGGTACCTGAAGGGCACTCCTAACCTTGGATTATACTATCCAAAGTGCTCAGGACTTGATCTCAAAGGATACTCAGACTCTGACTATGCTGGATGCAACATGGACAGAAAAAGCACCTCAGGTTCTTGCCAAATACTTGGTGGGAACTTAGTCTGTTGGAGTGCCAAGAAGCAACAATCAGTTGCCTTGTCCTCAGCTGAGGCTGAATATGTTGCAGCAGCTAGTTGTTATGAGAATGTACTCTGGATAAAAAGTCAACTCAGTGACTATGGAATTCAGTACAAGATGGTACCCATCTTTTGTGATAACACAAGTGCAATTGCAATCTCAAACAACCCTGTTCTTCATCAGAGAACAAAACACATTGATATCAGATATCACTTCATCAGGGACCATGTCATGAATGGTGACATTGAATTACACTTCATCCCTACTGAATATCAGTTAGCTGATATCTTCACCAAACCTTTGGATGAACCAACTTTCACAAGGCTGAAAGCTGAATTAGGAATGTTGGATATAGAGAATCAGTCCACTGATTAAATCCTTCCAACTGAAGTGTAAATTCTTAATACCTCAGGTCCCTGACTCAATGTGTACGTCAGTGAAAACAAATCACTGAATCCTCAACCTCAGGAACTAAACCCAAGTTCCTGAAATCTTTTAGGTTCAGGAACTAAACCTAAGTTCCTGAATCCTTGTTGCTCAGGAATCATTCCATATTCCTGAATGATCAGTGACTAATCTCAAGTCCCTGAAAAACATCACTGAATGAAAAGTCATTCAGGGCCCTGAAAAGGACATTAAATACTGACTTAAATGCTCTAAGTATCTAGTTAGTAAATGTCCGAGGTTGGTAACTGAACTCTTATTAAATATAAGAATATTTGTTCCTTTGCCTTTCTGGCATACACCTCATGGGCCCCCACTTCCCAACTTGGCATTCAATACCCTCTCTCACATAATACACTGTGTGATGATGGAAACTCTGCAACTTTTCCTTTTGCAGAAACTGCTCAACTGTTCACTCTGCCAATTGTGAAAAAAGAGAAAAAGTGGAGTGGTGGCATTTAATGCGGATCTCAAACATTTTATTCAAAATAATTTCCAAAATTATATTTTGATTAAATAAGATCACTCAAATGCCAAAAATACCCCCATCTCCACTATCCTATAAATACCCATCCAAAAGAATTCACACACACGTTTTTGAAAATTATAAGCAAACTCTGCCCTTTTTTCTCTCTCAAAACAAATTGTGTGTGTGTTCTTAGCATTTAGAAACATCCGACCAGTTTTTTCGACCAAAACCAGATCATAAAATGGCTTCCTCTAATGCTATAACCATCGCCCCCAATGTGAACTTCACAATGGTGGGCGTGGACCTGACCAAAAACAATGTGGTTGGAAATTTCCACTATCCCCAGCAATATGGGGGTTACAAGGATGTAGTTAAGTATTTACAAAACTGCTTCCTTGCCACAGCTTTTACAACTACC
Organism: Artemisia tridentata subsp. tridentata; assembly: GCA_021014915.2. Classification (NCBI taxonomy): domain Eukaryota; kingdom Viridiplantae; phylum Streptophyta; class Magnoliopsida; order Asterales; family Asteraceae; genus Artemisia; species Artemisia tridentata. The sequence goes on along the minus strand of CP139502.1, from coordinate 216,650,312 downwards.
CCAGAAGTCATTTATAATGACTATCTCAGGGAGTTTTGGTGTACCGCAACGGCTACTAGCCCTAAGGACACCAAAGAGTCGATCATCACTTTCACTGTGATGAATGGGACTAGGACTCTCTCCCTGAACCACAAGACCTTCATCATGGCCACAGGTTTTAACTTTGCTGAGAACTTTGAGGCAAACCCTACTTATCAGGAAATAAAAGCTGAAATGCTTTTCCTAGGGCCTCATGATGTTAGGCGTCCTACCGAGTCCCCTGAAGCCTTGCTGGCAAAGGCTCCAATAGTGAAGACATGGTTTCACCCTGTATGGAGACTTATGATGACATTCGTCATTCAGGTACTCGGAGGAAACAAATCCTCCACTGAGCAGTTGAACTCATCACAACAATTGATGATGTTCAGTCTCTTGGAGGGTAGAAAAATTGATATCGGAGGAATAATCTTCCGTGACCTCGTGTCAAAGCTCTCAGGGAAACATAGGCAAAGACACATGTCTTATCCTAGGTTCATTTCCTGTGTGCTTCAGGATCTTCTTGGTTCTGACTACTTAAGGTCTGACGATGAAGGTACAAAACCTGACGTCTTGCATAAGACCAACTTTAGTAGTGACATTACTGAGGTACAACCAGTCGCCCTGACCACCTACATGTTAATGGTGATTCAGGGTGAAAATGTATGCTCACCAGTTCCTTCACCAACCAAGAAGGTGAAGAAGACCAAAGGGAAAGGGGGACAATCCAGTAAGGTGGTTAGACCTAAACCACTCGTCACTGAGACTGTTGCCTCAGGCACCAAGAAAGTTGTTGTGACCTTGACCTCTCAGACTCCCATACAAGAGACCACATTGGCCACAAAACAAACGCCACTGGAGGGTGCTGAGCAATCATCCTCAGTATCCTCGGGCAAACCCTTTCCTAATGTCCCTACTGACAAAAACAAGTCAGAAGGGTCAGGAGCATCCACCCACTCACATCCTAATGAAGGCACTGATAAATCACAATCAGAGCCTGAGGGAGTTCAGGGTTCTATTGTTGGGATTTCATATTGATTAAACCATCAATACCAAGAGTACGCAGCGGATGGATCTATGTTTAATGTTATGAATTAAAACACATAATTAAAACACATAATAAATACTAACCTCGAATCTATTGAAAAATAGATAACCACCAAGTCTTGACCTTGATCACGAACACTCCAACGGATCTCGTATCACCACGAAACCCTAATCAACTATAGTGAGTTGATCTCTATCGAAAACTCACACTACACATCTAACAAGAGCGTTAGGATGCTAGTGCTTACTTCACGTATATAACCAAACAAACATGTGTTCTTGTTGTAGCTTAAACTCGATCCGAATACTAAATAAAATATACGTTCGAATGGAGTATACTGAAAGAGGACAAAACTAAACCAACAAGAATATGTATTCTTGTTATGAAAGCTTTATATGGTTGACAAAGTCAAACCAATCAAACAAGTTAATGCCGATTGAATGTAGGACAAGAAAAGAAAGAAAGCAATATTCAAACGTGAGGTATATTGAATATATTATGTGTCGTATGTTTTAATGAGGCCAAGGAGTGTTTATATAGCACCCCAACTTATCCAACAAGTCATTATTATTCACTCCATTAGTTTGCCAAAACCGACACATAGCCCCCTCCTAGAACCTTCCCATAACTGGCCACATTGGGAGGAAGTCCAGGAGTTTCGTTTTCCGACATCCAAGTCCCTCTCTTTTATATTTAACATATATTTAAATTAGTTAAAGCGTCTAACGATTTAAACTAATAACCGTTAAATTATTTCGTGAAATATATTAATTATAATTAATAGTATACATTAAACATATTAATTATATTTAATAAACGCTCTCTAAATTTATACGTGTGTGCCCCGATAGGCTCACGTAATTTCTAGCCGTATAACCTATTGATTTACAAACGCATAACCAATATCTATATCCTCGGTGGAGCAGTACTACTCCACTGAGAAGGGGACCCATACCCATTCACATCCCGTTAACGTCTCTAAGCAATCATACTTAGAGTCTCAGGGAGTTCAGGCCTCTAAATCCCTAAAAGGACAGCACAATCCTGATGGGAAGGGAGGCCATCAACAATCACCAATAGTGCCTCATGATTCCACTGGAAAACACCAATCAGTGGATGAAGGCGCTCAGGGGGACAAAGACTCGAGGGGATATAAACCACACGCCGATACGGAACCCAAACCCACCTCAGGCACTTTTGTTCTTTCAGGAACTGACCCTAAAAGTCAGGCTGGGCAAACCCCCCCAGTTATTATGAAACCAATTGCATACTAGATATTATTCGTTGACCAATTCACTTACTTTATGTGTATGTCCTTACATGAAGACATAAACATTTAATATCTTACTATACGTTATAAGTCATTGATCAACTCAAGGACTTCATGTTCATGTCTTAACAAGAAGACATAACGAGTTAACGACTTACCTTACGTTACAAGTCTTTCAACAATTAAAGGACTTTATGTTTGTGTCTTTACAAGAAGACATAAAACATATTTAACTAAAGTAATTATGAGTACCGACTATTGGCCTCAATAGTAATTTCAAGTTAATTGCTTATTTCATGATTATGACTTTATAAATAAACATAATCATATTGCCTAAACAATTCAGTGAATAATTATGACTTTGCAAGAAAACATAATCGTACTGACTAAATCATTTAGTGAATATTTATAAATAGCTCTCATCATATCTTGACACTTATTCTAAATAGGGCAACATACATTTTATGTGTATAAGTCTTAGTAGAATATTAATTTCCTTACCTTATGGTCAAGGAAAACCATTAGTCATATTATTATATGTTGTTTCTTGCACACAATTAAGATTTCTCCCACTTGTGCATGATGCAACATTAAGCAAGTATACAAAACAACACGACAATCATTTGCTTGTATAGATAATATGACTATGTCAGATATAGAATATGAATTAAGTCAAGCTTAAATCATATCCTCATGAAAAGTGTATATAGAACAGGTTCAATTAATAAGTAATCTTGTATGATGACGTTATAGATAATGCTACAGAAAGCGACAAGTTATCATATAAAACAATATGCAGTGATTCGTACTAAATGAAAGTGTATCACACTTGGAAAGTAATAAATTATTTTTGGGCAGGCCAGAAATAATATGGGACAGCTATAAGTTTGACAAGCTCATAGCTCCCACTGAATCAGATAACATTACTAGAATGCCAGCTTAGAAAATAAAATGTATTACTCCCACTCAATTAGACAAACATTAAAAGTGTTTTCCTATTGGTGAGAAGCAAATGACAATTTATTTACTTTCCTTATCTTGAATAACTACACATTATTGCTAATGTGAACAAGTAAGCATGTACTTAGATATCCAAGGGAGTGTGTCAAGTTCTATGACATAAACGATGGACTAGCCATTTATGCTAATGTTAACTTGAAATTGGCATGCAATTCCTCCTTATTTATCCTACCTTGCCACAAGGGTGTAGTACCTTTATTTGGTTAAAGCAAACAACTAGGTTAATCATGCTAGTTATTGCTTTTACAATTTTACGGTAATATTTTAATTTCCTAATTAAAACTCATAAGATATCTCGCTAATAACAAGACATAATATTTAATAGCTATAAAAACACGTTATATAGTTATTAAAACAAATCTAATAAGTTTCAAAGAGTTCAAAACTGAACAGGGGTAGTGAAACGTGTTTGAAAGTATAAGATTTAGTAACCATACTTAACCGTTTTGAATTTTGCAAGGCAAAACAATTTCATGAGTATGTTTACTTATGAGTATGATTAGAATTTGGGGTAAATTCAATCGTATCTTTTATCCACTTTTCTAGCAAGGAAAATGAATAGGAATATGTCTCTCTCTTTCTTACAAGGAAAGGAGACCCATTTTTTCCTTGCCTTTTCCAGGAAAAAGGACAAACCATTGTTTACAGTATATGTTGCAATATACAATTAGCAGTTAAGTTTAATTTTTAGTATTTTTGATAATTGATTCTTTTAGAAACTAACTACCCTTGTCTTAATAGATAAAACAATTAATTTACAAAAAGACTAAGACCCTCTTGAACTCCCACTCATCACGGTAGTGCTTACTACTCTGGTAAGTCTTGTGGGTACAAGAGGTAGGCAGCGTGCGACAATTGCATTACAAGTGCAACTCTTAGATTTATGAGACTTATGGCACTAGAGTACAAGCTACTAGTGTCATGTATGTTTTGTCTCATCCTATGCCTCGGGCTCAAGGATCTCACCGCTTGACTCGATTAAGTCGTCCAATTAGAGAACGTGTGTAAATAACTCTAGGTCTTACGCCAGAGAATAAACACCTTGGGTTGCAATTCACTCACGTCCCACGAAGAGCAAAAGGCAAGTGCAAGTGTCCTCAACTTTGGATGGCATAAACTTAAATTTCAAATAAGGTATCACATAATTTTTGACAAAAGCATGTATCAAAAATTGTGTACAAAGAGGCATGCATACATCTTTGTAACACAAGTTTGCAAAAAAAAATTTTTTTTTCCAACTTTTTAGGTGCACTTTATCACGGGCAAAGAATGGTCAAAAACCCTATATTGTACTTTGCATGAGTCAAAAGACCCAAGTTCTTCCAATAATTCCCTCAGATGCCGAAGCATGTAGTGGGGCGGGAAAAGACCACACAAAACCCTAGATCTCGATTTGATCAAAGATCATTAATAAAAGCACAAAAACTTTAGGTATCTTATAGTTAAAGTTTATTAAATCACACGATATCCAGCAAGCTATATCCTGGTAGCTTCGAGTAATGATCCACACCCTCAATAGCTTGATAGAACCCGTGATTTAATTAAATCATATTTCAATAGTTTATAGTCCGTTTAAGTGTAAAAAAAAATTTCACACATAACACATAACTGGTCACAAGGAATTAAGTGTGTATATTAACAGACAATAATTAAATCTCACGATTTAATTAAAAGCAAGTTTCGATATAAGTAATTAGTCTGTTTTTATTTCCAAAATCAACAACATATATGTAAAGCAAGTCACAAGGAATAAAACATATAAGCAATTAAAACAGACATACGAGGGGTAAAAGGAGAAGACAGACTCTAATGGAAAGCAGTAAAACAAGTAATGCTCCAAAACTCAAGAATGAGTCTTCCCCAATTGGAGAATCTAAGGCTCCCACAAGTTTTCGAGCTAGGTACCTTGTGGACCACAGACGTCATTACAAATGACCGCGTAAGCCTTAAGATTGGAAAAGAAAAAGAAGAAGTACATGATACAATAATCTTTTTAATTTTCCTAACCCCTTTTAAGTCTTATTAACCATTAATAATTAAACAAGATCAATATTTAATTAAATGACAATAATGCATGTTATTGTCATAACAATTAATATATGTGTTTAATTAGCGTAGCAAGCGACTCTATGTGTAACCCATAACACCAAACGAGATGGATCGTGATGCCACTGTTGTGATTTCATATTGATTAAACCATCAATACCAAGAGTACGCAGCGGATGGATCTATGTTTAATGTTATGAATTAAAAACACATAATTAAAACACATAATAAATACTAACCTCGAATCTATTGAAAAATAGATAACCACCAAGTCTTGACCTTGATCACGAACACTCCAACGGATCTCGTATCACCACGAAACCCTAATCAACTATAGTGAGTTGATCTCTATCGAAAACTCACACTACACGTCTAACAAGAGCGTTAGGATGCTAGTGCTTACTTCACGTATACAACCAAACAAACTTGTGTTCTTGTTGTAGCTTAAACTCGATCCGAATACTAAATAAAATATACGTTCGAATGGAGTATACTGAAAGAGGACAAAACTAAACCAACAAGAATATGTATTCTTGTTATGAAAGCTTGATATGGTTGACAAAGTCAAACCAATCAAACAAGTTACTGCCGATTGAATGTAGGACAAGAAAAGAAAGAAAGCAATATTCAAACGTGAGGTATATTGAATATATTATGTGTCGTATGTTTTAATGAGGCCAAGGAGTGTTTATATAGCACCCCAACTTGTCCAACAAGTCATTATTATTCACTCCATTAGTTTGCCAAAACCGACACATAGCCCCCTCCTAGAACCTTCCCATAACTGGCCACATTGGGAGGAAGTCCAGGAATTTCGTTTTCCGACATCCAAGTCCCTCTCTTTTATATTTAACATATATTTAAATTAGTTAAAGCGTCTAACGATTTAAACTAATAACCGTTAAATTATTTCATGAAATATATTAATTTTAATTAATAGTATACATTAAACATATTAATTATATTTAATAAACGCTCTCTAAATGTATACGTGTGTGCCCCGATAGGCTCACGTAATTTCTAGCCGTATAACCTATTGATTTACAAACGCATAACCAATAGCTCCCACTTGCGATCGTAACAATCAATAATGTATACTAACAATGCTAAGCATCTAGCAACACCGCATTGCTCCTAGAAATACTTGAGTGTGGTTTCATAAACAACTAGGTAAATGGTTTACAATTTTAAATTATCCTTTTGTTTCAGATACTTGTTGAACTATGGATATGGATCAAAGTCATTCCATATTGCTCAACTATTCTGTTTCTCGTTTTAGAAATTAATCAAGATTACCAAACGTAAAACAAGCATCATCTTGATTTACACTTTGGGCACGGCCATGCAAACATCTGATTAATTCAGCGAGGGGCCCAGTAGTATCATTCTCTAGAAGACAAGTGGAGGAACAAATTCTATTTTGACTACACGTGTCATTCATGTGCTTCAACCAACTTCTGAGAATAGCCGTTATAACCACCTTGTTCTGGATAGCGTTTGACTATAGTCAAGAAGAAAGATCCACACACGCAAGACCTGCTTGCATCTCAAGTCAGAGGACAAATAAAATAACCATTTGCGAGATATCACTTAATGACGCTGATCCATAAAGTGATGACTCGTGGGTTTGGGGAAATCCAATATCCAAAGCACGTGGATAACATGTGAGTTTGGCGAACACATCCTTAGTATTCAAAGAATATAACCAATCTCTCACATTTGCCTTAATTCAACAATACTCCCATATTATTGATCGACAATGGACAATTTAAAGTAATAAATTACTTATGGATTAAACATGCAAATATAGGACACAATTAATATATGAATGAATAACTCAAGTACCAAGTATATTAATCATCAAAATAATAATTGTTTTACATATCCCATTATCCAAATACTAAACATAGATTCGCATGAGACTACTTAGTAAGTTAAAATCCAATGTTCTTAACATGATCAACTTGTAAGGTACAAGATGGCTAAGTAGTCATCTGAGTAAACTTTAAGAGTACTTATTTCAAACTCACAATAGTGAAAGTTTGAATAACATGATGAGCGTCATATTGTATGTGCACATTCTAATACACTAGTATTGCCTTGGTGCATTCTATAGGGTGTTTGAAGCTAGCATAACACCTATATGAGACAGTCATCTCAAGAGCTTCTTAAACTGTAAAGTATTCTTGTCCTTTAATGTGTATTGCAACAATGCTCTCAGCTGAGCATGTCTAGTGAACAACATCATCATTCGTGATGAAATCCTACAATGACTAGGATTGAGTATCCACTCAATCAGACTAGCATTAGTCTATACAATAACACTATGCTCTTAAACGATTAAACCTTTCTTTGGCAATGTTTGGTGCATTTCTGAACTTCCAGGTTCATCCAATAAGACATTTGTTTTAACAGTCATCTAAAGACTCTCACTTAGATACTGTTGTTGTTAACTCACTTTGCACTCATGCAAAAGTTACGACTATTCCCATACACAATTTAATGTACATGATGAAAACCTAGTAAAACTTAAGGTATCCATCAATGTGTTAAATTATCGTACGTGAAATATATCCTTTGAGACTTGCTCAATGATATGTTACATTGTGTTATACTTAATTACCGTACATGTTTATCACCATAAACATTTATTCCAAGATTGTATGTTTTAATTCCAAAATCTCTGAAGTGAAAACTATATTCCAAGTCGAGGGATAAAATCTTGCTCGCATGGAAAATAGCTTTCAATATGTTGCACGAAATATTAGATATAAGGAACAAACATAGTACTCCCACTTGCTCTCAGGTTAGGAGTTATCTTGTTTTAATCAAAATCAAAATATCGATTTACAATTAAACTTAAGATCTCAGCTCCTAGATGCATGATCTAATCGACACTTGGATTCTACTATTATGTGTACTTAATAAAGATCATATGGATTCATCACCCTTTTGATTACGCACCGTCCTCGCAAAGGTAATCAACAATTGTCACATTTCATATGCATGAAAACAAGTATGATAATCAACCATCTTTATATCATTAATGCGTGTAGAGATGAAATTTAATCATAGTCAATTGCTTGAGTATGATTAAAACTTCTATCACAAGACATACATTAATGTTTGTACAATTTTGTCCTTATGAGTCTTTCTTCTAAAGAAACTCATTCTTAATCTCACAGTTTAGTTGTTTAGTAAGAGATCAATCAAGTTCAAAACAATGATTGTCTTTCAAGGACTGCATCTTTGCATTCATAGTTTTGAGACATTTACCAGATTCAAGATCTTGATAATGCATCTCTGTATAGTTAACAGGTTCTCAGAGATTCTCAAACTTTCATTCCTCAGCATTGATATACAATCACTCAAGTGCATGAGGTATCCTTGCGGATCTATGAATGTGAGTTACATCATTCTTTGGTTTAACATTTTCATGTTTAACCTTAGTATGACATTAGCAAGTGTATTTAGAAGGTTGTGAATTTTGTTCTTAAATATCTTCAAGATGCTCCCACTTACTTTTGTAAGTAGAGACTATTCTCTAAATACTAAGCGTCTTGAGCCACAATAAATTGTTTCCACTTGGAATATTTAAAATGCATCCACAGTTCTCAACTCTAGTTTGTTAATGACATGCTCCAAGAGATTTAACAAATTTTGAACTTCAATTAAGACATAATGGAAATCATTCCATTCCGTCAATAGATTATGTCTTAATTACCTTCTATGTTAGAGTCATATTAAGTATATGCATGATATACTCAATTTTCTAACCTTGATAGTTTTGGAGATTAAAGCAGTTTAAGTTATCATAAATCAAACAATGTCAGAAGAGTTTGATATAACACATTAGACATACCACAAGGATTGGTATCCTATGGGATTGTGAGACTATACCACAATTACGTAGATAACTTAATACTCTTTTGGTCATATACTTGCCAATTGGGAAAAACCAAATTGTTTACACAGTATTTTGAAACCAATTGCATACTAGATATTATTCGTTGACCAATTCACTTACTTTATGTGTATGTCCTTACATGAAGACATAAACATTTAATATCTTACTATACGTTATAAGTCATTGATCAACTCAAGGACTTCATGTTCATGTCTTAACAAGAAGACATAACGAGTTAACGACTTACCTTACGTTACAAGTCTTTCAACAATTAAAGGACTTTATGTTTGTGTCTTTACAAGAAGACATAAAACATATTTAACTAAAGTAATTATGAGTACCGACTATTGGCCTCAATAGTAATTTCAAGTTAATTGCTTATTTCATGATTATGACTTTATAAATAAACATAATCATATTGCCTAAACAATTCAGTGAATAATTATGACTTTGCAAGAAAACATAATCGTACTGACTAAATCATTTAGTGAATATTTATAAATAGCTCTCATCATATCTTGACACTTATTCTAAATAGGGCAACATACATTTTATGTGTATAAGTCTTAGTAGAATATTAATTTCCTTACCTTATGGTCAAGGAAAACCATTAGTCATATTATTATATGTTGTTTCTTGCACACAATTAAGATTTCTCCCACTTGTGCATGATGCAACATTAAGCAAGTATACAAAACAACACGACAATCATTTGCTTGTATAGATAATATGACTATGTCAGATATAGAATATGAATTAAGTCAAGCTTAAATCATATCCTCATGAAAAGTGTATATAGAACAGGTTCAATTAATAAGTAATCTTGTATGATGACGTTATAGATAATGCTACAGAAAGCGACAAGTTATCATATAAAACAATATGCAGTGATTCGTACTAAATGAAAGTGTATCACACTTGGAAAGTAATAAATTATTTTTGGGCAGGCCAGAAATAATATGGGACAGCTATAAGTTTGACAAGCTCATAGCTCCCACTGAATCAGATAACATTACTAGAATGCCAGCTTAGAAAATAAAATGTATTACTCCCACTGAATTAGACAAACATTACAAGTGTTTTCCTATTGGTGAGAAGCAAATGACAATTTATTTACTTTCCTTATCCTGAATATCTAAGCATTATTGCTAATGTGAACAAGTAAGCAAGTACTTAGATATCCAAGGGAGTGTGTCAAGTTCTATGACATAAACGATGGACTAGCCATTTATGCTAATGTTAACTTGAAATTGGCATGCAATTCCTCCTTATTTGGCCTACCTTGCCCCAAGGGTGTAGTACCTTTATTTGGTTAAAGCAAACAACTAGGTTAATCATGCTAGTTATTGCTTTTACAATTTTACGGTAATATTTCAATTTCCTAATTAATACTAAAAACACGTTATATAGTTATTGAAAACAAATCTTATAAGTTTCAAAGAGTTCAAAACCGAACAGGGGTAGTGAAACGTGTTTGAAAGTATAAGATTTAGTAACCATACTTAACCGTTTTGAATTTTGCAAGGCAAAACAATTTCATGAGTATGTTTACTTATGAGTATGATTAGAATTTGGGGTAAATTCAATCGTATCTTTTATCCACTTTTCTAGCAAGGAAAATGAATAGGAATATGTCTCTCTCTTTCTTACAAGGAAAGGAGACCCATTTTGTCCTTGCCTTTTCCAGGAAAAAGGACAAACCATTGTTTACAGTATATGTTGCAATATACAATTAGCAGTTAAGTTTAATTTTTAGTATTTTCGATAATTGATTCTTTTAGAAACTAACTACCCTTGTCTTAATAGATAAAACAATTAATTTACTAAAAGACTAAGACCCTCTTGAACTCCCACTCATCACGATAGTGCTTACTACTCTGGTAAGTCTTGTGGGTACAAGAGGTAGGCGGCGTGCGACAATTGCATTACAAGTGCAACTCTTAGATTTATGAGACTTATGGCACTAGAGTACAAGCTACTAGTGTCATGCATGTTTTGTCTCATCCTATGCCTCGAGCTCAAGGATCTCACCGCTTGACTCGATTAAGTCATCCAATTAGAGAACGTGTGTAAATAACTCTAGGTCTCATGCCAGAGAATAAACACCTTGGGTTACAATTCACTCACGTCCCACGAAGAGCAAAAGGCAAGTGCAAGTGTCCTCAACTTTGGATGGCATAAACTTAAATTTCAAATAGGGTATCACATAATTTTTGACAAAAGCATGTATCAAAAATTGTGTACAAAGAGGCATGCATACATCTTTGTAACACAAGTTTGCAAAAAAAACATTTTTTTTTCAACTTTTTAGGTGCACTTTATCACGGGCAAAGAATGGTCAAAAACCCTATATTGTACTCTGCATGAGTCAAAAGACCCAAGTTCTTCCAATAATTCCCTCAGATGCCGAAGCATGTAGTGGGGCGGGAAAAGACCACACAAAACCCTAGATCTCGATTTGATCAAAGATCATTAATAAAAGCACAAAAACTTTAGGTATCTTATAGTTAAAGTTTATTAAATCACACGATATCCAGCAAGCTATATCCTGGTAGCTTCGAGTAATGATCCACACCCTCAATAGCTTGATAGAACCCGTGATTTAATTAAATCATATTTCAATAGTTTATAGTCCGTTTAAGTGTAAAAAAAAATTTCACACATAACACATAACTGGTCACAAGGAATTAAGTGTGTATATTAACAGACAATAATTAAATCTCACGATTTAATTAAAAGCAAGTTTCGATATAAGTAATTAGTCTGTTTTTATTTCCAAAATCAACAGCATATATGTAAAGCAAGTCACAAGGAATAAAACATATAAGCAATTAAAACAGACATACGAGGGGTAAAAGGAGAAGACATACTCTAATGGAAAGCAGTAAAACAAGTAATGCTCCAAAACTCAAGAATGAGTCTTCCCCAATTGGAGAATCTAAGGCTCCCACAAGTTTTCGAGCTAGGTACCTTGTGGACCACAGACGTCATTACAAATGACCGCGTAAGCCTTAAGATTGGAAAAGAAAAAGAAGAAGTACATGATACAATAATCTTTTTAATTTTCCTAACCCCTTTTAAGTCTTATTAACCATTAATAATTAAACAAGATCAAGATTTAATTAAATGACAATAATGCATGTTATTGTCATAACAATTAATGTATGTGTTTAATTAGCGTAGCAAGCGACTCTATGTGTAACCCATAACACCAAACGAGATGGCTCGTGATGCCACTGTTGGGATTTCATATTGATTAAACCATCAATACCACGAGTACGCAGCGGATGGATCTATGTTTAATGTTATGAATTAAAACACATAATTAAAACACATAATAAATACTAACTTCGAATCTATTGAAAAATAGATAACCACCAAGTCTTGACCTTGATCACGAACACTCCAATGGATCTCGTATCACCACGAAACCCTAATCAACTATAGTGAGTTGATCTCTATCGAAAACTCACACTACACGTCTAACAAGAGCGTTAGGATGCTAGTGCTTACTTCACGTATACAACCAAACAAACTTGTGTTCTTGTTGTAGCTTAAACTCGATCCGAATACTAAATAAAATATACGTTCGAATGGAGTATACTAAAAGAGGACAAAACTAAACCAACAAGAATATGTATTCTTGTTATGAAAGCTTGATATGGTTGACAAAGTCAAACCAATCAAACAAGTTACTGCCGATTGAATGTAGGACAAGAAAAGAAAGAAAGCAATATTCAAACGTGAGGTATATTGAATATATTATGTGTCGTATGTTTTAATGAGGCCAAGGAGTGTTTATATAGCACCCCAACTTGTCCAACAAGTCATTATTATTCACTCCATTAGTTTGCCAAAGCCGACACATAGCCCCCTCCTAGAATCTTCCCATAACTGGCCACATTGGGAGGAAGTCCAGGAGTTTCGTTTTCCGACATCCAAGTCCCTCTCTTTTATATTTAACATATATTTAAATTAGTTAAAGCGTCTAACGATTTAAACTAATAACCGTTAAATTATTTCGTGAAATATATTAATTATAATTAATAGTATACATTAAACATATTAATTATATTTAATAAACGCTCTCTAAATGTATACGTGTGTGCCCCGATAGGCTCACGTAATTTCTAGCCGTATAACCTATTGATTTACAAATGCATAACCAATATCTATATCCTCGGTGGAGCAGTACTACTCCACTGAGAAGGGGACCCATACCCATTCACATCCCGTTAACGTCTCTAAGCAATCATACTTAGAGTCTCAGGGAGTTCAGGCCTCTAAATCCCTAAAAGGAAAACAGAATCCTGATGGGAAGGGAGGCCATCAACAATCACCAATAGTGCCTCATGATTCCACTGGAAAACACCCATCAGTGGATGAAGGCGCTCAGGGGGACAAAGACTCGGAGGGATATAAACCACCCGCCGATACGAAACCCAAACCCACCTCAGGCAGTTTTGTTCTTTCAGGAACTGACCCTAAAAGTCAGGCTGGGCAAACCCCCCCAGTTATTATGACTAGTCAGGCTGGTCAAACCCCACCAGTTATTATGACAAAAGAGTCAGGACCTGGCCACAACGAAGGTGAGCCCTCTTCTGAGGGGGAGCCGGATATCCTAAAGGCTCCTTCTCTGGATGACTATGAAAATTTGTTGGCTGATAAGTCAGAGGAGGAGATTGATTTTGGTGATGATGATATCCCTGATGCTGAGGAGGAAATGGAAAGTCAATTAAGCCCTCCTCAGCCCTTTGAGAAACAACATTCTTCTCCTCATCCTGAGGATCAACCACCCAGTTCTCAATCAACCTCATCATCATCATCAGGTGCTTCAACCACTCCAAAGTGGTTGCAAAAGTATGACAATGCTCGTCCGGCTTCTGAAAGACAAATGGCAAAATTCCTTCGCAAAGCCAATGAAGGTCTTTACAACTCTCTTACGGATGAGCAATGGGATAAGCACACTGAAGTGGCAGCCTCCTATGCTGACTTCAGGGCTTTTGTAGAAGAATCTCAGGCAAAGATTCTTCAGGCCGCCACCCTCACTGATAAACAACTTGGCGACCTGAACAAATCTGTAGATGACATAGCCACTGGACAACATCAGGAACTGTCCAACATCCTCAAGGCTATCGAATCAGTACAAGAACATCTTACAGATGATCCCACATTTGTCAACAGACTGGATGCATACTTGGCCTCTCAGGCGTCCACCTCCACCAGCATTACTGAGCTTCTAAAGCTCCTTCAGGGGGTAGATCTTCAAGGTTTAAGGACACAGCAAGAGTCCATTCATCAGGCTGTTATTGCATCCAAGGAGCACCTGATCAGAATCTCCTCAGCCTTTGAGCAGCTCTCAACAACACATAATGAGCTGGTCACCCACTACACCACCCAAGTCACTGAACTCACCACCCACCAGAAGGAAATGGCTGCCGAATTAAGTACCATAAAGAATGAGACTTCTGAAACAAAGTCTATGGTCTCAGACATCCTGTCCATTCTTCAGGCCTCTCATACTCCTCCACCTCCTCAGTCAGCAGGTGTCTCCACTAAAGCTCCACCATCTACTGAGGGGGAGAAAAATGATGATCCTCCAATCCCTGACCCTACTTCTACTTTGGTAACTGTCCCTGAGACATCCACCAGTCAACCTCCTCCCATTGACAAAGGGAAGAAAATCATGGTGACTGAAACAAACCCTCCTCCTGAAGCACGCTTAGTCAAGGCTTCAACTGAAAGACGTGCAGATCCTGATGCACCGTTCTATGTTGATTTAGAGGATGGGAGAAGGGTCTATGGGACTCCTGAACAACTTGCTAAAATTTTACACCAAGAAGAGCTCAGGAAGGAACAAGAGAAAGAGCTGGAACTCAACAGGTCTGAAACTTCTAAGGTTGCCAAAGAAGTGATCAAGGAGTCTGAGAAAAAGGACATCAAAGGGGATGAGTTTCTCAAGCTTCAGGCTGAACTCCTTAAGGAACACAACAAACAAGCCAAACTTAAGGAAGAAAAGAGGCAGAGGATATATGAGAGGTATGTATGGCACATGACCAAAACCAAGGACGAAGGCACTATCACTGACATCTCCGTTCACAACACCAAACCCCTGAGCATAACGATACATAGAGGTCCAAGAAAGTCTGAACACCTTCCAACAATCAAATTTTCAGACTATGGGTTAAGAGAATGGGATATGATGATGCCCATCCTAAAGAAGAAAACCATAAGCAAGAATGCCCCAAACCTTATCAAGTCTCTGAGTGCCAAGTATGATGAACTCGCAAGAGTGGCCAAGAGTCTCGGAATTGACCATGATAGGGCACTTGCTTCTCAGGGACTGGCTATCCATGAACTTACTCAGAAGACTGGGAAGAAAAGAAAAGCTGTGGATATTGAACCTGAACAATACATAGCTGCACTTCATTGCAACAGGACTACTCCTCAGGGAGTCAAGTTCCGTCCCAACCTGGTCATCAAGGAACCTGAGTATGGTATCTTCTTTGTGGATGAATTTGGTCAGGAAGCCTTTCAAAGAGTCTCTGACATCGATAAAGTGGAAACGACAACACTCCTTGCTTACAAACTGATGGCGCTTAATATCAGGAGACCTGAAAATGAGGAGTTTGTTAGGCTGATGGATCAAATGATGAAGGATCGACCTGATAAAGAGGTGTTGATGTCAAAGAAGGCGAAACTTGAACTCATGGTTCTTGTTCAGGAACCTTGAGTATTTTGTACTTAGAATAATAGGACTTGTAATGATATGAATAAATTGATGAATGTTTTGCTATATCAATATCCTTATTTATTTTCTAGTACATTCAGTATGAGCAGAAGACTTTAGCTCACTCATAATGATCAAAACACTTAGGCATAATTTATATCCAAATAGGGGGAGATTGTTGGGTTCGTAAAACACCCAATTATCTTAAACAGGATTTGAACACAAATTAAGCTAAGTGTTTGCTAAACCGAGAACAATTCAAGTCACTGAGAGAACAGTCTCTCAGTGAGTCATCTTCAGGATGCTTAAGACGAGTTCAATAAAGGACTCACTCTCAGGAAGGCGGTACTCCCTGAGTAGGACTTAAGCCAAAGAAGAAGATGATGGTTCAGTGAGTGTTGGACAAGAACTCACTGAACCCCAGTCTCCTCAACAACAAAGTGATTGAAGACTGAGGAACCAATGCCTGAAGAAAAGGCGGGAACAAAAGGGAAAGATCTGAGAAGATAAAAGTGTCAGACCAAACACTCTTATCTTATTAGATACCAACCTTCCCTATTGCGGCTAAAAGTCATGGAGTGTCAGCCAACAACTCCCAAAGTCTTATTAGCCCTTTCCTATTGGTTCTTGGAAATGACAATTACTATTTGTAATTGTCAGACACGCTACCTCAACAACTTGTAATATTTTAATCACTTATACTTAGATTACTTGTGTATAAATAGATTAGATGGAGAGAAGTTAAGTGTGCTTTGTATATTGAAAGCTTAGAACTTTTACAAAGTAACTTCTCTCCTACAAAGAGTATACAACTCACTGAGATAGCTCAGTGGGTATATTGTTACCACTCAAGCAAAACTTGAGTTTCGATAGGAGACACCCCATACCCTTGTCTATTCAATCCCAAGTGTTTGTTTTTCAAAACACTTGGGTAATAGATTCTTGGAATTATTTTTAATAAGAATTTAAACGTTGAAAAATATTGTGTTTTTTTTATATTCACGTTTTATAACTGTTAGAATTAATCTTAACATTGTATTAGTCATAACACAAATGGATTAACTTTCTAGTTAACTCTAATCGTGTAAAGGGACCAACATATATATATATATATATATATATATATATATATATATATATATATATATATATATAATATATGTTGTTGATTGTTATCAATTTCGATAAGCTTGATTTGCGATAACTAATTGCGATAGCAAATCCAATTGCGATAGAATCCCAGATTTGCGATAGAATCCTAGATTTGCGATAAACCTTAGTGCCCAGATTTGCGATAACTTCCAAGGTCCAGATTTGCGATAGAAATTATACAATTCCTATAAATCCTTGATTTTATCGAAATTCTTACACAAGAATTTCCATAGAAGAGGGTTTATCGAAATATAAAACATCATAAACAATTGGTATCAAGAGCCATGGTATTAGTTTTGGTTGATGTTTGTGATCTTTTCTTGTCAAAAACGTATATTTTTGAAGTTGTTGTACTATTGTTTTTACTGGTCCATATTTTTCTTGTCAAATAGTACTAAACAGTTTCTTAACAGTAATATTATATCAAAACATGTTTTTATTGGTCCATATTTTTTGCGACTGTTTTTGTTTTGGTTATTCCCGTGAAGATTAAGTGGTCGGAAAATATTGCCTGAATTTATGATCGTTGAGTAGTCAGATAATACTGGTCAAATTACTTAGTCGGAAAACTGGTAAAAAGTGTTGGTCGAAAAAGTCATTGGAAAACTCATCGGAAAATTCATCAGAAAGGTTTTATCGAAATTGCTTGTATGAGTAATTTCGATAAACCCTTGGTTATCGCAATTGTTTTATCGCAATTATTTTATCGCAATTGATTTATCGCAAATGTGCTATCGCAAATGTGTTATCGCAAATGTGTTATCGTAATTGTTTTATCGGAAATGTGTTATCGTAATTGTTTTATCGCAAATGTGTTATCGCAATTGTTTTATCGCAATTCTTTAAACCACTTATCGAAATTAAAGTTAAAAAGAAATAGAAGAAGTAGATGAAGAGAATACGACCACATTGACCAGACCACAAAACCAAGCACCAACAACTCTTTGAACTTCAGTTTGTAGCATCACGAGTCCAAACCGATAACAAAAAGTAAAATGAAGGAAAAGAAACCCGAGCCAACAACAAATAATCAAATCCAATCTAATCCTAAACCACTTCAGCTATTCACCAACTTCAACAATCAACAATAACAACACAACTAACCTAATCCCATGAACAACAAAGGTGTTATTTTTTTTCTTTTCGTTCGTTCATAAACAGAAAGAAAAACGATAAAAGATCTTAGATTGGTTTTTTTTCACTCGTATCTCTTATGAGATTTACAGAACTGTTAAGACAATCATACACGAGTAAACCAACCTATCATCGATCTACTTTTTTGAAGACTAAGCCTCAATAAATCTATATTCGAACAAAAAGAGAAGAAACATAACTAGCATGCTATTTTTCTTTCTTATTTCGTTCAAATGAAACACAAAACAAATATAATCATCACCTACCCGAGACCATCTTTCAGATCTTGCTGCTTTCTTGAAGGTTTTCTGGATTCAGATTGAACAACGAATAAAGATATAGGCTGGAAATGATTAAATTTATGTTTGTGAGGTTCGTTTAGACGGGTTTGTTAATCGGATTATGATGATGAGATGAGATAAGATCTGATTTGTGATGGGGGCGGATATCACTGAGAGTGAGTGATTAGGGTTTGGTTGAGTTGTGTTGTCTGCGATTGAGGAGATAAGATGGAGGGGGGGAGGGCAGAGAGTTTATGAGAGATTAGGGTTAAAGAGTGGTGTTTAAGGAGTTATTTATAACCATTTAATTAGGGTAATACTTGGACCGGTTGTTGGGTCATCATTGGATCAGATATTAAATGTCGTTTGATGGGCTGGAACAAAGACACAGGCTTCAATTTTGTTTGGGATGTCTTAATACTCAAAGGTGTTTGAGTTGTGTTGGTTATCAAAATAAATTAACACATGGGCTAAAATTTGATTATTCAAGTGTATTTTAAACATATTGAGTGAATTTTTGGCTAAAAGGAGTGGTATATTGGTTGTTACAAATATTCACGGGGATACGTTTTTGACAAGATCGGGATAAACCATTATCAAAGTTCATTCTAACCAAGTAACGAAGGCTAGTTTTGGACATATAACAGCAAGATGTGACTACGGCATTAATTCATTATTATTTATTTGAGGTTGAAGTGGAATTTCACGGGTGCGTGTACTTAGTATCTTGAAGATATCGGGGTTGGTTGGATGCATGATTCTTCGAGATCCTTGTTCGAGCTTTTAACCGTTACAATGATTAAGACTTGAGTTATCTAGTTATACCTGATGTAAGGAGTTACGTTGTTGTGCTCACAGAGTATAGCTATCACTTTAAAGGAGTTACGTTGTAGTGCTCAAGTGTCACAAAAAGCTGTGGATAATTCGAGAGAAGTTCATATACAGTTAAGGAAGGTTGGATGGGTATATGATTCTACCTTTATTGAAATTCTCAGTATTGGCTCTTAGTCAGACAATAGTGCAAGTTTAAGTCACAAGTTCGGGTTATTTTACTTCAGTCTCAAGTTCGTAATATTGGGTTTTCTCCATCTGTAGTCACTACAAAAAGCCGTCAGAATGATAATGGGGTCAGTAAAGAGTTAGCAGAGAAGAGCATTAAAGAGTAGAGATTTTATCAGCAGTTGATTCTCACGGGCTATTTATGGTACTTCACACATCTTCGCCTAATTGGACATACAGGGTTT
Organism: Artemisia tridentata subsp. tridentata; assembly: GCA_021014915.2. NCBI lineage: Eukaryota > Viridiplantae > Streptophyta > Magnoliopsida > Asterales > Asteraceae > Artemisia > Artemisia tridentata. The sequence continues at coordinate 216,630,465 of CP139502.1, read as the reverse complement.
ACGCTGCCTCTGTTTCCATCGTAATCATAGTGTGTATGCTTCTTATTCCGCGAAGACATCGTGGGGGAAGAGAGAGTGGATGTTCTTTGACTTTTCTTGCATTTTTTGCGAAAACACTCTTTTTCCAGATGTATCTGCATTCAGGGGGAAGAAATGTACACATCGGGGATGCATAACAGATTCACGTGATCGAGCTTACAATTTTAGTACTACCGGAGAGACGTCCGCAGAGATGATCAGTGGTTCAGTTTTGTGATTTTGGTGTAATCGTTTCAACTTTCGCAGGTTGTGAAGTGTGAAGTAGCCTACTTATGTGAGAAGATCTTGCTGATTTCTTGCATGTTACCCCTGAACGGAGTTTTCGCATTGAGCATAATCGTTACTGAGTACTAGTCAGATTTGCTTGGTGTGGTTTACGATGTCATCTACAAATTCCGCTGCGTACTTACAATCTTTAAAAGATAGAAGACATGTTAACTACATCAAAGTTTCAAATCTGCTGAAGACAGTTGTCAGTTTGGGGGGAAGCTGATTCAGAAACTTCACCAAAAAGAAGTATATGAAGAAGCCGTTAAAGAAATGCAGCATGAATTGGGGGGAAGTTAATCCAGTTCATGTATATTACATCATTTTACTACATGTGAAGAAAAGTTCTCAAGCCGGGGTACAGGATGAAGACAAAGAGCGTAAATTGTAGTCATCCTCAGCATTTGAAGAGCCTATGAGGACCTTTCTTTATTTGTATTTATACTTGTAGGAAATTATGTAAGTAATCCCATATGTTGCCACATTGGGGGAAGATTGTTGGGAATGCTTCTAATACGAAAATGTGACAACATATTCGAGATTACATTAGAAATTATGTAAGCCTCAAACACATGGACTAGAAGCATCATTATTGTAAATTCATGTGTTTGAGTGACTATAAATACCCCTCCATACTTCCATGGAGGGGTAAGCCTTGTGTTTGTTTTTCACTTTTCATCATCATCAATAAAGAACCAGGCCTTTTATCTCTCTCACTCTACTCTCTCTCTCTCTAAAACTCTTACCATGGAGATGATGTATTATCATCATCCCTGACCTCCCGATTCACAATATTATCACCAAAACACGATCCATCAAATGAGGTGTCACTAGCACTCTCAAAAGATTCCTTACCCTCTTCAGGCTTATCTATACTAGTACTCTCACTGGCTTTAGGTCCATATTCAAACTTAGGCTCTTGAAATTCCTCCATACCAGTATGTGACAAATCAATACATGGGGGTGGATGTACCCCTCTATAGGGAGGTGGAACAGACTTGTATCCTCAACCAGATTAAGCTTTATTAACAAGCTGACATTCTATAATCTTGTTAACTCCTTTAGATGCATATTCAAGAGTGTCCACACTTAGTTGTATGTTTTCTTTTTGTTGCTTAATCTTGTCTAGTTCATTTTTAAGCACACTAAACTCAGCATCTTTATATGAGATGTCTCTTTTAAGCACAACAATGTCCTCAGTAAAGACAGTCTCATTTTTCTTGTAAAACACTAGTTGTTCTTCTAAAACAGCTAAACCTCTTTTATAGTTTGCAAGATTAAATTCTGATTGGTTAAACTCTATTCTTAAATCATCATAATGCTTTTTAAGAGATTCATAGCTTTTTAAAGCTACACAAGATTTTGAACAAGCATTATCTGTATATACCTAAGAATCCAAGAAAGCCATCAGTGACATGTTGGTAGGAGCTTCCTCTTCAGCCATAAAGCTCTAGTCAAATCTAAGTCCATCTATTGCCACCATAGCTTTTGAAGAAGTCTCTTCCTCACTCACAGCCTTCCTGGTGCTTTCTTGATTCCTGGAACCTCTGCTATCTTGATTCCTACCCCTGTTGTCCTAGTTCCTTGGCCCTCTGCATTCCCTAGCAAAGTGTCCCAACTTATGACAGTTGTAACACTCCACTTTTGACTTGTCATAACCAGTAGTATCACTTCTATTGATAGTGATCTTCTTTCCGGTCTTCTAGAAAAATATCTTGGCCCTCATGCTCAGCAAAGCTAATTGCCGCTTCAAATCCATCTCCTCCAAGTCATATTCATGAATTTGTATTAGGTTTTCATGAACAAGCTGAGACCCGTTAGCTTGACTGGCCAAGAATGCATAGACAATATTATCACTTAAACTAGCAGTACTAGTTTGTGAACTAGCAGTACTAACTTTAGGGTTAGCAGTACTAACTCCAAAAGCATTATTAACCTCCTCAGTACTGGTTGTGCTTGGAGATGACAAAAAAGCCATATTCTGAGAGCTTGAACTTGATCCTGCAGGCCTTTTCACCTCTTGTTCTACAATCTTGAAGTTGTTGTAGAGGTCATCAAAACTCATAGTGTCTAGATCAGGCTTGTTTCTCTAGACTACTACATGAGTGTTCCACTCAGCAGGTAGACTTCTCAAGAATTTTAAATTGAGATCTTCTTGAGAAATCTCTACACCCAAAACAGCCAGTTGGCTCACAATCTTCAAAAGCTTATTGAAGATAAAATTCTCATACATTTGTTTAAGAAGTCTTATGTGTCTTCTTAGTTGCTTCATTGCCTCCAAACCTTGTTGTTATAGCCTCAAACAAGGTCTTTTCATCCTTGTGCTTGCTAAAAGTCAACAGTTGCTCATTGGGGAGAGCCATCAGCAACATACTTCTAGCCTTGACATCATTCTTCTTCTGAAGCTTCACTTCTGCAGTAACAGGACCTGATACAGTTGGGGCACCACCTTCACTTGTTGATGGTTTAATTGTAGGTTTGAACGAGTTTCCATTCTCTATGATGTCCATAGAGAATAATCCTGCACTTGAAAGTATTGCTCAATTCTGAGCCTCCACATCTTATAGTCACCTTACTTTAGAATAGGCAGTTTAGCAGTGGTAGTGGTCTGAGTAGTTTCGAGATCCATTGCTTTATTGAAAGTAGAGAATTCTTCTGGTATGTTTCTTCTAGATCAAAGTTTCAGAACCTAAGCTCTGATACCACTTGTTGACCCCAAACAATTGAGCTTGTATTAGAAACTTTGAATGATATCAAAGAGTATGCGGAATATACTCTTCAATATTTAGAAGAATTATAATGTAACAGTAAACAATGAAACAGTAAACTGTATTATATTAATAAGAACAATTCACCAAAACGCTTCAATATTATTAGCTCAATAATACGAATACTCTTGTGTAGTACTAGGGTTTACAATCTTGATGCTTAACAAAAACGTATTCTAGAGATGTATCTAACACCTTAACCTAGGACCTCCTTTATAGGCACAAGAAGTCCTTTACAAGATAACTATCAATATACAATATTTTTATCTTTCAAACATATAAGATATACACTAAATATCTTCTATACATATCACATTACGCGTCTTCATCTCTGGCAGTACCTTCTTTATCAACAGTCTTTAGCAGTACTAAGTCTAATACTAGCAGTACCAATATTATAACTAGCAGTACAAACTCAGTTAGTATTGTTAGTTATATTCTTCAATAGTTCCAACTGTTTAGCTTGGCAGTACAAAGTGTTTGATCATTTAATTCCCAACATTACACCGTAATATTACTACATACGAAGTTAGAAGTTCAAATTATATTTGATAACACATTTATGTGTTGGTTTCCATCAAAGGAATGAAGGAACACAAGGGCCTAAGTTGCAACATTGGTTACGTGAAAGGGGTGAAAAGCTGAAGAGGTGACTACAGAGGTTACTATAGAGGTTACGCAGTAACCTTATACTTTGGTTACGCAGTAACCTTTAACCTTTTCAAACCCTATAATTTGAGGCCGAATTCTGCAATATGGAGCATCTATTTTCCTCCCTTTTTAAGGGGCGATTAGGGCACCATCTCAGAGTACTTTCTAGCAGCAATCAACCACTTTCCAAGGGAGAATTCACTTGCAATCGTCGTCTTCATTAGTTCTACATCAAGTAATTTGTATCAAACAATATGTTCAAGTCAATTCATGTTTTATTCATCATTGTTGGTATAATTTATTGTATGTTTGGCTAATCATTTCATGTGTTAGCCTAGTTATGTAATTATTATTGCAATGATTTGTGTTTTCTTGCTTTCTTTATCGCTTTATGTGCTTATTTTCTTTGCCTATTCGTGGACACCCTTGTTTTGGTAGTGTTAAAGTTTGGTAGTACCTATTAAGCTAGGGGAATTGACCATCAGACCCTAGACGGGTAGGTTGCAAGGAGTGGTAAGAATTGACCATAGGACTACCATTTTCTTGCGTGCGAATTGACCATAGGATCACTGCTAGGAATTGTTCTAGAAGTGTTATTATCCTAGGTCATGTTATTGTAATAATTAGAACAATATTTGTTTAGTTTTATATTTGTAATAAAGGAGCGAGGTAGGCAGGATGGTACGTTTCGCTATGTAATGTGATCCGGCCCAACAAGGCCCAATCCCTACCTCGCTTTGCCTGCCTACCTCGCTGTCCAACCAGTATAAATACACCCTCACTCTCTAGTGAGGGGTGTGGTTGGATAGGCTGTGTAGGTTCACTTTTCACTAAGAAATAATCATTTGTCTCATAACCTTTCTTTCTACCTCGCTTCTCTCTCTCGTTCTTATTAAATATTCAAACTTATAAGCATTATGTGATAATAATGATTGAAGGGAAACCTACAATTGGTATCAGAGCACCGTGGTTATGATTTAGATGTGTTTTTGTTTTCAAAATTCGTGTTTTTGCATACGGTATAAAACAACGAAGTACGATATTCGAGTCAAAACGATTTGGTGGTTGTTTATTCTTGTTACATATTATCATTATTGATTACTTGTGACTTGATTTACACTACTTATGTATCTTCAAAACTGAAAATCATCAAAGGTCAAAGTTTAGTGTATTTTCTATATCGTGCTACCTCGTTGTGTTTAGTTTAAGATTAAAACTTGTTCATTTCACGGTTAAATCTCAAAAAAATTTGATTTTTCTAGTTTAACTAGTGATTTTACAAGTATCTTAATGGGTGAAATCGTTTTTTATGTCTTTAAATCGATTTTTGTTAATTTTGGTTTACGAGTCGTCAGCGAAGTATAGATTACATTCAAACCAGCTCAGTAGGATCACCAGTTAAGTAGGAAAATCAGCTCAGTAGGCCAAAACTAGCTCAGTAGAGAAAGTCAAACAGTCAAAACCCTAATTCAGTTCAGTAGGAATTAAGTTACCTCGTTTCTTCTACCTCGCTGTTACTACTTCGCTATTACTACCTCGCTGTTGCTACCTCGTTGATACTACCTCGCTGCTATTATCTCGCTTCAATCAAAATTACCATTTTGCCCTTGTACTACCTCGTTGCAAAAACTTAAACCTTTCACAGAGAATTATTCATTTTGAAACAAAAAACACACATCTACTTCATTTACAAGATCCATAAAATCATTAACTCATACAAAACAAAATGTATCAATCATTCAAACATTCCATGGGTCCCTCCTCACCCACTCACGACATGTTGACTATTGGCACTGACTCAAGACCACCAATGCTTCTTCCTGGAACATATACTCAATGGTCTTTGAGATTCAAGCTTTGGCTCATACATTTTGATGACGGAACATTAATGATTAAATCAATTGCAAATGGTCCTTATGTCATGAAAACTATCACTAATCCTCATAACCCAACAATTACCAGAAAGCAGACTGATACAGAATTGACTGAGACTGAACTTGAACAATACACTGCTAATTTCATAGCGAAATTCTTCATTGTGCTTGAACTCCCAAATGATATATACAAACATGTGCAACTTTATGATACTGCTAAGGATTTGTGGAATACTATAGCATCTTTGCAGAGAAACAACAACAAATCACATAAAGAGTGGAAAATGATATCTACATCAAAGCTGATCCTCAGACAAAAATGATTGCTCTTTCCTCCTCACAAAATCATCAATTTCCCACAATTACTTATCCAGAAACCATCTCTGAAGATACTTCATCAATTCAAACAAACCCAATGCCTGTCGTTAATCATGGCTCCATAACCTACTCTAAAGAAGGGATCTTCTTCTCACCTGAATGTCATCCAGTGATTATTCCACGATACCATCCTGCAACAATCACTGACAATGAGCTATCACTTATCAACAACCTAGTTAGGATTGGCAACACACCTGAGAAACATAATTCTACTTGTAATGAATCCATTCACTGCTCAAGAATCTGTCCTAAAAGAAAGATTCGAAATTCTAAATATTACAAGACGAAAATGTTGATTGCTATGAAGGAAGAATCTGGATACAAGTTGAACAAAGAAGAACTCATCTTTCAGGAAGACACAGATGATGAAGCTGAACTCATGATGGAACCATATGAATAGGCTGGAAGAACTTTAACAACTGAAGAGATTGATTTCTTGGCAAGTCTCAGCATAGATGAAGAAGACGAAGGGCTCAATGACTCAGAGATTGAGCAGATGCCTCTTAACTCTGCAGACTATCATGACAACGATAAGGTTCTGTGTTTCAATTTTTGCTAAATTCATAGTATAACATCGCTGCCTGATCATGAAGATGAGCATTCTGAGTCATTGAAGTCAATTAATGTATCACAAGAGGATGATCAAATAAATAGCAATATTGTATTTGATGACCCAACATATGTGGACATTAATGACAGCAATGTTGCACAGCATGCAAATCCAAATGATCAGAATCAAGCACTTATCCAATCAATCGTCAATAATTTGAAGTCTAAGGTTGATAAGTGCAATTCGGTCAATCTGAATATCACAAAAGCAAATAGTGCTTTGACCTCTGATCTGGTTCACTACAAGGAACGTGTGAAGTATTTGGAAACAATCTTTGACAAGCAAAAAGGTTTTGAAAACGCTTTTCAAGAGTCCTTTTTACATGAACAAAAATTAAAGAAAACACTCGATCATGAACTCATTCTTGGTAATGAAAAACGGTCAAAGATTCAAAAAGAAAATCTGGATCTAAAAGCTCAAATCAATGAACAACGACAATCAATGTCAATTTCTCATGAAAAGTTTTCTGAATATAAAAGGAATTCACGTGACAAAATTGACAAATACCAAGACGAAGTGATCAAGTTGCAACATAAAGTAAATTCTCTTGAAAATATCATTTATAAAAGAGGCCAATTGATTCAAACAATTCATATGCTTAATCACGAGCCTCGCCTTTATTATGATGGTAAACATAGATTTGCACTTGGTTACAAAAATCCAAGCTTCCTTTGACAAGCCATTCAGAGTCAAAGTAAGTTATATAATGCTGTTTCACTTTATGACACATCGACTAAAGTTTATATGTATGAGGATGATGACTATGAGGAATGGGCCGACGGGAGTCGATCAAGTGATCTCCATGCTGAAATACCACAAATTGATTATTCAAAATTAAATTCTCTTTATAAGCATTTTGTGCCAAAACATGAAATTGATGTTGATCAATGGTCTTTATCCTCCTACTCCACAACCGATATTATTCCGACCAAACGGCCTTTTCAAAACAAACAAAATCCTTTACCTGAGTTACCTAGAAAACATCACGTCAAACTGTACATGGCAACTTTTAAAGAAGATGTAAGTCTACTTGAACAAGTAATTTCAACAAAAATGGAAGTCACGGCTTCAAATTTTCAATCACCAAATTTCAAAGAAATTCGAAACATGTTCAAAAATGAAGTTAAGCCAACCGTTGACCACTTGCGTCTGTGTGTAACTCACTTTGAATTGGAATTAATAACGAAAGTAGAGGAGATGATAAAGGTATTCGATGTCTTTGAAAAAGAATTTCAAGATACAAAATGGAAAAATAAATGTTTTGAAAATGAGATCGACCGACTCCAAGAAGCTATCATGATTACTAATGTGATGTATGCTGCTATGTATCCCTGTGAACCTTCATATTATCATGCATTAGAATCGAAAAATGACACATTAAAAGCTGAAAACGAACGGATTTCAAATGAGTCAAATGATGTCCAGGAAAGTCTTTTGAACCAAATCGCTCAAATTGAAAGAAATTTTCAAAGATGTCAAAATCATTGCAACAATCTTGAACTTGAATTGCAAAACAAAGCTGAAAAGGCAAATTTTGAACAAATCTGGACATCAAGTGTGGTAAAACCTGACAATGAGCACGGGTCCCTGAAGCTTAAAGTTTTAAATTACGAAAAGGAAATCGAAAATTTGAAAAATGAACATAAAATCATTTCCGACTCTCTCAAAAGGACAAGTGCTCAGTCAGTGAGTGATGTGAATGAGTTGATTGAATCCTTAAATGAGTTAAAATATGAGAATGCGAGATTGAGAACAAAAAATCAAGATCAACAATTACTCATCCATGAATAAAAAGAAAAGATGAGAATGGTTGAAAAAGGTAAGTCTGTAGACACTAAGTTTGAAAAATCCATATCTGTAGAAAAACCCTCTCAAAATACAATAGTTAAGACCTCATCTTTTTCAAAATACCAGTTTACTCCTACAGATAATCGACAAAATACTTTATCAAAACCAGTCACTCCGGAGACTTCACCAAACAAAAACAACATTAACAACATCATGACAACATGAATGTACAAAATAGACACAAAGTCACAAACACAAAAGTCTAGTCCTAACGCGATTGCTTCCATTTCCACATGAGTAAATGCCACCACTAGTGTTAGCGGATCACAGTCTAAGAGCACCACATGGAAGAATAGGATCTCGCCTAATGTTAGAGGAAGGAAGAATAAAATAGAAGATCACCCTTGGAAATCGAATAAGGATCATGTTACTACTAGCTCAAATGTTGCGTTGGAAAAATGTAATAGGAAAGTTGGTGTAATGAATGACAAACCTTTGAACTCTGTTAATCCTTATGATGATGCTTTATGTGTTTCTTGTGGAATGTGTGTTATTAATGATTGTCATGATAAATGCATTGAAAATTTCCTAAATTCCAGTGTTCCTAAGAATCCAGTAGTCTCTAAGCCCACTTTAGCCAACACTATTGCTTCTAAGAATACTATAGATTCTAAGAAAACTAGGGACACACCTATAGTTGCTAAGGATAGGACATCTAAACCTGTCAGCGCGTTCATGAAGATTAAGGCAATTACTAGTACGATTTGGAAAAAATGGTTAGAGCGCAACACAGCATACAAGTAGACTCCTAAGAAAGTTCATCATGTTTATCCTAACCATACAGAACCTAGTTCTGCAACATTTCCTACTGTGTCTTCTTCTGTCATCGCAGGTGATTCAACAAAACCTTAGATCTACAAGAGTGGTTACTCCAAGCTCATGACTTGGAATCTCAGAATGCAAGAATTGTCTACTCAAACAGATCAGTGATATGGTCAGACTTGGATGCAGTCACCTTGGTGCCACTAGGGTGTCTAAGAAACTTTTTACATGACAATGGCTTCTAAGCATTTCAGCTTAGACCCCGGTATTATCATTCTAACTGTTCGGGACTCCTAATCAACATACCTTTGATACAGAGATCTGTGACTCATTAGAACAACATGTTTCTGGTTCTGTACATGTTTCCGCCATACAACTCAATATACTTCTTTCCATCAATCACCAGAAACATCTAACATCTCTCATATAACTCACATTGTTGCATATGGAAATCCACATGAACAAAACTGAGGAAGTAAAAGGCAATGTTTGTCGGACATTCATCAAACAAAGAAGTTCTTGAGTCATCTTCAAACACAATAAAAACGTCAAAAACTGCAAAGCATATATCACACCCTTACCGTGACACATACAATCACAATATCACACCCTTAGAAATTGCGTACAACAAAAGTAAATGTTTCAAATTGTCTTCAACAAAGAAATTGTCGAGGAAGGAAAAGCCTGTATGCAACTTCCACAGGACATATAACCCAATTGACAAAACCACACACTACAATGAATCAATTCTTCTCAGATCTGGTATGTCAAAATGGGATTCAGTGTTCACACACTATCTGTAAATATTTTTTCAAAAACAAAATACAAAATTAAAAAACTAGAAAAATAAAAAATATTCTTCTTTCTCAAGCAAACTTCAAGCTATATCAAACTCTCAAAATATGTTCTCATTTTTCAATCATGCACTCCAAATTAAAAATTGAACACATTTTGAGGGGGAGAAAACTCGATACACGATGAAAAAGTTTGCATTCTTTCACTTAATATAATCATTGAATCATCATTTATCATTGATTGTGTCTATCCCTCGAATTATTGCTCAAATTTTTCATAATTAAAAGATCATCATTCGAGGGGGAAAAATATTTATTTACATGGACTGAATTTGAAACAATCCTAAACTTAAGGGGGGAGCTTATGTAACTTTTTGGACTGACATTGAAAAATCCCCTCAAGTCAAATGGTCTTTTGTGTAAATGGTGTTAAGTCAACAGCGTGGTAGCCTAGGGTATATAAAGGAAAAACCAGCGTGGTAGAATCACTTTTCCAAATCCTACCACGCTGCCATCTCTCCTACCACACTGATGCTACTTCGCCACTATTAATCGCCTAATCTAAAGCATCCTTTTTTCAAGTTTGATTCTTAAATTGTAAGTCTCTATCATGTTATTTAGACTATTTTCTTCATTTTCACCTTGATTCTAGTCTTTATAATTCATTAATTTGATCTATTGAGCCATTCTAGGGTTTCGTAAGCTTTCAATTAAAATAGATCACTATTAGTGCGTTATAGGTATAGAATTCATGTGGCTAATGCTCGGAATTAGAAGTTGAAAATGTAGGATTTGTGCCGTTACTTGAATAACACTCAAACTTGATTTAGATTAATTTAGGCTTTTAAGGTCGAAGCAAAGTAGGCTAGAACATAGTTGTTGTTGTTGTTGTTGTTGTTGTTGTTAAGATTGTTTATTTGTGCCATTTTTGTTTATAATGATGCTAGGAAGATATGGAATCACTTTGGATGGTTTTAAAAACAAAATTATTCGATTTAAAAACTTACTTCGCCTGTCAAAGCGAGGTAGCTCATACCTACCTCGTCGGTCAAACAGTCAACTGTTTACCACGCTGCTAGTCAAACAGTCAACTGTCTACTTCGCTGGTCAACAGTCAATCCTTTGACTTTGACTATTTGACTTAAATGTTTGTAAAATTTGAAAAGTTTTCAAAAGAATATAATTGTAGGGAAAACTCATTTCAAAAGGGAATCAAACGATTTTCCATCATTCGTAAAACATAAATAAACTCGTTTTAAAAAACTCGAGAAATAAATCCTACTGGAAACGGTGTTCGTTGAGATTCTGAGATTTGTGAAAGTTGTTATCAGGCTATGTATTCAAAGAATGATTCAAATTACTAGATTTTCTTCATAAAAATCTGTTTTGAGAAATCAGATGTTTTATAAGTATCTAGTCGGATAATAATTTCAAGCCGTTTCTCAGAACTAATTATCACCTAAAAGCTAATAATGGAATTCTTGTTTAAACGGTGATGTAAGCGTGTCTCGCATGATCTTATAGAACTACAGTCATTCTCACAATATCTCATTGACGAAAGTCTTCAAAGGCCCGAATTTCTAATTCTTGAATCTATGACGGGTAATAATTTCCGGTGATTAAAATGACCTAGTCGTGTTAGTCAACCCATGTAAGCGTGTCCCTCCCATATTCATTAAGTCTTAATTCAAGTCTAGAAGACTTATTCTTTTCTCATCACGTCGACTCTCATGAGTAATGTTTGACAAATATGTCTCCATCAAGTTAAAAACATAGATTAGTTAGTATCTTTAGATGCCTACGACGGGTAATAATTTCCGATAGCTAATTAGATTTACTCTTGTTAGTTTATCCATTTAAGCGTATCCCTCCTAGTATCTTTAGTATTAACTATATCTATCGCGCTTTCACGAACAAACAAGTTAGGTGATATTCTTTCAAAAACAGGTTTTTCAAATGCGAAGTTGATTCTTGAACTTTTAATGTCAATGAGATTCACTGTTTCAAAACAAGATATCACTTCAAATTTGGAAAGAATATCACTACTTTCAAGTGTTTTCTTGGTGAGGAATATATGAAAAATAGAAAGAGAGAAAGCAAAAATAGAAAGAAAATAAATCGTACGTGAAAAGAAAAGAGCGTACGTCATGTGTCAGAAAAAGCAAGCACAAGGCACATGAAAAGAAAAATGAGAAAAATACGTTCGAAAAAGAATTGCCATAAAGTACAAAAACAGACAAAGTGAAAAGAAAAAGAATCAAAATCCTTGTATTCAATTTGAATCTAATTCATGAATTTCCTAATCTCAGAATTCCAATGGCACTACAAGCACCACAACAACTTCTGTCAGAGGAACAAATGGTACCGGGGCAATCTCTCATGGGAATAGCAGGTTGTAATGCCTGAGTCGATCTCGACAAGATAAGCTACAATACTAGGCACCAAGTTATTCCTGAAATCCTCAAACATCACCCAATAAACTCCACCCTCACCAACTCCGCAACCATACCAGTGATCTACATCAAACAATTTTGGCACACTGTGACCTTTCATCCTACTCACTGCACTTTCAAACTTGGAACAATGAGCATCAAATTTACCGTTGATGAATTTCGCACAGTGCTGCGACCACCCGCAAAAACCGAAAACAACCAACTAAAATTCATCACTGCTCTTCCATTCAAGCCTGGCATTCTGAAATTCCTAAGAGATCTTGGATTCAATGATCCAAAAGATCCAACAATCTCAGAATTCAAAAGGAAATTTCTCCCACAACCTTGTAATACACTATCCATAATTCTCAACCGATGCATCACTGCAAAGGTTACTGGGCTTGATGGTTCAACTCTTAACACATAGAGAATGTTATGGGGAATTGTCATGAGCAAACACCCTGACCATGCTTCACTAATTTGGGAAGACATGACATTTCAGAAGACTAAGTTTGCAAAGGCTGTACCATTCGTCAGATTCACCAAACTCATAATCGCTTATGTCCTAAACACTCACCCAAAGATTCCTAAATGAGTCGATGCTTCAAAACATAACGTCAATGATGACTTAACTGTAATGAAGATAAAGATTGAAGCAGCTCATACTCAAGCGAGGGGAATGGCAATTCCTGAATGGTTATTAGTCGAGGCTGTGAAAGACACAAAAGCATACATATACTATGTGAATGACAGAGCTGGCATAGACGTTCCAACAGCAAAGCCACAACCGGCGGAGCCCACCCAAGGAACAATTGGGAAAGAATATAGCGCCCCTAGGTTTACATGACAACCATCAAGATCTGGTGTTTTAATTAGGGAAGTCAAAGAGACAGGGAAACAAGGTAAAACACCAAGAGGAGGCAAAAGGTCATAGAGAAAACAGATGTAGATACCTCTACCCTCACTACTGCAAAAATTGAAGAGCTTCACATCAAAGAAGCGATTGACCTAAGTGTAGGTGAGAAAATAAGTAAGCTTGATGCTAAGAAAAGAGCAAGGAAAGAAATACTTGAAAAAGCAGAATTATATGAAGAGGTAGAGGAAATGGTGGAAGAAGGAGAAAAAGTATCAAAGGCTATGGGTAAACAAAAATTGACACAAAGTGATGAAGACGATGATTCAGACGAGTCAAAATCTGATGATGATGGAATTCAATTCATCATGGCACCTAACGAAGAATCATTTGGTGCACCACAGTCTAGCTCTTACATACCTAGTTCCCCTAGGAAACCCACTTCACAGGATGATACCCATCTTGCAGAAGTCCCATCTCCCGTAGTGGATTCCGATCTATCGGGATCGGGAGGAAATCCTGAGAAATCGAGTCAAACTGGAGTGAGCCCTAATAGTAATATTAGAGATGATCCACTTGTCACAGAGTTAGAGGTGCCTACTCCCTCTCCAGTATTGCAAACGAATCTTATAGATTCGGAACAGGTTTTGAAGAACTTGGACGCGGATGCAACCACGACTACAAATCAGGATTCTCCATCTACACAAGAACCTACACCCCCAACAACACCACCAACGACATCTCAACCATCACCCCAACAAACATCTTGTCAATTCACACCCTCTCAACTGGAACAATTAAAGACTGTCATGAAAGAAACCTTCATAAACAGAGACCAACACGATCAACTTTTACAAGGCGTCAGAAAAGTCTTGGCTGCTGAAGTACATAAGCGCATGAGTGGGATTGTGCAAAAGGAAATATTCATGGAGAAACGACGAAGTCTATACACATATATGAACAACAATCCAGCACTTCAAACCGAAGATCCAGAGTTATTTGAAGTATTGAAGAAAAGCATCTTACGTGATCAAGAAACACAACAATAGAGCAAATAACGAAGAAACCTCCTAGTACAACTACACAAATGGTTATCTTGAGGGGGAGAAAACTTAATAAAATGATCTTGTAAAAGCTCAAGTTTTGTATATTACGAAGAAAATCCGGATTTGGTTGATAGTAACTGGATTTCAAAGAAAAATCGTCTCAAGCTTCGTGAACGGTGGTGATGATAAGAAGCCAAGGTGTTACAAGGCAAAGATGATACACATTTTGACTCAATACCTGAATAATCAACCCTTAGGGGGAGATTGTTAGGAATCGTTCTAGAAGTGTTATTATCCTAGGTCTTTTTATTGTAATAATTAGAATAATATTAGTTTAGTTTTATATTTGTAATAAAGGAGCGAGGTAGGCAGTATGGTACGTTTCACTATGTAATGGGATCCGGCCTAAAAGGCCCAATCCCTACCTTGGTTTGCCTCCCTACCTCGCTGTCCAACTAGTATAAATACACCCTCACTCTCTAGTGAGGGGTGTGGTTGGATATGTTGTGTAGGTTCACTTTTCACTAAGAAATAATCATTTGTCTCATAACCTTTCTTTCTAGCTCGCTTCTCTCTCTCGTTCTTATTAAAGATTCTAACTTATAAGCATTGCGTGATGATAATGATTGAAGGGAAACCTACGTTCACCTACCAAATGGAGATACTTAAGAAGTTAGGGAAAACCTAAGTTCAGAGATGTCAGGTTTTGCAAGAATAGGTCTAGATTGTAGCTGGTACGTAATGACTGAGCATAGGTTACCCACGACTTCTGTCAATCATAAGATGGAATAGGAACCTATGTGTCGAATTTACCCGAGGAGTCTAGTGACATTTACCCCCACATGAAGCGGTAGAAAGCATCAATAGGAAGACTTAATTATGGTGTAACAAGATTAGTAACTAGGCTAGCACATTTCTCCCTATTGATTTTCTCTTGTTAATTCATTTCGCTTTTATTTCATTTTTATTAGTTTAAATACTAATCTACTCAAACCCCTTTAAAAACAGTAAAATTAGAACTTAGATTAGATCTGTACTCATAGCTCTTGGGACGACCTCAGCTTTAACAATTACTACACTACACACGACCGGGTTCTCTACCCGTTAGTGGGGTAGACGAGTAATTATAAATATTAATACCTGGTCTGAAATCCAGCATCAAGCTTTTGGCGCCGCTGCCGGGGAGCTAATTAGGATTTTAATTTGAGTTTTGTACATATTTTGCTTTTATAGTTTTATGCTTTTTATTTTCTTTTTAGGATTTTTAGTTTTCTTTCTCCCGTCTCTTCTGTTTTCTTTGTTTCTTAGTGTATTTCAGGAAATCATGGAGATGGAACCAGATGTTGATGAGATGACATTGGAAGAATACTTGGAGTATGAGCGTGAGAAGACATATACATTCATGAGAAATCTTCGATCAAGAAGAGCTACTACTAGATCGCCTCCCCTAGAGCCTTTCTTTCACTTTTCTCAACCATATACCAATTGTGGTTTTGTATCTCCTCAAGCGTATGATGAAGTGTACATTGATAACTAATGTGTGCTTAAACACACATTATTTTTATATCGAAAAACACGCTAAAATGGACTAATAGCCATGAAATATGTGAAATTACATTACAAATATGTTTGGAATATGTTATTATGTCTTGCAGGTACAAGGTTTTGAAAACAAAGCAAAAATTGTAATTTTTGGATGAGTTTCGAAGACGTTTTTGTGTTTTTCGAGGTTCAGACGAAGTCAAAAAAATTCCCCGAGCACACCATTGGAAAGAGCACGAAAAAACGAGTCCGACAGTATTTTTCTCAAATATTTATCCGATCCATAACCCTTTTAAATGACAGGTCAAAACTGTTTTCTGACCCTTTTAATTATGATATTCGGACCAGTTCACATAGGGGTTAAAAGAATTAATGTATGTATAGATACTTGACGGTATGCATAGCTCAGTTGCTATGCATGCCTTCTCCCCAACCAGGCTGCCCGAGTTCAAATCTGAGAGGAGGCAGTTTTGGTGTATTTATATAACCCGCCACGTGGCAACCCGACCTGGAGTCCAATTGTTGACCGTTGACCGTTGAACCGACCAGGTTGACCGGTTAACGAGTTGACCCATTGACTCGTCACGTGGCACCTATTAATTACAGGTACGAGGTGGCAGGACGGCTATCCAATCAGAGCGTGACACGTATCAGATATGACAAGGCTAGTAAGAGGTGGCACAATGATTGGCTGCCAATGATTGGAATGAACTATTATGAGATGGAAGGATCGAGAGAATTAAAGAAGTTGTAGAAAACTAGATGGGGGGTGAATAGTTTTTACC